>CAIGQW010055277.1:1576867-1595955 GCA_903798125.1 Danio choprae | reverse complement strand
CACTCTAATAATTAACGATCAATGCCCTAAAACCACTCAAACACCCTTGTAACTGTCACAGTTCAAAAGAAGACCCAAAAGCAAGGGATGAATTAAAAACAGTACTTATGATAAATGGAAAAGATTCTGTCGGATAGATCAGCCTTCTTCTGGGCAATGCAGGAATGGATCAAATAAAAAATAATCCTCCAAGAACAAAAAACAAGAACGGAAAAAACTTGACAGACCTCAGGCTGGAGAGCAGGTCACAGGGTTTTCAGAATTACTCAAACACAGACTGTAGGCAGAGCAGAGGTGAGCCGATGCACAACTGGACGTACACAGAAACAGAGTGAGACGAGACAGGGCAGAACAGGACAGAACTAACAGATAATCTTTGAGCAGATAAGACAAGTGAGCTTGTGTAGCTTTAGACAAAGAACAATTATCAAGCTTGGGGTGAAAGAGAAGGAGAGATTAAATAGCAACAATCAGAAAAGAGTAGTAACAGTGAGAGTGATGAGAAGAGGGCAACAAGGGAATCAATAGCAAGTGTGCGAGCGTTCCTGCGACAGGGATAAGACGGAAAAAAACCCTGACAAAAACAAATGATCAATGCCCTAAAACCAATCGAACACCATAGTAACTAATGATCAATGCCATAAAACCACTCTAACAGCCTAGTAAATAACGGTCTGTAGATATATTTTACAGTTTGAACCCAAAAACGACCAGTCTGTCAGATGAAGAAGAGCCGGAGTCAGAGATTCAAATAAATAAAATTTATTGAAGATAGTTTGCAGTTTCATCAGCAGAAGCCAGCTTCAACACTCGCAATGAGTTCGTATGCCGTTCTGCTTACAGTCACAAATCAACAACAATTATACTCTCACATAACGTCATTAACTGCGTCATACATATAGGGGGTTTAACCTGATTAGTTAAAACACAGATAGACTTAGAAAATGTCCTTGTGCGTGTATACAATATCTCAAGCATACAAACGTCAGTCAGCCACTAGGCTGTTTAAAGCTGACCCCAGACCTAAAAAAGGATCCACAATCAAATAGAACACACACACACACACACACACACACACACACACACACACACACACACACACACACACAATCTGTTTCTTACCCAAGGTGTACTCTCAGCCGTCTTTATCAAAACCGGTTAAAAACTGGTATAATCTACATCCAAACTAGCAGCTTACATACAAAGGAATTAATCTAAAAAGATTGAACACTTGAAATGCCAAACATCACATAATTAACACATTAGCAAATAACAATATGAACAGTTGTTTCCAATTCTCTATGACCTCTGATCTGGCTGGGTAGATCCTGAGGAAACAAATCCTTTGGCATAAAGAAAAGCAATCACACACATATTATTCCAGTTTTACTCTGAAGTGGGATGACACTAAGCTGATCATATAATCTAGGCTCTTAAAAATTCAACTTTATTAATAATCATAAAGACATAAGAAAGGACATGTGTTACTCCATCCTGGAGCAGACATCCATCAGAAAATCCATGCCATCATTCCCCTGTTTTGACCAACATGAAGTCCAATACTTCACTTCCGGTCAACAAAAGTAAGGCCGCTACAGAAAAGTGGGAGTGGTGACTCATGCTTCCTTGACAGGTCGCAATCGTCTCTTCACCCTTTCTTGGACAAGCCGGAACCTAAAAATTCAGGTTCCCAAGCTAAGGGCCCTCCCACCTTCTATTCACAACAGGGGTTCATGCAGTCAAGCCATCCGGCTCCGAAGATGGTTCGCCAGTGGCAGCAGGTGCTCCTCCTCATTGGATTAAGGGTCCTGCTAACAGATTGAAAAACAGAGAAAAAAAGAACAGCGGACCAAAGTCCAGAATATGAACACAAATGCACAAGCCCTACTAGTTCTCCAAAAGTGCAAATAGAATTCAGAGGCACAATAGGGCATGTTTTTTCACTGACTAGCAGATTATATTAGGGATGAGATTTATGCTCTGGAATTGCTGAAAGCGTTAGACGGCCTCATCAATCTGGCTATCAGGGTGGACACAAGGCTGCAACGCAGATAGCTTTGCACACGACACCTGACGCACAAACTTTTCTCTTCTGACGAACTTAACCACCTTCAAGCTGGAACCCATGCAGACAGGCAGATCCTGGCTCTCTGTTGAAGAAAGAAGTCGCCGCTGATCTGAGAGTCTATGCATGTACTGTGGAGGGGTGGGACACTTTGTGGCTTTATGCCTAGCTTAGAACAAGAGTCCGTCAGTAGGTAAGAGGTTACTAGCGGTTGAGGTCATTTTGGACAAACCCTCTGCTACTTCTACCTTGTTATCAGTAAAACTGTGTTGGAGTTCTAACAAGCATGAATGTCAAGTGCTCACTGACTCTGGGGCTGAGGGTTATTTTATTAACTCCAATCTTGCATACAATCTGAAACTTCTGGTGTTCCCCCTTTCCCAACTTATAGCTGTCCTAGCCCTTAGTGGTCTCTCCCTACTATCACACACTCCACTGGTCCCATAAGACTCATAACTTCTGGTAATAATTCCGAATCTATTTTTTTTTTTACAGAGACTACCTTCACTTGTAGGCCCCATATCAATTGAGTACCATGACCTGAAGAGAGTGTTCAGTAAGTCTCTGACTGCTTCTCTACCTCCTCATCGTCCCTATGACTGTGTCATAGATTTATTACCAGGTACGTCTCCACCTAAGGACTAATTATACTGGCTTTCTGTCACAAAAAGTGAGGCCATGGAGAAATATATTTCTGATTCTCTGGCAGCCAAGATCATCCGTCCCTCTTTTTTACAGGTGGGTATTTTTTTTTTTGTGAAAAAGAAAAACGGTTCCCTCCATTAACTAGCAAGGGCTGAACAGCATCACAGTTAAGAATACTTATCCTTTACTGTTGATGTCTTCAGCTTTTGAACATCTGCAGGGGGCAGCCTTTTTCACAAAATTAGATCTCTGCAATGCTTATCATTTGGTTTGCATAAGAGAGGGCAATAAATGGAAGACTGCCTTTAATACCCACAGGGGACACTTTGAATATTGCGTTCTTCCCTTTAGCCTGTCCAACGCTCCCGCAGTCTTCCAAGCACTAGTCAATGACGTGTTGAGAGATATGACAGATCAGTTTATCTATGTCTACCTGGACAACATACTGATATTTTCCTATTCTCTCCAGGAACATGTTCACCACGTCAAACGAGTGCTTCAGAGATTGTTAGAGAACGATCTTTATGTCAAGGCGGAGAAATTTATTTTTCATACACAGTCTGTTCCTTTTTTATGGCATATCGTGTCGGTCGAGGGGATGCGCATGGATCCAGAGAAGATTCAGGCTTTGTTGAATTGGCCAACCCCAGATTCCCGTAAGGCCCTGCAGAGGTCTCTGGGCTTTGCCAATTTTTACCGCCGGTTTATTCGCAGTCAGCTCGCCGCACCTCTGACCGACTTGACCTCCCCCAAGACATCGTTCAGGTGGTCTAGCGCAGCACAAGCTGCGTTTTCCAAACTGAAAGGCTGCTTTGTTCCAGTCCCCATTCATGTAGCCCCTGATCCATCCCGGCAGTTTCTGGTGGAGGTCGGTTCTATCCTGTCCCAGCTCTGCTCCTTGGGCCGCAAGATTCACGCTTGCACATTTTATTCTCAACGTTTATCTACTGCCCAACAAAATTACAACATTGGTATTAGAGAGTTGTTAGCCGTCAACTTGCTTTGGAGGAGTGGTGACATTGGTTAGAAGGGTCGGGGGTTCCTTTTATTGTTTCAATCACAAAAATCTTGAATACATCAAGTCCGCCAAAAGATTAAACTCTAGGCAGGCTTGGAGGGCTTTATTTTTTTGGGCGGTTCAATTTTACCATCTCCTATCAACTAGGGTCTAAAAACATCAAGCTCGACGCGTTATGTCGTCTTTTTGATTTTACTGAGCGTGCATCGTCACTTGAACCTGTTGTGTCGCAGAACGTTTTTGTTTCTAGTGTCACATGGGAGATCGAGTCGAAGGTTCGCGCAGCCTCAGAAGGGGTAACACCCCCACTCGGATGCTCACCGGGTTGGTTATTTGTGCCAGAGGAGCTTCAGTCTGATGTTATTCAGTGGGGACACTCTTCCAAAGTGGCTTGTCCTCCAGGGGCGAGTCGCATATCATTTGTTATTAAACAACAGTTCTGGTGGCCAGCTATGGCTTGCGATGTATATAATTTTTCTCGACTTTCTCTGTTTGTGTGGTTTCTAAGACTTCAAATCGCCCACCTGCTGGGTTTCTTCAACTGCTGTCAGTGCCTTCGAGACCCTGCTCCCATATATCGCTAGATTTCGTTATGGGTCTCCCACCCTCTAACGGCAATACGGTGATTTTAACCGTGGTGGACCGATTCTCGAAGGCTACTAATGTTGTCCCTCTGCCCAAATTACCCTCAGCCAGACAGACAGCGGTTGCGGTCACTAATCATGTCTTTCGCATTCATGGCCTCCCGACGGACATGGTTTCTGACAGGGGTCCTCAGTTCGTCTCTAAATTTTGGAGAGAATAATTTCGTTTATTGGGAGCCACTGTTAGTATTTAGTCTGGTTTTCATCCTCAGGGTAAAAGTCAAACTGAGAGAGCCAATCTCTCTAGGATCTTGAACGAACATTGCGATGTTTGGTTTCTCATCCTCTTGGAGCGAACAACTCTCATTGGTTAAGCATGTACATAACTCATTACCAGTGTCGGTTACGGGCCTCTCTCCATTTGAGTGTAGTTTGGGTTACCAGCCACCTATTTTTCCCAGTCTGGAAATTGAAGTCGCAGTTCCCTCCATCCACGCCTTTGTTCAGAGGTGCCGTTGCACAAGGAGCAGGGCTAGACAGACCCTCCGCCAGATGGATGAGTGCACCAAGGCTGATTGCCACCAGTCTAAGCCTCCCGTTTACGTTGTCGGTCAAAAAAGTGTGGCTTTCTTCTAAAAACATTCCTCTTTGCACCGTTTGTAATAAATCACTTTAAATTACCCCCAGCGTAAAGGAGAATTGATCCCATATTTCACGTATCTAAATTAAAGCCCATTTTTCATACAGCCATTAATCCACATACCTGAGCTTGGATTGATTCACAATTTGAATGAATAAATCTTTGTGTTCACTTGCAACTGGGTCCACTCTTAATTGTGACAATATTGACTTAATTGTAGTGATGCAACACATTCCTGTGTATCATTAATAGGAAGTGTGCAAACACTCTTGGCTTGGCTACAATGAGCTAAATGCACTTTCACAGTTAACAAAGCTAATATCAAATCATTTTTTTTTTTTGGAGGCCAGGCTAAATTAATAGACATTGTTATAGCACCCCTGACATTGCGCCAGGCCCTCAGTCACCTCGCAAAGCTGAGATATAGATAGAACTTGTTACCTAAATACGAAGAAAGATGTAATGGTTTTTACAAAACTATTAATTCCAATTCATTATGCAAGAAGAGGGATTGTAAATCCTTTTTTTTTTGTTCCTACTTTTTAGGGGTTGAACACAATCTTAGTCTAATTCAACAAAGATCTAAGTAAAATCCAAACTCAAACATCTTTTAACAGAAATAAGACAGCAATCATTATTTCCAATTAAACCTATAATATTTCCTAATACTTTCTCAACTCACATTCATAGTCCGAGTGCTATTAAACATTATAAGAGTATAACCTATTATTAACTTCCTTATAATTATCTTCTTGTCATATTGTACCATATTACTTTACTCTGACTAAACCATTCAACATTATGAAGCAAACCGAAGCAAACATTATGATCTTGTATAAAATTTATTTGATTCTCACTGTCTGGTCAATTAGAAATGCTCACAGGTTAGCTACCTGCTACTTGTTCAAAATTATTACCAATTGAACAAGAACAGACTGATTCAACAATTATATCACCACATATAACGAAGACTCTTGCTTGGATATAGACCACCAAATATTCATTAAAAGACAGTCTAGGTTTCAGTAAAACATAAGTGAGAAACATTTTCAAACAGCACTGTCAGTATTCACAAAAATAAGATTAACTTGAGTTGACTTGACAGGTTCCAAATGCTTCCAAAGCCCATGCTGCATTTTGTTTCTTTTCTTAAAATGTTAATTTTTGCTGCAGCAGTATAAATACTTCTTACTGAATTCTTACATCAGGTATTTAACCAAACATTTTCTTTCAACTTTATCTCTCTGTTCTAAACAACATCCAAACAATTATGTTCCTCTGCCCTTGAGGACACACACATACACAGAGAGTGACTTGCTGCATTTGCCTTTAGCACAAATTACTTATACTTAATTCTCTGCTTATTTTTTCCTGTGCTAACACGAGTGTGCTCTCTGGACAATTTGATTAGTGACTTAGCCAATGTCACTGTTTAAATGCCATCAAGACTAAAATATTTACCTTAAACATTTAGATAGCAAAGAGGTAACTGTAATTAACCTTGGGACCCTCAGTAAATTTAGACATGGGTTTGTAAACCAATACGGATGGGAGTCTTCAATTTGACAGCTACAAATTATTAAAACTTTTTAAAATTCTTATTATTCCTGAGAGTAATCCAAATCAGGTAAAGAAGTCATCATTAACCATTGCAGACAGAGCCGAATAACCGATCCATTTAAAGCTCATCTCATAGTCTGCATCATCCTTTCATCAGATTCACTGAGCATTATTTACTTCTGTAATGTTTGATGTTTCACTTAGGCAATCTGTTAATGACATAATACTCATTCTAGAGGTTAGTGACAATATTCATACAACAGGGACAAAATTTCCCCAAGACAACAAACATTATTGTACCACAGATATGAATATTGTAAAAACTTATACTCAGGCTTACTATAGGTGTTGAACTCACAAAGATTTAAACTTAACATTCTTTTTCCAGTTTCACCTAGTTTTACATAGTCTTTTATCAAGTTTCAAAGTTTTCCTGTTCATAATCAATGTCTTTTCTAAAACAATCAGCAGGTTTGTTTTGTATTCTTAATATCATTGCTTATTTTGGTTACACTTGCTTATCAAGTTGATAACAGAAGCAAAACACAGCTCCTGGCTTCACTCAAACAGTCTCTCTCTGTTTTGTGCACATAATCTTTCAACAGTCTTAGGTAGACTCAGACTATAACATTAAAATCATTACAATACAGAATCCTTAATCATTCACCAACGTTCCAAATGTCAAAGGTTTTTATCTCTCAAAACTCAGTTAGAACTATTCAAAGACTACGAGTGTTTCTTGTAATTATTTTACCTTAATTGCTTAATTCCATTAAGCTGTGTTATTCAAACCATCCCAAAGGCAGTCTTTATCTTTAGCCAGCACCATCTCAAAAATGTCCTTTGCCAAGCATAAGAACCTGCATCAGTAAAACACTATGAAAAATCTGACACATCAGTTAAAAATCATCTCAGCTTCACTTTCAGAAATTCATCATTCTTAAAACATCAGATCTTATAATATCAGTGCTTTTAAAGCAGCCAACCACATTGATATTAGTACAATTTTAAGAAACTTCTTAAACTTTTTTAACACAAACTTCTCAGGTTTGTCACAATGACAAATATGTCATCAATAAATGCAGGTTTCTCGTGATCAGGCATGGATGGAGCCATTGAGGCAGACTACTGTAACTTCACACAGTTCCCCTCTAAGGAAGCTTTAGGCCGATAGAGCATCACCCAAATCCAGCACCATCTTACACATTAAACATCCCTTTCTGGGTAGGTGCCCCAGCGACGGCAGTGGGGGAAATTGGGAAAGGAAAATTTTACCCATCTTTGGGAACCCCCCTTCATGACCACTGGTCAACTGCTTCCTCCTTGATTCAGTATTTTCTATAACTTGGGAACGTGCATGAAAGCCATTGAGACAGGTTAATCAAACACTTAAATCAAGTGAACATCAAGCTGAGATTACTCAGGGAGTTTAGACATGACCCCCATCCATTCAGTGTCAGGGTCTGCTACTTCAGTAACTGGAGCCATCGGGCCCTGTATGTGATGGTGGAGACTAAAGATAAGACAAACGTTACAAACAGTAATTCACCACTGAAGATAAAACAAGACATTTCCAAACAGTAATAATAACTGTTCAAATTTATTATATCCATATTAATATTTTAAAGATGCTTCAACAAAATGTATTTATTAAATGCAATGTTTAATTACTGATTACTTTTCCGTACTCATTCTAGCATTTCCTTTACACCTCAGTGTCTGTGATTGCCAACAAAAACACCAAGCTTATCACTTGTTATGACACAAGCTGATAGCAGCTCTTAGATGACTTTGAGTGAGAGTGAGAGAGAGAGAGATCCAGGAGTGGTAGCAAAACATGTTCATTAACTTTTAACACTTATTTTTGTACTACCTTTTTACTCAAGCCCATCCAAAAACATATCAGAGTTGACATGCCTTTTCAAAGTTAGTGGTTTTACAGTAAACAATGGGTTTTAGATCTTTTAGTGGTCAACGGCATCCATCAAATGAATATTTGAACCCCGTTTGTGCTACTTATTTATAATTTTAAATATATAAACGCAACAGTAAAGTTACTTGTTTGCACAGACCTACATTGCACATTTTTACTCAGACATGTCTCTGTTACTTTTACAGCTTAATCCAGAGTCATGGTAAGGGCCAAAGCAAGATAACAGTTTCAGTGCAGTCACGCAGAATCTATCTGCTGACACAAAATGTTACTGTCAGTTTCTGTGCTTGCAGTTTTTATTACTAGACAATCAATATTTTGATTTAGCTTTTCAATCACAATCAAATGCCAGATTAGTCTTTCTTAAAATCAGTTCAAGATCATTTTAACCTGAGAGCTTAGCTGAGCCATTTACTGCCTTCTGCTCTCTTCTATTTGATAATTTCAATGGAGACTGAGCAAGCTACTTAATTTTACAGTCATATTTCTATCAGATTTTAAGACCAAAAGCAACAAGAGATTGAAATGGCAATCTTACCAACAGCGCTTGGCTTCTGCTTGATGAATCTGCAAACCATCCCCAAGATGTGCAAACTGTCCAGACCAGTCCAATCCAGTTAGGGTCATATTTTTTCTTGGGATTGTTCCTGGTGCATCGTTGATCAATCAACCTCGACCCTGATATTTCTAGGTATTTTATCTGACTTTTGTTGCCACTACTATCTAATTGATACCTATTATAATATTATTTTAATTCAATTATTTCTTTCCCTAATAACTGAACTACTCTATTCTAAAGGAGGGCATGCCCTTGTCTTGTGAAGCAATACGATGGCAGTGATGGAACTATTACACTATCTGAGTTAATTTAGTCACTACTAAATACAAAAACCAGTCCAAGTTTTATCCCCAAGAATGTTTCCAAGCCTCTTACACACCCATCAACTGAGTAACTTATCTCTGGATGGAGTAGGTACACCTTTCAATTACTGTTATCTGTATCTTTACTGGTATACCGTGAAAACACACCAGCTATTCTGCGGGATTCCACACAAATCTACCTCAAATTTGTTGAATCCACTGGTGTCTTTCATTCATGTCTGATAATCATTCATCACTGCCACCACAGTGACAGCTTTCACTAGAGATATACTACACCTCATAATGCATCACCACCACAGTGACCGCTCCCGCTGAAGATGGACTCCTCATAATGCACCACTGACATCGCAGTGACCACTCCCACTGGAGAGGCACACCTCAATGTGTGCATGCCAAATTCGTATATTCTATTCAGTCAAATATCTGCGAGTGTGAACACATGAAAAAAGAAAGTTCACTGAGGATAGTGTGCAGTTTCATGTGGTGTAGCAGACGTAAGTAAAAAGCAAGGGGGGGGGGGGGGTAGGGTTGTGGACCAAAGATGGGGGGGGGGGGGTAGCTAAAGACCGGGGGGGGGGGGGAGGGGGAATCGTGGACGAAAGTGAAGAGCAGGGTGGGGGTGTACTGGTGGGTCCCTAATGATATCTGTGGGAGCCCCTAAATGCCGTGCACCCTTTGAATTGTTCTAACTTTTCCCCCCCTAGTGGCACCCCTGGTCAGAACACAAATGAGTCGCAGGAAAAGAAGTATTAAGCGTTCCTCCAGAAGAAAAGCCTGTCTAAGCAAAATGTTAGAAGGCATCTGTGGCTCCGCTCACGCTCCGCCTCTTTGCCCTTTTTTGGTAACCCCCGGTCGTTGCGATGACACACGAACAAAGTGATGACGGTTGGCCACACCTACTTGTAGCTTCATTTGCGCTCTTCAGAAACCTATTGGTGATGTCACGGATACTACGTTCATTTCTTTTACAGTCTATGGTTCTTACGTAAGGCTGTTTAGTGTACTTTCAGCCGTCTTATCAAAACTGGCACAATCAACATTAAAACTAGCAGCTTACATACAAAGGAATTAACTTTAAAAGATTTAACACATAAAATGTCAAATAACTCAGGAAACAGTTGTTTCCAATTCTTCATGTCCAGGTCCAGGTCCACTCAAGAAGTCTCCATGACCTCTGACCTGACTGGGTAGATCCTGAGGAAACAAATCATTTGGTATACAGATTTTGGTATACAAAAGCAATCACACACATATTATTCCAGTTTTACTCGGGATGCGGGATGATATTGAGTCCTTAAACTGGACCTTACGGTCATCATACAATCTAGGCTCTTAAAAATGCTACTTTTTCAAATAATCAAAGACATAAGAAAGGATATGTGTTACTCCATCCTGGAGCAGTCATCCATCAGAAAATGTACTCCCTTCACCCCAAACATCTTAACATCTTCTCCAAGTTTTTTTTTCTGATTTGCTGAGACACAGGCTTTCCCTCTTAGGCAAGAATCCTGCATGATGACCAGATTGCACATTTCATTTTCTCACCAACATCCACTTAGAATCTTTCACATCATTGCTACATCCCTTTCTAATAAATGTATTTATTTGCTCTGAGCTCTCTTTCTGTCTTTGGTTTATTTCTGTCTTTATATCCTGTCTTTCTCTGAGTGGTTTCTCTAATGATTTGCTTTAGGTGCATCATTTGCGCCAAAGAGGATGCCTACAGGAGTGGGGACAGGGTCCTGTACAATCAGGCCAGGAACACACTGACAAAGGAGATTGGTGTGGCTAAGAAGAGCTATGCCAAAAAGCTGGAAAACCAGTTTTCTGCCAACGACCCTGCAACAGTGTGGAAAGGCCTGAAGGACATAACTAACTACAAGACACCATCCCCCAGCATTGACGGCAATAAAGATCTTGCAAACGAGCTGAATATGTTCTATTGTAGATTTGAGACAGCCGTCCAGACACCTCACACCCACCATGACCATCTCTCTACACAGCCATTAACACCTCCAGCCATCCCCCTCTCCCCCCCTGCACTTCAGATCAGTGAGGATAATGTGCGTCAGATCTTCAGGAAACAGAAGAGAAGGAAAGCACCAGGCCCAGACGGTGTTTCACCAGCCTGTCTGAGAACCTGCGCTGACCAGCTGGCCTCCATTTTCTCACAGATCTTCAACAGATCACTGGAACAGTGCACTGTTCCAGCCTGCTTTAAGCGTTCCACGATCATCCCAATCCCGAAGAAACCAAAGATCTCAGGACTCAATGACTACAGACCTGTGGCCTTAACATCTGTGGCCATGAAGTCATTTGAAAGACTGGTGCTAGCGTATCTGAAGGACATCACTGGACCTCTGCTGGACCCTCTGCAGTTTGCCTATAGATCAAACCGGTCTGTGGACGATGCAGTCAACATGGGACTGCATTATACCCTACAACATCTAGACAAACCAGGGAACTACGCAAGGATTCTGTTCGTGGACTTCAGCTCTGCCTTCAACACCATTGTCCCATCATTGCTCGAGTACAAACTGACCCAGCTCTCTGTTCCTAGCTCTGTCTGTCAATGGATCACCAGCTTTCTGACAGATAGACAACAGCTAGTCAGAATGGGCAAAATTACATCCGACAGCCGCACCATCAGCACCGGCGCCCCCCAGGGATGTGTCCTCTCCCCACTACTCTTCTCTTTATACACCAACGACTGCACTGCAAAAGACCCCTCCATTAAGCTCCTGAAGTTTGCAGATGACACTACTGTTATCGGCCTCATCCGGAACGGCGACGAGTCTGCATACCGACAGGAGGTGGAGCGGCTGGCTTTATGGTGCAGATGCAATAACCTGGAGCTGAACACGCTCAAAACGGTGGAGATGATAGTGGACTTTAGAAGAACCCGCCCGGCACTCCCCCACTCACCATCATGAACAGCACTGTGGCTGCAGTAGAGTCATTCAGGTTCCTGGGCACCACCATCTCTCAGGATCTGAAGTGGGACATTCACATAGACTCTATTGTGAAGAAAGCCCAGCAGAGACTGTACTTCCTCCGTCAGCTGAGGAAGTTCAACCTGCCCCAGGAGCTGCTCGTACAGTTCTACTCAGCGGTCATCCAATCCATCCTCTGCACTTCAATCACCATCTGGTTCGGCTCAGCTGCCAAAACCGACCTCCGCAGACTACAGCGAATAGTCCGGACAGCTGAACGAATCACTGGCACTACCCTTCCTACACTTCAAGAACTGTACTCTTCCAGAGTGAGTAAAAGGGCTCACAAAATCACTCTGGACCCCTCACACCCAGCGCACTTCCTGTTTGAACTGTTACCGTCTGGTCGGCGCTACAGAGCACCAAGCACAAAAACAGCCAGACACAGGAAAAGTTTCTTTCCTCAGGCCATCTACCTCATGAACAGTTAAATATTCTACTACTGTGCAATAAATGTGCAATACTTTCTCATACGCACTCGTACACAGCACCTTATAACAACTTACAGTGCAATACTTCTTCTACGCAGTTGTACACAGCACCTTATAACTTGTCTGTACATACAATTCATCATCCAGAGATTTCTGTCTGATTGGATCTCTGTTTAATGTGTGTCGTCTTTTTCATATTTATTTCGTGTTGTCACTTGTCACTTTATGTACACTGGAAGCTTCTGTAGCCAAAACAAATTCCTTGTGTGTGTAAGCACACTTGGCAATAAAACCCATTCTGATTCTGATTCTGATTCTGATTTGCAGTGTTTTCTCAGTAATCGTAATCACTATTATAACCCAAGTCCAAGGCTGTCTTGATTCATTTATTCATTTTCTTTTTCAGCTTAGTCCCTTTAATCAGGGGTTGCCACAGCAGAATGAACTGCCAACTCATCAAGCATATGTTTTACGCAGCGGATGCCCTTCCAGCTGCAACCCATCACTGGGAAACACCTATACACTCTCATTCACACTCATACGGACAATTTAAGCTTACCCAATTCACCTATACCGCATGTCTTTGGACTTGTGGGAGAAACCGGAGCACCTGGAGGAAACCCAAGACAACACAGGGAGAACATGCAAACTCCACACAGAAATGCCAACTAACCTAGCCGAGGCTCGAACCAGCGACCTTATTGCTGTGAAGTAACAGCACTACCCACTGTGCCGCCCAGTGTCTTGATATAATGTCAAATATAAGGCTAAAAATATGCATAAATTCACTATAGCCCTTGTTTTTAGTAGATGTTTAAGTAACTAGAATACTACATATTAAAATAATTAGATTAAATAAGTTTTGCATCCGCTGCGTAAAACATATGCTGGATAAGTTGGCGGTTCATTCCGCTGTGGCGACCCCAGATTAATAAAGGGACTAAGCCGAAATGAAAATGAATGAATGAATGAATAAATAAGTTTTGCAGGCTTTCTTAAATTGTTAAACTAGACATTAGAATCCCAAACAATACACAAAGTTATAGTTGATAATAATAAACATATTCAATCATAATTATGTATCAAAACAAATTTAATACCCAAGCAAAGAAGGAAACACTAACACAAATTTGAAAAAAACATTCACAAACCAGAGATGAGAAATTAACATTGAACATCATTAAACCTGTATAAAATTACACAACAATTATCCTAATGAAATTAAATATAATTTAATACACAAACATAAAGTGGAACAACTGAGGTTTGTACTTCATATTAGGCAAAAAATAACAAAATAAATTAATTCTCATTGGGCTGGCCAGAGGAATGGCTTCAAAAATACTAATTAAATGTCCTTATAATATTTAGCTATCACAAAAAATATATATATATATAATAATAATTAGATGACTAGTCAAAATTTATTTGGTGTGAGTTTGAGCAAAATATTTATATTTATCTTAATTCTAAATGTCTGATGATATTTCTTCCACATTTCCAATACAAATATAGTCATTCAGAGCGTGTTATAATTTCACAGAAAATGACAGTTTGTCAGAATAACAATAGTTTTTAATTGTTTTTATTGAAAATCAGGGCTATTCCACCAAATATAGACTTTTTTAAACTCTTTTTAAATTAAAACATTGCTATTGATGTTTATCAAAAAAAATAATAGACTTTAAGGGTAATAGGCAGTACCCTTTGTACAAATGTGCATTGTTGTACTTTTTATGTACACATTTGTACCTTTAGGATACAGCATGGACCCTTTGATTCCTAATTATGTACAAAAGTGAACCTTTCGAAAGGGAACCAAGCCATTTTTGTACCTTAGTCTAAACCAGTAGCTCAATTTATATTATTTTACGCAATAAAACAAATGCTCTAGTCTAAATAAACTTTTTTTTTTATTATTTTACATTTGAAAGAAATGTCATCAGACATTTACAAAATAATCTAAAATAACATTTTACTCAAACATATAAATTTGAAAAAAATCCAGAGTAACTAATCATTTAAGTGATCTATACTTTTGGAAACATACCATAAACTAAAACTAAAATTCCGAAATGCCTACAATTACACATAACGACACAAATGGTTTAAACAAAACAAACAGAAATAACTGAAATCAACAGCAAATCAATGCTGGAATATGGCTCAGCAGTACTGCAATATTGTTGCATCATATTCTTAAATATAACACTTTTTTTTCTGACAAATGGTGAAACCATCACTCCTTCACTGTAAAAAAGTGATTATTTACTTTACTTAAAAAACAGAGTAAACCCACTGCCTTAAAAGCGACAAGCTGACTCAACTTTAAAAAGTGAGTAAACCCATTGTAATTTGAAACTATTAAGTTGATTTAACTTAACTTTTATAAATCAAGCACAGTTCATTTACTTGTTTACTTCATTTGCTTGGCAACGGGTTTACTCCTTTATTTTAAGTAAAGTCAACTAATTCTTTTGTTTACAGTGTTTGTGGGTAGAAAATGAAATACGGACATGTATATGGAATTCATTATAACTGTCACCACATGAATCTCTGCACAGCCGAATTGTTAGGCCACTGAAAGGTTTTGTAGATGAATATGTACACAGTAGCTGCGTTTACCGCAGTATAGAGACTGAACTCAAGAATCAGTCTGGGTAAAGACGGCACAGGGATATTAACGCGATATAACAGATAGGGAATGATAAAATATCGAAACTCCAGCAGTTTCTGAGGAACGGTAGCGGCCACAAGACAAGCGCAAAACGCCAGACACCAAAACAAAGACTTGGACTTCAAAGTATCCAAGAAGTTCCACGTGGCAAACACGTATCCGGGAACTAAAAGGTAACGGACAGCATCGTGTCTCCGGAAAATGTTTTTCCAAAGATAAAATGGAAAGTGCCGGTTGTCTGCGAGCAAATATTTATGAACAAATGTGAATTTCCAAATCAAAAACAGAAAGGTCACTATCAGAAATGAGTAAACTAAAGGCTGCTTTTTTAAAGACTGTAAAAATCGGACCGCTCTTTGGTAGCTCAGAGAGGTAGAAAGCGAAAAAATGAGCGTGAATGACAGGAAATAGAAAAACTGAGGAAAGTTCAGACAAGCTTCGTGACTGCTACGATCGCCAACAACAATGCCTTCGTTCAACACCACAAAAAACGCAAAGCCAAAGGCTACGGCGATATACGGCCATGTTGAGGAGACCACAGCTTTTATATTGTTTGGCGATTTGAGGAAATCCAACAGGAAACGCATCACTCTGATCACCCCGGTGACGGTTAGAGGGACCTGAGAAGGTAATTTTTCATCTCTTTTTTTCGATTGGTCAGTCCTCCAGGTCTCATCCAATTTTTGAGCCACGACCATACCGGCACAAAACGCCACCCAGATGATGTTGGTCTGGCGGAAAAGCACAGAACAGACGCCCAGAAGCGCTGCAACTTTATGGCACCCGTACAGAGCCATGAGGTACATGAAGAGGGTGAAGAACGTGGAGCCGGAGTCAGTATAATAGAGGAACGTGAAGAAGTAGAGCACAGGGAACGTGGAGAGAACCAGAGCGGAGAACATTCTACGACTGGCAGAGCGAGACTGAAAAGAAAAAAAAAACATTTTAAATAAAAATTACACCATATTATTACTTATAATTATACCTCATGTCATCCATAAGACTTTGTGATGGTTAAGGTGTTCTGGGTAGTTCCTAGGTGCCTTTGTTAAGGTTTTGTTTGTTAATTGATTGCCACTTCAGCAACTGTTTCATGGCAAGATCAATATAGATAAAACATACTACATATAATAATAACTAAATATAAATAAAAATGACAAACATTTACATTCAGTTCAATTTTTTGTGACTTCAAAGTCTTCCTGGGAATACAGTTGTGCCTTTGTTGGGGTAATTAGTTTTAGTTTAATTAGTTTTAGTAATTTGTTGTTGTTGTTTTTTTTTGACAATAAAACAAAGTAAACAGTAAACAGACCTTAGCAAATAAACAGCAACAACCAATAATTGTGAGTTTTTAGATGCACAAGTGGAAAATGACTCTCTATATGACATATAATTATTATAAACATTATAATTTCACTTCCTTTTATTGTCAGTTTTGTTATGTTTTCTGGAATTCTGTTCAATTTAATTACAATTGATAAATTCAAAAACTATGTAAATTTTGAATTTAAAGGGATAGTTCACCCAAAAATGATTATTCTGTCATTATTTATTTACTCTTCACTTGTTCCAAACCTGTTTGAGTTCATTTCTTTCTGTTAAAGATATTTTGAAAAATTTAACAATATTTGGAAACCTGTAACAAATGACTTCAATAGTATGTGTTTCTATGAAAGTCAATGGTTACAGGTTATTTTAGCTTTCTTTAAAATATCATCTTTTTTTTTTTTAACAGAAGAAAGAAACTCATAAAGGTTTGGAATCACTTGAGTGTGTGTAGGTAATGAGTAAATTTTCATTTTGTGTGAACTATGCCTTTAAGAATTATTCGTAATAAATTGGATTAACAATTACACTATCTTTAAAATCATTGAAATGGGTATTTTTTTTTTATTTCTTTGTTTTGTGCTTGCCTTCTTCTAACTAAGCATCCCCAAGAAATAATAAAATGTATTTACTTCATATGTATTTATATAGAAATTATTATAACTTAAGCCACAACAATTCTGTTAAAAGGCTTTCAAATTTTACTTTTATCAAAAATTTACTGTATGATTTACCGTAACTGTGATATTGTGGCAGAAATGTAGGATATTCGTACTGAGCTTTAATTATTACGAATGCAGAGATTATGCAGAGATCCTATTCCTAATCAATTCACATTATAATTATTATTTTATGGTTTAGAGGTTTTGTGCATTTGTATTATACTAAACTGTGTTATACAGTATGAAATACTCTCACTATCTATTGTTTCTCCTAACAAATACCACAGAAACAATACAGTAAACCTTTACCATGGTGGTCAGGTTGTCGTTGATATACCTGTGGTTAAAGGAACACTTCACTTTTTTGGAATAGCTTTTTTTTACAGCTCTCCTAAAGTTAAACAGTTGAATTTTACCAATTTTTAATCCATTCAGCTGATCTCAGAGTTTGGCAGAAGCACTTTTAGCATAGCATAAATCAGTGAATCAGATTAGACCATTAGCATCTCCCTCAAAAATGAGTTTTAACAGTTTTTGAGTTCTTATTACGCCAAAATGGGAGTATAGTTCCTTCCCTAGCAACTTTTCATTTTCTATCAGTCTTAGTACAGAATGTAACTACAGAAGAGTTAAGCTTTAAATAGGAAAGTTCTTAAAACTCTTCAATGCTAGATGCTAATGGTGTAATCCGATTCAATCATCTATGCTAAGCTAGGTTAAAAGTGCTTCAATCAGACCTGGAGATCAATTGAATGGATTCAAAAATGGTAAAACTCAACCGTTACTATAGTTGTTAAAAGTTGTTAAAAGAGAATATTTTGTCAAAAAAATGTTAAGTGTTTCTTTAACATGATCTATATAATATGGATAAAATATAAATGTTTAACCCTTTAATAAATTGTTAAAGTATTTATGCTCCTATTTTTGGTAATGAACAATAATTTACATCATTGCAACTCAATCTACCATAAAATATGCTATTTTTATTAGATATAACATATATATTAATTTATTAAACATGCACATTTTAATCAATGATTGTCAAGTTCTAATAAAGAGTCAAAAATATTGCCAGTGAAAAGTTTGCCATTGATCTGAGCTTGCCACTGGTATGATTTAAAAAAAATATATATTTTTAAAAGAAGCTGATTCCACTCATCAAGGCTGAATTTATTTGATTAGAAATACAGTAAAATTGTGAAATTACAATTTAAAATAACAATTTTCTTATTCAGTGTAGCTGAAATTTTGTATTTACTCCTGGGATTAAAAGCTGAATTTCCAGCATCATTGATCCAGTTTTCATGATGCTACGTTAATTATCATAATATGATCATCTGCTGCTCAAGAAAAATATAATAATAATAATAATAATAATAATTATTATTATTATTATTATTATTATTATTATTGATATTGATATTAGTATTATTATTATTATTATTATTATTATTATTATTATTATTATTATTATAAAAAACAACTGGGCTGCTTCATATGTTCAAATTCATTTTTTGTGGAAACTGATAAAGTACTATTAAAGATTTATTAACTGTTAAAAAATGTATTAACTAGATAGATAGATAGATAGATAGATAGATAGATAGATAGATAGATAGATAGATAGATAGATAGATAGATAGATAGATAGATAGATAGATAGATAGAT
>CAIGQW010055277.1:1524370-1558656 GCA_903798125.1 Danio choprae | reverse complement strand
CTGTGGCGACCCCAGATTAATAAAGGGACTAAGCCGAAATGAAAATGAATGAATGAATGAACATGCTTTGGAGCATTCATTTGGTCTTCACAAAGAAGTAGCCTACTGGCAGCATTAATGGCAACACATCACTGCAGTGAGGTCAGACGTTGGTGTTAGCGATAACATTGGATCACAAGTCAACATTAAGGTCATTTACATTTATAATTTTTTAGCCTGTTACTGAAAAGTTCTCAAATCTACTGAGCAAGAAAATCACAAACCTGACAGCGAAACTTCATTTTATTTTTCCCATTAGACCGTAGTTTCATGGTTGCTCTGTTAAAATGAGATTAGAGGATATTTAAAGACTAACTTTTAAGTGCATTTGTATGTCATAATGTCACAAGCAAATATTCAATACATCCCCAGCTCATCTTAGTAGCCTATTGCTTTCAGCTTTCTGCAGAGTTCCAAAAATCCACATTAGAACATTTTAGGCTGACAAAGGACTTCTATTTTGACCTGTTATCTGAAAATCAGCTATAAACATCGTTAGCCAAACGAATTAAACTACTTGCTATTTATTTATCAATCATTTACGAAGCATTATCGAATGTCAGTAATATAATAACAATAAAACCTATTGGAGAAACAATAACAGTAGCAACACATACGTGAAAACCTTTTAGCAATACTGGTAAATCATGGAAAACATTCATTGCTAATTGTAACAACGTATTATAACTTCCTCCTTTATCCTACTTCATGTTGAATCATCTCAGTTAAAGTATATCAACGTCTGAAGTGGAACGTAACATAGTTTCAGTTGAAACCGATTTCTGTACAGCATGCGAGAAATTAGTCTTATATTGTGTGAAAGCACATGGCTGTCACTGTCAGCCTCTTCTATTAATGACGTCATCGTGGAACAGCTTAATGGAATGTCAGATTGTAAGCACAGCTTCTATATGTACTATACTAACATCACACAAGAAACCAATCTTTAAAAATGTTGTTTTGTTTTTTTGAAGCCAAAACTTAAGACTACTGAAAAGAATGGTCAAATATATACTTGAACAGGGAAATATTTTTCATTCTTGGCTTGAAATTCTGTCTGAATTTTATTCAAACTTTAGTTGTTCTAGAGATATGTCCTTTTCTGTTTCTGAAAGGGAAACCCACCACACCAATACAGATTTTTAGAAATACTTCATGTCAATGGCACATCTTTTGAAGGAGTTCAAAAAGGCACTGGAGAACACAGTTAAAACACTTTTCTTTTTCCTCCACTGATTATGATAGTAAACCACATAAGATACTCCAAACATTTCATACATTATGAACAAGGTTGTCATATGTTGAACCAGTGGCATGCAGGGGGGAGGAGGGGAAGATTTTATTATTTTTTAAATAATACATAGTATATTATTGTTTACTTTATTTTCTACTTATTTAAATGTCATCAACACTTGGCGAAACGACGTTGACGAAATGACGTTACACCTGGAACTATAGCTTCGTTGTTTCCGAACGGTCAGTATTTTGGGACGTACTGTAGTTATGGCGACCTTCATGTCAGAGTCGTGAAATGCCTCATGATTCCTCTTTACCTCGTTAAACATGTTTATGTGAAGCTATATTGAAAAAGACGCCATGGGTGTACTTAGACATGTTGTGTGCGCAATGTCTGGAGGGGTCGACAGTTCTGTCAGCGCACTGTTACTCAAAAGAATGGGTAAGATTTCTATCATTGTACACTTCTTCACTAAATTAACTGTTCCGTTTGCTAAGCACATTAGAAACATACAAATATATCGTAGGTTACTCATTCATAAACGTTTTGTTAGAATTTGTGCATATGATGTCGTTGTTATAATATAATATTCTAGATTACATGTAGATGTTATTATAACAACAACAGAAATAATGTATTCTTCTTAATAATAAAGTAAACTTAGTGTAAGCTAAATTGTCCGTATGTGTGTGAATGAGTGTATGGGTGTTTCCCAACGACGGGTTCCAGCTGGAAGGGCACCCGCTGCGTAAAACATATGCTGGATAAGTTGGCGGTCCATTCCACTGTGGCAACCCAAGATTAATAAAGGCACTAAGCCGAAAAGAAAATGAATGAATGAATAAAGTAAACTTAAGCCACACTTGCATATGGCTTAATATAAAGTCAACTATTATTTGAAAGTTAATGAAACAACGATACAAAATATTGCAGAAAGCTTGCAAATAATATAATGAAGTTTGGAATCAGTATTGTTTTAAGAAGCCAATTCTGCTCACCAAGGCTGCATGAGCAATTTAAATGATTAAATTGTGAAATAATATTATTCAAATTTTAAAAATAACCATTTTCTCATTGAATGCAGTGTCAGATTTAACATTCCTGTGATTCAAATTTTCATCATCATAACTCCGGTCTTCAGTGTCACTTCAGAAATCATTATAATAGGACGATTTGCTCTTTTGTTATGATCAGTTGTACACAATCACTAATAATGATTCTTACAAGTATCAGTCACGAAACCTTTTGGCTTGCTTAATAGTATCTAGGAAACAGATACGTTTTACTTTTATGATTGCTTGGGTCAAATAATGTAGAAAATAATAACTTTTTTGGCAATCGTTTTCTTTGCATTATAAATGCATTCACTTTCACTCTTGAACAATTTATTATAATGAATCAAAGAAAATACATTTTAACAGCAGTAGTAACAACATTCTTCTTATTATTATTTTAACAATATTATAAACAATATTATATTTATAATAAATGTTTCTTCTTGAGCAGACCATTAGGATTATGTGACACTGAAAACTAATCATGCTTAAAATTCTGCTTTGAACTACAAGAATTAATTACATTTTAAAGTACATTCAATTAAATAGCAGTTATTTAATATATTCATTCATTCATTCATTTTCTTTTCGGCTTAGTCTCTTTATTAATCTGGGGTCGCCACAGCAGAATGAACCACCAACTTATTCAACATATGTTTTACGCAGCGGATGCCCTTCCAGCTGCAACCCATCACTGGGGTACACACCCATACACACCTATTCACACTCATACACTACGGACAATTTTGCTTACCCAATTCACCTATAGCGCATGTCTTTGGACTGTGGGGGAAACCGGAGCACCCGGAGGAAACCCTTGCAAACACGGGGAGAACATGCAAACTCCATACAGAAATGGCAACTGACCCAGTCGAGGCTCGAACCAGCGACCTTCTTGCTGTGAGGCGAGAGCGCTATCCACTGCGCCACCGTGCTGCCCTTATTTAATATAGCAATATTATTTCACAATTTCACAGTTTTTACTGTTTTTAATTGATTAAATGCAGCCTTTGTGAGTAGAAGAAGCTTATTATAAAACAAATAAATAAAAAATAAATGAAAAATAAATATATTATAAATAAAAATTATTTCATTAATAAACATTTAATAAATTTTTTTTATAATTAGTATAGCAGTGCATGTAGTTTTCAGTATGCAGACTAATTCTGATTTTTCAGTCTAATGTCATCATGAAATATGTGTTTATTTCTGCCATCAGGTTATCAAGTAACCGGTGTGTTCATGAAAAACTGGGACTCTCAGGAAGAAAAAGGGCTCTGTTCGTCAGACAGAGACTGCGAAGATGCTTATAAAGTGTGTAAGATGCTGGATATCCCTTTTCACCAAGTCTCATATGTTAAAGAATACTGGCATGAAGTATTTAGGTAAATAATACTCAGTCGTTGATTATAATGACAGTGCTGTACACAGTTTGTTCATGTTCTCTTTTCTTTTTTTGTAGCAATCTTCTTTGGGAATATGAGAGAGGGAGAACACCAAATCCAGACATAATCTGTAACAAACACATCAAGTTTAAACACTTCTATCAGTATGCTGTTAATACTTTAGGTAAGTTAAGAACGTTTTGTATGATTACCTATTCTTTTTTATATTTTAGTCAGTACACGTCAGAATAAGGATGTTGTTTCAGTTTTAAATCAGTCTGTTAACCTGAATATTTGATGTATTACTTTTGTAAACCAGTTATTTGAAACATTATAGTAAGCTTTAGTAGTAAACATTCATAGACACTTTGCATTTATTGTGCTTTTGTATTAAACAAATGACTTGACGATTGATCATTTCTCGTCTTTTGACCACAAACACACACAAACGCAGACAGTATAATAAAATAAAGATAAATAAAAAATAAAATACAATCTAAATGTAAATATACAATTTAAGAATCAAATCAGAATTAACATTTTTATAAATTTTTTTTAATGCTAGGTTTATTTAGTGCTAAACAGTGCTAAAAAATGGGACACCAATCTTTGTTATTGTGAAACTGCTGTAGCTGTCATATTTACATCATGTCTTGTTTGGCAACAGGTGCTGATGCCATGGCAACGGGCCACTATGCCCGGACATCCCAGGAGGATGAGGAGGTTTTCCAACAGAAACTTATTGAAGCTCCCAAAAGCCTCTTCAGGGACCGGTTTGAAATTAGAAAGCGTAAGTCTAACACCTGTCAATATGTTTTTTATATGACAAGGACAGAAACAGATTGCAGATTTTTGACCATCAAAACAAATGTGTCATTCATTCATTTTCTTTTTGTCTTAGCCCCTTTATTAATCAGGGGTCGCCACAGCGGAATGAACCGCCAACTTATCCAGCATATGTTTTACGCAGCGGATGCCCTTCCAGCTGCAACCCATCACTGGGAAACACCCATACTCTCTCATACACACACATACACTACGGACAATTTCGTTTACCCAATTCACCTATAGCGCCTGTCTTTGGACTTGTGGGGGAAACCGGAGCACCCGGAGGAAACCCACACCAACACGGGAGAACATGCAAACTGCACACAGAAATGCCAACTGACCCAGCCGAGGCTCGAAACCAGCGACTTTTGCTGTGAGGCGACAGCGCTGCCCACTGTGCCACCACACCGCCCCAAAACAAATATATATCTAAATTAATTATTTTATTTATGCATTCGTTTATTAGTTTGTTTGTTTGTTCATTTTTGTTATTTGCTTATTTGTTTGTTTATTTGTCTGAATTCCCAGGTTGTATTTAATCTCAAAATCTAAGAGGAACAACAACAACAACAACAATAATAATAATAATAGTTAATAATTAATAGTAGTTATTAAAACTTTATAATATATACTTAATAATTAGTATTAATATTAGTTTTTATTTAAAAAATGAAACCTATAATAAGATATTTACAGTGTAATATTTTGATGAAACTTATACATAATTTATCTATAAAAATCATGGAAAGGGTTACAGTAATAAAAATCATGACCAGACACTATATTTATTATTAATTAATTAATTAATTAATTAATTAATTGGTAAAATAATTGTTCCTCAAATATTAAAAATAAAATTCTTCCCTATTCAAAATAAAATTAAGAAAATAGTGAGAAATTAAATTTTTAATAGGGAAAAGCCAGAATTTGAAGCACGTCATGAAATTAGTTAATTATTATTATTTTTTGTATATAACAATTATTTTACCAATGAACAAATGAATAAATAAATAAATAAACATTGTGTCCGGTCATAACTTTTATTACTGTAACCCTTTCCATGACAATTCGGAGATGAAATATATATAACTGTAATGACATATTATGTATATGTAAATATCTTATGTTTAATTTTTTTAATGAAACCTATTATTATTAACTACATGTAAGTTTTAGTAATTATTATTATTAACTATTAAAATTATTATTCATTCATTAGTAAAATATTTGTTATATACAAAAAAATTTAATGTCTGTCATGATATGCTCTTAAAATTCTGTCTTTTCCCTATTCAGAAATAAAATTTCTCCTTATTTTCTTTTATTTTTAGGGTGAAATATGGAAATGGCCATTTCTTGGTGCTTTTTGTGAAATGTAAAATTATATTGGGTGACGCGGTGGCGCAGTGGGTAGCACAATCGCCTCACAGCAAGAAGCTCACTGGTTCGAGCCTTGGCTGGGTCAGTTGGCATTTCTGTGTGGAGTTTGAATGTTCTCCCCGTGTTGGCGTGGGTTTCCTCCGGGTGCTCCGGTTTCCCCCACAAGTCCAAAGACATGCGTTATAGGTGAATTGGGTAAGCTAAATTGTCCGCAGTGTATGTGTGTGAATGAGAGTGGATGGATGTTTCCCAGAGATGGGTTGCAGTTGGAAGGGGATCCGCTGCGTAAAACATATGCTGGATAAGTTGGCGGTTCATTTCGCTGTGGCGACCCCTGATTAATAAAGGGACTAACCCGCAAAAAGAAATTGAATGAATGAATGAAAAATGATATTCTTTAAATTTGTGTTAATTTCAGTTAGGGTTTTGATTCAGAACTGATTTGACTCTTCTTACTCTTCTCTGTCTCATTAGCTGTGCGGCTTTATCAAGGTGCTGATCTGTTGAAGGACCAGACGTTTTTCCTAAGTCAGATCTCCCAGGATGCTTTGCGGCACACATTATTCCCCCTGGCTGGACTAACCAAAGAGTTTGTGAAGAAGATTGCAGCTGAGGCCGGCTTTCAGCATGTTCTTAAGAAAAAAGAGGTACAAACGGAATAATTAGCATGTTTTTAAACAGGATTTTCAAGATCCAGGAACTTTGTCAGTGGTCTGTATTTTAAATGTAACTTAATTACAACTTAATTAACACTGATTAATTGAAAAGCATGTGTTTTATGGAGTGCTATGGAGAAAGTCAATTCTGAAATTTCAAAATGCATTGCTATTCTCTATTTAATCGAGTTTTTAACAGCAGATGGCGCAGTGATAATGAAACAAAAGGGAGAAATGAAACAAAGCTTTTCAAAGCTGTGAAACAATTGAACCAATTGCTTTGCAAAATGATTCACTAGTGGTGTAATGGATCACAAATCTCCCAGTTCGGATCACATTATGGGTTTTTTTAGTCGCGGATCGGACCATTTTTCAGATCAGCCAAAAAGGGGAGGAGACAAATGTAATTTGCTTTCTATTTATGCAAGAAACTGCAAGAAACTTTTGGTTTTATAAAATACAATGAAGGCACAATTAGCTGAGTAAAAATAAATATTAAAATATTCAGTACTTTGAAAAATTTAGTTACTACTACTGTTGCTGATAACACAAAATGTATAAATCTAATACTATAATTTGTACAACCCATAATTATTTTTAGTCTCATTTTCAATAAATGATTCCGTTATTCACTCAAAACTTCATGTTTCATTGCTAGATGTGTCATTTTTGAAGAATTATTCAGTGGCATATTTTTGATGGCTGGTTGTCGCCACCTTTTGGTTAAATAATGTAATTGCTGCCTACAACTTTCATTTATGAGCACATGATGGTGATTTTAATCCTTACCATAAACATCAGTGGTTTTATCTAAATTATAAACTGTTATCCCAGTACTGCTGTGTTATTTGACTGTTTGTAACTTCATAGCTAACTCAAAAGACTAAAAACTGAATCTCTTTCTTGATTTATGTGTTTTTCAAACACAAATTTGAATGCAGCGATTCGAAGGAATTATAATAATATAATAATTTATAATTTATGTTGCGTGGGTGTTGAGATTCCAATCTTTTTAATGATTAATCGTGCAGCTTACACTGAATGCATTAATGCAGGCTAAACAAGTAGTGACAGAAAACACCTTTAAACTAAGAAACCCACCACGTCCCGAATAACCTACAACGACTTCTTTCGTCATCATTATATTTTACAGGAAAGCCTAAATGCTTTTATACATTTGATTTGAATGACTCGAGAGGCGATCTCTCTGCAGTCGTTACAAATTTAGGATTAATCTACCATTAAAAAATTTGTATTAATCCGTGGGTCACGTGTGTTCCGAACCGTGGGCTGTGATCCATACAAATCACGGATCAACCGTGATCCGTTACACACCTATGATTCAGCGAAGCATTTGAAACAACACATGCTAGGGACACCTGGTAGTCAGAACCATGTAAATGCAAAATAAAAACATCCATTAGAATGAGCTAATTTACTATTATTACTTTTCATTTTACAAATGTCTCATTAAAACGTCTACGAACTCGTAAAAACTGACCCGAAATCAGGTAAAAACCCTGTTCAGTGATTCACCACTGTGGTGATCTGAATAAATTTGTGTGATTCATGTGGATTTTATTGTATTACACAGATTGCCCCTTAGTAGTGAACCATTGAATTTTCAAAATGTTTCAAAACATTGACGTAACAAAGCCATGTTTACTGAAATCACATGACCATGCCAATTTTATACACGTTCCAAACCACTGATTCGAAACAACAGATTGGTAAAGGTTTCGAAGCTTCACGGAGCAGTGCTTTGAAATCAGCCATCACTGGGTGCTGTATGCTTTAGAAACAGCCATATTCGCTTGCAATCAATACTTTACAAATACCACCTGAACCAAAAATAATCAATAATTAAGTTAGGAAAGGCTTAAGCGAATTACAAGAGTATTCATAGTGAGCTTTATTCACATTAATCTTGTGACATAAAAACCAACTTGCCTTACACAGTGGTTAAAGACTAGCCTAGAGTGCCATCTGCTGATAAAAACTTGCCAATATGGCCATCTGCTGTTAAAAACTTGCCTAAAGAATTCATTCAAGATACCGCAGTGATGCATTTTGAAAATTGCAGAATCGAGTTCTCGAACATTTTCTCCACAGCACTAGTTTTATATGTTTTATGACTAAAATATGATGTTATTACAATTTTCTTTTTTTTTCTCCTGGAAGAGCATGGGAATATGTTTCATTGGAGAAAGAGATTTTGAGAATTTTATCCTGGAGGTATGTTGTTTCATTCAGCTTAAAATGGTAGCTATTTGACATTTCCTCCATCTTTTGTTTGTAAAGAAAACTCAAAGAAATGTTAGATTTTATATATATTTTATATCACCATATACTTTACTGAGCAATTTTTTGTTTGTTCGTTTGCTTTTATCACATTGTTTCACATGTTTTTCACGTTTCCTGCTGGTCAGCTAGAGGTCAAGTTGTACCTGTTAACTAAAGCAGACATGTCAGAAAAATATACATTTCAGGAGCTTTGGCTTCAAAAACTGACCACTTCAAAGTCTAGGGGCTCTTGTTCCTTTTCATTTATTTGTAAAATCTGAGCTAAATTATCCATTGTTGCTTTCATAATGGCTATTAAATTAATAAAAAAATATATTCAAGCTCAAACTATTTAAATATTATGAAAACCCAGCAGCCCGTTGTTTTTCCCTTCATTATAGCTAATGGAAATTCAGCTTTTTAGTCAGTGAAAGTGAGTGAATCTTACATTTGGCTAAGATTTAACCCTGCAAATTTGTATTTCTCGAGAATATTCAGGTTTCTTGTTCATTGTATAATACAAAGTTCTAAACCCATGTAAAATTCCTAAAAATTGTCAGTGAAATTACATTATTTCTGAAAAATGTGTTTATAAAATGTTTAATTTTTATGCTCTCAACTGTCAAAGTGTGTGTGTGTGTGTGTGTGTGTGTGTGTGTGTGTGTGCTGTGTGTGTGTGCGTAGATTCACTTGTGCAGATTGTTTGTTCGCCTTAAGAATAAAAATGTGAGCTAGCAAAATAAACATTAATTTTTAAATTCACACAGACTTACAAGATATACGTTTTTAGTCCAACAGTGATGATATTCTTTAAATACTATATAAGTTTTAATATTATTATTTCCCTATATGTCGTTTATTACAGTACTTAGAACCCAGACCTGGAAATTTTGTCTCAATTGAAGATGGGAAAATCATGGGACAGCATAAAGGTGGGTCCCATTATTCATTTTATTTTTTATTTTTTCTTACCAAGTATGATTGATTTATAGTATTTACGGATTTTACTGTATGTTTCACAGGCTGGTTCACATTAACACTGGGGCAGAGGGCTAGAATAGGAGGGCAGGCAGACGCTTGGTTTGTTGTGGATAAAGATGTTACTACTGCCGATGTCTTTGTGGTGAGTTATACGCTGTTTTATTCATTTTGCTCCGATTATTTTTGGTTTGTAAAATTCAAAAACTCTTTCAGTGTCCGACCACATTCCACCCGGCACTGTTTCGAGACACATTACAGACGGACCGTTTCCACTGGATCGCAGAAGAGCCCCCTGCTGGACTCGTTCACACTCAGATGATGGATTGTCACTTCCGTTTCAACAACCGCATGCCTTTAAGTGAGTCACTTTTTTAATAAATTGTTATTATTTTATATATAATTTATACAGAAGTTTTATATATCATGTAATGCTGTGTTATTTTAGCACTGTTTTATGTACTGTTCATTTTTTTATCTTTCCTAACAAAGTATACATCAGTGGAAAGTTTATTTACTCATATTTCAGTAAATGTATTTAAAATAGAAATATAGAATAGAAATTTGAAACGTGAAAATATTGACACTTACGAGTGGTTTTATAGTCCAGGGCCATATTTGGTCAAATGATTTGCCATAATTAAATCAGTGTTTTGTTCAATTTAAAGTTGAAATGTTACTGTTATTGCAATGTTTGAGACTGGCTCTTTTTTAAATGGTTCTAAAATCAGCATCTCCCTTCCTTCAGCTCCATGTACTGTAACCCTGAATTTAGACGGGTCAGTGTGGGTGATGGTGAAAGAGCCCGTGAGAGGAATGGCACCTGGACAGGTAATGCAGGAAAATCTATTCTTTTAGTGTCATTTATAAATCATTTACTTTTGAATTAAACTAGACCTTGAAATTCTTTCTTTTTTACTAGATTTTTATCCATTTCTTGTTGAAGATTCAGTGTACAATTAGCCTCGTTTTCACTTCTTTCATTTGACATTTTTCATTTAGCTGTGGATTATTATATATATAGCACATTTAACTCATAGAAAATAAGACCTTTCCTCTGTTACCATCTGACGTTTTTACTTTGTTTTGTTTTTTTACAGTACTAAAATTTAGTTGTAGTTACCCAACCATTTTAGAATAGCCTTCTTGAGGTTTTGTGCAATGTTATACTTGGGTGATTATGAGCAATTGCACAAGTGATTCATCAGTTAATGTTATTTAATGTATTTACTAACATGAACTAATAGTGAACAATGCTTGTACAGCATTTATAAATAATAATTTTGTATTTTCTAATGCATAATTAAAATCCAAAATTTAATTCATCTTTATTTCTATAGCGTTTTTACCGTGTAGATGTAGATGTGTCAAAGTAGCTTAACATAGAAGTTCTAGTAATTCATGCTTGTTCACATTAGTTAAGGCACATGAACTAACAATGAACAACTTTATTACCATAAACATTAACAAAGGTGAATAAATGCTGTAATAAATGTATTGTTCATGGTTTGTTCATGCATTAACTAATACAACCTCATTGTAAAGCGTTAACAATATTTTTATGTTTTTGGACATGTTTTAGGCTTAAAGGGAACTGTTTTTTAAGCACAAGGGTTAAATGCACTCTCTTATTTGAATATAAAGAAAACTACAACTGAACTGAAAGAATCTTCATTTCGGAAAGAATACTGATGATTTGTTATTTAGTTTTGTCATTTTATTTCCATGATAAGGAGACTTCAAAATAAACAAGGTAAAGAAAAAAAAAACAGGTTTCATATGGTATTCAAATACATTTAATACAAGCAAAAGATTCTACTATAGCCTACTATTGGTCAAATCAGGTTGACCTTCAGTGAATGCGTTCACATCCGTATACTTACATCCATATTCATATCTACTTGTCTGTCATGCCCCTTTTATGGACTGTTTGGCGTCGTCTTGTGAATGAATCAAGCTTAGGCAGTATATGCTTTATTCAGCCAGTTAAATTTCTGTCAGCTTTGCGTTTTTGACTTTTGGCGCCATCTTGTGACTGAATAATGTGCAGGTTAGTGCAACGTTAAACTCCCATCAGCTGTTTTCATTTCTGTCAGCTTTGCGTTTAATTACAGAATTAACAAACTATTACTGCTCACAAAAATGTTTTGTGTCTTATTTTTATGTTTTGTGGCAAGTTTGTGTAATAAATGGGATTAAAGTACATCCAGGATGGTTGTTTTCAAAGAAAAAAGCCCTTCAGTCTTAGTGATCCGCTTCTTGTCAGTCTTTATTCTGCGATAACAACCTCCTGGATGTACTTTATCTCTTACTTAGCACTAAGGGGTGTAACGGATCACGGTTGATCCAGGATCAGTACGGATCACAACCCACAGTTCGGAACGCACGTGACCCGTGGAATAATAACTTTTTTTGAACTTATAGGTTAATCCAACATTTATAACAATTGCAGAGAGATTCCCTCCCGCGTCATTCAAATCATGTGTATGAAAGCATTTTGGCTTCCCTGTAAAATATAATGACGACGGAAAAACTTGTGGTGGGACCTAAATGCTTTCTTAGGCTATTAATTAAAGGTGTTTTCTGTCTATGTTTGTTTAACTTGCAATAATGCATACAGTGTAAAGCTGCACAATTAAACATTAAAATATAGTGATGTCAATTCAAACCTGTGCAACATAATTGATAAATGATAATGATTTGCATGTTTATTAATCCTTCGAAGTGCTGCATTCAAATCTGCATTTGATCGAGAAAGATTCAGTTTTTACACTTTTTCAGTTAGTTAAAAAGAATTAAATAACATGGAAGTACTGGGATAACAGTTTATAGTTCAGATATAAACACTGATGTTTATGGTAAAGATTAAAATCACCGTTTAATGGAACTTGACGCTGGTGAAAGTTGTAGCAATTACATTGGGTAACCAACAGGTGGCGACAAACAACCATCAAAATTGTCTCTGAATGAAAATGTCACTGAATAGGTTTTCAAAAATGATACACCTATAATGAAACAGAGTTTTCTGTGTGAATTGGTGAATCATTAATTGAAAATTAATATGATACGTTGTACAAGATGTTAGATTTCTATAATTAGCATTATCAGCAACAGTACCAAAGATAATTTTTCCTATTGAATTTTTTCCTTTTTTTTAAGCTGGTTCTCTCTTCATTTTTATTGTTATTAAAATTACAGGTTCTAAGTTATGTTTGTTAAAACCAATGGTTTTTGCAGTAATATTTTTGTGTAAATGGAAAGCAAATGACATTTATCTCCTCCCTTTTTTTTCTGATCCAAAAAATGGTCCGATCTGTGACTCAAAAACCGTAGTGTGATCCGAACTGTGAGATTTGTGATCTGTTACACCACTACTTATCACTGTTTTATTATATATGTTTTTATTTGTCTACATTATTTTATTTTTTTTTTGTTTTAGTAATTGTAAATGAGACATTTTATGTGTGTAACTAGCTGACGTTTTAGCTTTGTATTTTTTACTTTAAAGAAAGCTACACCTAGGATCTTCATTTTTAGAAACAATACTGATGATTTGTCATTTAAACTCGGACTTCACTGTCTTTATTTTGCAGTTTGCTGTGCTGTATAAAGGACATGAGTGTTTGGGCAGTGGGAAGATCATTCGTCTGGGACCCACAAAATTCACTCTTCAGAAAGGTCAAAACTACACAAACTGCCTCCATAAAGACACCAGCCAACAACATCCAGAGCCTCACAGCTGAAACACAAAACATCTCAGAGGGCTTTGTGTTTTATTTGAAGCGCTGTGGAAAGATGCTTTCATTATTTAAGGACAATCAGGGTGGGAGAAACTGCAGATACTTTAAACGTTTGTGTGTTCTACACTGTAAAAATATGTTAATTGACAGTTTCCGTATTTTGTGATGTTTTCTGTTTATTTATGGCTGTGAATTGCATTATGGGATGTTGATTTCTGCTCTGTTGACTTTTGAGGTTAAAAATTCAACTCTTCAGTTTAACAAAGTTACTTTTATTGACATTTTAGTAGTTTAAAATAATATAATATATAAGAAATAATATATAGAGAAATGAGTCTGTAAAGTAACAGAAAATGTACTGGCACTTTTTTTACAAGGTTTTTGTAGTTTAATATACAACACCAACCCAGACAATATATCACTTTAAACAATTAAAAATGTAACTTTTACAAACCTTTCAATGTTAAAGGTTGTTGGAAGAAAGATCAAGTGCCATAATGCAATTCAGAAGCATAAATAAATGGGGGAAAGTAAAAAAAACAACAACAACATGAACACAAAATACAGAAAACTGCTAATTTACTGATATTTTTACGGTGTGTGATTGTTTTTTAATACAATTGTAATTACAGTTGAAGTCAAAATTATTTATTTTGCATTGCATATTATGCATTGTGACCATGGCAAAGATAAAAGAAATGAGTTATTAGAAATTAATTAATAAAACAGTTTTGGTTAAAACAAGTGTTTAAAATTAAACAAAAAAAAAATCTCTTTAGCAACACTTGGGAAATATTGTTCAAATAATCTTAATTTGACAGGAGGGCTAATTATTTTGGCTTTAACTGTACCTGGGAAATTGTAATTTTTGCAAATAAATATATATTTGTATTACTGCGTTTTTAGAATTGACATGTAAATGGTTATAGTGCCTTTACTGTTCAACACACTGTGATCTATGCAATATTTTAAGCAAATATTGCCCTGTGTGTTCACGTTGTTTTTACGAACGTTGTAAAGCGCTTATTTGTGCCAATAGAGGGCGTTGGCGAATCGTTTAAGACTGCTGCTACTGCTAAACACAATAACCAGCAATTCCCATTAACAAAAGTTATGCTATAAGCCTTTTTAGGTAATAAATAAAAAGGTAAACTAAACTTCAGAATATTTCAATTAAATGTTATCAGCAAATAAATGGAGTATACAGGGCTCAGCATATATGAGTACACCCCTCAAATATCCATCTTTTAAATGCATATTTTATATAGGATCATTAGGATGCTTTTCAATAATGTATTTGTGCATATACATTAGATTAGTCAGTACTGAAGCCGAATCTGAAACTGATCTAACAAAAAACTGAAGATCACATTCCAAAGATTTGCACCCCCAAATGTATATGTAGGGGAAAAATATTAAGTAAAAAAGGAATAATCAAGAGAAACAAATAAAATATCAAAACAATTTAGTTGAACTTGCACCTTTTGTTGCAATATTTCGCTTTAAATGTATTATTTTTCTATTTCTAAAGATGTTTGGTGACTAATATTGTAATAAATATATCTGTTTAATAAAACTGTTTTGATCAAATACACCAGAATATATTGCCTATATTCACCGAGAAATGGATAAAGACATTCATTTTTAAAATGGGGTGTACTCGTATATGCTGAGCACTATTATTAATAAGCTCTGATTAGGCTAAAGATTTTTTAAATAAAATTGTTTTGATTTCTCTTCAATGGTTTTTCCTCCAACATAATTCAACTTTGCATTTGTGAAAATAAATATCAGGGTTTCATATTATTTTAGGCAAAAATGCGTTGTTTATTTTCTCGTTTTCAATTGCGGGACATTGGAAATCAGCGCTTATATTTTCATAAGGAGAATTCAAAATGAACAAGGCAAAGAAAATAACCAGGTTTCATATGTTCATTCATTCATTTTCTTTTCAGCTTAGTCCCTTTACTAATCAGGGGTCGCCACAGTGGAATGAACCGCCAACTTATCCAGCATATGTTTTACGCAGCGGATGCCCTTCCAGCCGCAACCCACCACTGGACAATTTTCATATGTTACTATGAATAAACAATAAAAGAAAAAGTAGCCTGTGAGATATTCAAGTTAATGTAATACAAAGCAAAAGATCCTCCTATAGTCTAGTGTCCGTTAATATGTTAGCTCTTAATTAATATTGCATGTAATGGATGATGATTTTAAAATATAGATTTTGGAATGACAGAAATACAGGTGACTTTTAAAAAAAATGTTTGTGCCAATAGGGGGCGTGAGCGAATTGTTTATGTCTTGGGGGCTTGTGGAGCCCATGAATTTAACAACTAAATGAATGAAACCGTAACACATTTCAATTATATTTGATCAGCAAATGAATAGAGAATACATTATTACCCTCTGATTAGGCTAAATAAAGATTTAAAAACGAACACAAATGTTTTGACTTCTATTTCAACAGTGTTGTGTAAATAAATAATATAAAGCCGAATATGATAGTTCAGTAGAAATGCGGTGTTTTTCGGATGCGGTACATCGGGAATCAGCACTTATTTTCATGATAAGGAGAATTCAAAATGAATTAGGCAAAGACAATAACCAGTGTTGGGAAAAAGATACATATAACAATCTTAAGTCACTGTAAAAATAAAAATAAAGTTTGTGTTTGAGATAAGTATGTATTACTTTGTAACATATAACTTTTTAGTTTACCCAACACTGAAAATTAATTACCATGTCTCATATAGTAGGTTATGATAAATAATAAAAGTAAATGTAATACAAGCAAAGTATTCTCCTATAGTCTATTATCCGTCGGAAATATTTAACTATTATTGCATGTAACAGATAATGATTTTAAAATGTGCAATTTGGAATGACAGAAACAGATGACTTTAAAAAAATGAATGGGTCCTATATATTTACTGTAAAATAAAACATACAATTAATAAACATGTTGCGTTTCCTTTTGCACTTACTTTAATTAGCTATTAAAACATACGTTTCGCAAGACATGGGGGGGCTTGGATTTTTTTTTTTTTTACAATGCTACCATTGTTGTCATTGTTTAATTCTCGTATTGTTTGTAATACATAAGTAGCCTAATTATGTATTCATGCGTAATTTGGTTTTACTACTCAATCCAGCCCCGATGCCTCTTTATTACTTTACAGCCGCTTGTAAATGGAGCGATTTAAACACGTGTTGCGAATTCATGTCCACTTTAAGAGAAAGAGATGAAAACTTTGCCCGATAACCGAAACAAACAACCAACAAGTCGCTCGTAATAAACGATACTGTCATTATAGCGAAAGCATTCGCGTCCAACTCTCGGACGGTTGTATTAAACGTAAAAAGAGCGTTCAGTTCTGACGCTTACTTTGGGGCGTAAAAGTCACCAAAAAGTGCAGCGGTGAATAACAATAGTGGAATTTCCATGAGAGAGTTATTCTTTAGCCCCGTGAAGAGGTGCACTGCAGGTTTATGTTAATGACCCAGTGTGTGTGTGTGTGTGTGTGTGTGTGTGTGAGTGAGTGAGTGAGTGTGCGCGCGCGGGGGGGGAGACGCGCACGCACGGAGCCATTTTGTTCTCATTTAAAACTTAACGTGGATAATGTCACTTGGCTCCATGGATACCACCTCGATAAACTGTGTTTTCTGCTGTTAAAAAGCTACAATGAAGGATAGAAGAAGGTCGACGTGCCGGCAGAAGGAGAGCTGATGTGTTTTCTGCCTGTTTTGGGGAGTTTTACACCATGGATCTTGTAATGTGTTGGTTATTATGGGTTCACCTTCTCCTCTGCGCTCCTCTCATGGGATGTTTCGACTTGCACCTCTCGGAGACTTTACATTCAGGCGCTGTTCTTGCCAATTTGTCACTGGGACCTGGGTGGACTTATAAAATAGACAGGACTTTAACTTCCAAGTACATTGGGAACTTTATTAAAGTGGATTGGAGAGATGGAGTGGCGCGTTTAAATGGAGAGGTGGACTGTGCGCGCGCCCCGCACAGCGCGCTGCCTCTTTATATCACAATCAAATCATTAACAACTGAAGGACTTGTTAACACACATTTTAATGTATTTCTACACGGGCAAAACTGCGTGTTCAAATTTAAAAGGAAGAGAGAGACCAAGTCTGATATCAACGTGGACTACATTTATAATTCAGGACTAACTTCCTGCTTGTCTCCAGGTGATTTACTCATTAATTTTGAGGATTATTTGCCTGTCTTCACAAGAAACTCTGCTGTTTTTGCTTCTTCTTGCACCTCAGACCAACTGAATGTGTTTGTGCGTAACGGGACTTTACTTGTGAAGGACGCGTACTGTTTGGAGACGGACTTGGGGCGCTTTAAAAGCACAATTCGCTGCTCGTTTCACGATTCTAAAGGTGTGCCCTTCTCTGTGTGCCTTAAACTACGATTCGCCTCAGACCAAACTTCATTATCATATGTAACAAATCAACGGAAACGGAGAATAAAGCGAGCCGCGAGTTCAGTGCCTCAGTTTCAGTTAACGAACTACCAGGTTTCAGTGCCCGAAAACGAGCCCGCGGGGACGCGCGTCATCACCCTTAAAGCGACTGTCAGCGACCCCGGCGAGGCGGGAAAGATCGAGTATGGAATGGAAGCGCTGTTCGACAGCCGTTCTAACGATTTCTTTCGAATAGACCCTCAAACCGGCAGCATCGAGACTGCCCAGCCTTTAGACAGAGAAGTTAAAGACACGCATGTGTTTAAAGTCACAGCTTCTGTTGCAGGTTTTTCAAAACGTGCAGCTACGTCGTACCTTACAATAACAGTGAGTGACACTAATGACCACGGGCCCGTTTTTGAGCAGACTGAATACAGGGTTAGGATACGAGAAAACGTGGAAGTTGGTTTTGAGGTCATTACGGTCAGGGCAACAGATGGGGACGCTCCATCCAATGCAAACATGATATATAAGATTATGAACGGTGAAGGTGTTAATTCTGGGTTTGAAATTGATTCTTGGAATGGACTGGTCAAGATTAGGGTGCGTCCAGACAGAGAAACCATGGCTCAGTATCAGCTGATTGTAGAGGCCAGTGACCAAGGTAAGGAACCTGGGCCCCGCAGTGCTACTGCGACAGTTCACATCACAGTTGAAGATGAAAATGACAACTATCCTCAATTTAGTGAGAAAAGATATGTGGTCCAGGTGCCAGAAAACGTGGCAGTTAACACTAAAGTAGCCCAGGTAGAAGCCACGGATCGAGATGAAGGCAATAATGCTAGGGTTCATTACAGTATAATTAGTGGCAATGTAAAAGGTCAGTTTTTTATTCACACTCCTACCGGAGCCATTGATGTCATAAACCCTTTGGACTACGAAACAATCAGAGAGTATAATTTACGCATAAAGGCCCAGGATGGGGGCAGGCCTCCTCTCATTAACGGCACAGGAGTCGTTGTCGTTCAAGTAGTGGATGTCAATGACAATGCTCCTATGTTCGTAAGCACTCCATTCCAAGCAACCGTTTTAGAAAATGTCCCCATTGGATATTCTGTCATTCACATTCAGGCCATTGATTCAGATTCAGGCGAAAATGCCCGGTTAGATTACAGCCTCACAGACACCACTCCAGGCTTCCCTTTCAGTATCAACAACAGCACTGGATGGATAACTGTGAGTGATGAGCTGGACAGGGAAAGTACTGAGTTTTACACCTTTGGAGTGGAGGCCAGAGATAATGGAGTTCCAGTGATGTCATCCTCAGCGAGCGTCAGCATCACCATCCTAGATGTGAACGACAATATCCCTACATTCACTGAGAAGATGTATTCCCTGAAAATCAATGAAGATGCTGTTGTGGGGACGAGTGTGTTAACTGTTACAGCTCTGGACCGTGATGTGAACAGTGTGGTCACTTATCAGATCTCCAGCGGGAATACGCGGAACAGGTTTGCCATCACTAGCCAAAGTGGAGGTGGACTCATCACACTTGCATTGCCGTTAGATTACAAACAAGAACGACAATATGTTCTGACCATCACCGCCTCTGATGGCACACGCTTCGACACTGCACAAGTGTTCATCAATGTAACCGATGCTAACACTCACAGACCCGTTTTTCAGAACGCCAACTACCATCAGATCTTCAGCGAGGATCAACCCATCGGATCAACTGTTGTGGTCATCAGTGCCACAGATGAGGACACAGGAGAGAATGCACGTATTACCTATATCATGGAGGACAACGTCCCACAGTTTAAGATCGATCCAGACTCGGGCGCAATAACAACCCAGATGGAGATCGACTATGAAGATCAAGCCTCTTACACACTAGCCATCATAGCCCGTGACAATGGCATTCCTCAGAAATCCGACACCACCTATGTGGAAATCATCATTCTGGATGCCAATGACAATTCTCCGCGGTTTGGAAGGGACAAATATCAGGGCACCGTGTTCGAAGATGCCCCTATATACACCAGCGTACTCCAAATATCAGCTTCTGACAGGGACTCTGGGTCTAATGGACGTGTGAGCTACACCTTTCAAGGTGGCGATGATGGAGAAGGAGACTTCATGATTGAGCAATACTCTGGGATCATCAGAACCCACCGGAAACTGGACAGAGAGAACGTTCCAGTGTATAACCTGAAGGCCTACGCTGTAGATAGAGGTGTTCCTCCTCTCAAAGCTGCGGTGGAGATCCAGGTTTCAGTATTGGACATCAATGACAATGCACCTGTGTTTGAGAAGGATGAACTGTATATCGATGTCAAGGAAAACAGTCCTGTTGATTCAGTGGTTGCCCGAATCACTGCTATGGACCCGGATGAAGGAACCAACGCTCAGATATTATACCAGATCGTTGAAGGAAACATCCCTGAGGTTTTTGACTTGGATATATTCACCGGAGATTTAAAAGCGCTCGTGGATTTGGACTACGAGACCCAAAAGGAGTATGTCATTGTCGTACAGGCCACATCCGCACCTCTGGTTAGCAGAGCAACGGTCCACGTTCGATTGATCGATGTCAACGATAATGATCCCATCCTGCAGAATTTCGAGATTATTTTTAATAACTACGTCACCAACAAATCCAACAGCTTTCCATCTGGGATTATAGGAAAGGTGCCCGCCCATGACCCAGACGTGTCAGATAAACTCAAGTATAGTTTCATTGAAGGAAATGAGCTGAGTTTGCTGATTCTAAACCCAGATACAGGAGAGCTGAAACTCAGCAAAGATCTGGATAACAACAGACCTCTGGAGGCCACCATGAAGGTTTCTGTCACAGGTTGGTTCGATTTTCATTACATTTCCTTCTTGCTTGGAAGATTTTTGTTTTGTATTTTGTTATCTCCCTTGGAAGTTTGAGATTTCACAGTGCAAAAAATAAATCAAAAAGAGGTAAATGACAGGTATTTTGACAGAGATAAACTAATGCTTAATAAATCACTTTAAAAAATGCGGGGTTGATGTAAATGATGGAGCTGCTGCTTCGTAGGGCTGCATGTTTTTTTAGTATGTTTGCTGCAGGCTGAATCATAATCCAGTTCTACTGCTTATGAGGTGTTTGTTAGAAATGTTGAAAAAGGCAAGTCGTTTGTGTGGGAGAATGAAGTTTTTTTACTTTTAAAGGCAACATTATTCAAATTATATTACATTTACATTATTACATTATTCTGCTAGTATGTTATAATCACATTCACATTATCATGCTGAATGAAGTGCCTCTTAGCATTACGCTGACTCTGCAGTTTTGGAGGAGTGATTTAGTATATAGGAATATAGTAGATATTTCTATTCACTGCTACTCATTTTCATCTTTTAATTTCTGTTAGTGACTCTATAAATGTCATAAATTCTTAGCTGTAATCTGACTTTACAAAATATATACATATAATATTCATAAATAAAAATGTAAATGGAAGTAAATAAATAAATGTAAATGTTTAATATGCTTTCACTTGAATTTTATTACACCTTCAATATAAAATAAACACTAATAAAATTTGTATGTAGCCAAACATCAGCAATTTACTGGCGCTGGATGTATTTGATATACAATCAACTTAAGTGATTTATATTATACTTTCAAAACTAAATTTAAGGCAGCTTAGTGTATATCTTTTTAGATAATTTATCCTACTAATCTTTTTTTTTAATGTGAGTTGACTTTTAAAATGTCATGAGTTACAAATTGTATATGTAATGCATACAATATATATTTTTGAAAATAATATAATACACGTAAACGATAAAAATGAAATAGAATTAAATAAGTAAACATTATTGCTAATGTGTATTATATTAAATATTTTATATACCCTCTACTTGGCCAGCATCATTAATTAACTAGTTCTAAATATCAATATGCAATGAATTAAACGGATTTAAACTACACTTTGAACTAACTTTGTGGCATGTACTGGTGCCAGTTATCTCTGGCAGTGCTAGATTATACCACGTTTGCATGTACAGCCACCCTCTTCAAATGGCATCAGCCTCTCATATCTCACACTCATCCCTCTCTCTCTCTCTCTCTCTCTCTCTCTCTCTCTCTGTCCTCCCTTTCTTTTTCCTCCCACATGCCTCTCTTCCTGTTAATTTGCAACTTGCAATTCAAATACATCTCCCAGAACACAGCTCTCTTGTCAGTACTTTGTGGCTTTACGGCGGTGTCTTTGTCAGTCTGATTGCCGTTGCTGATCTGAATGTGCATGCTCATGGTCATTGTTAGGGTCGTAATGAGCCACATTCATGCCTTGCTCTCTCATTCATGACAAAGACACACTGGGTTCCATCGCCATAGCATTTCCCACCTTCTGCCCCCCTCCAATTCCACACACATCTCTTTCTCTGCTGTCTAATAAGCTAATGCATTTTATTCCTCGGACATGTCAGATGTTAGGCAGCTATTACCAGTGCTTATGTGACCTTTTCACCTCCTGTCCAGGGAAAAGGAAACGGGCCTTAAGGGAAAACATGTGACTGAGCCCTTGGCTTGATTTTAAACAATAAGCTTCACTTCAAAACATTAAGGTTAATTTTATAACTCCCCTAAAGTTAAACAGTTAAGTTTTACCATTTTTTTTATCCCTTCCACCGATCCCCGGGTCTGGTGGGAGCACTTTTAGCTTAGCTTAGCATAGATCATTGAATCGGATTAGACCATTAGCATTTCGCTCAAAAGGTGACCAATGGGATTTGATCATTTTCCTAAAGAATAAGAATGTGCGCTAGCAAAAGAACCGTTGTACACTTTGACTTAAAAGGGATAGTTTACCTAAAAAAAAATTCTGTCATCATTTACTCAAATCATAAGGCTTGAATCCTTGAAACATAAATGGAGATTCTTTTTTTAAAGAAAAGTTTCTGGCCCATTGAAAGTCCAGTTAACCAAAACTTAGACCAAAAGGACATGGATCCATATGGGTGGTTTAATCCATAGGTTGTTAAAATATTCATGGACAAATTTAAATAGGAGGGAGACAAAATGGTAAAACTAATTTAAGTACCAATTTCTTGCCATTGAAGTCATAGGTAATAGTTTGGAAATAGCGAGAATTGTACTTTAAAATAAAGTCTGAACAACACATTTTGTCAAAAGTTTTGTAAGGTAAATATCTTTTTTTTTGTTTTGGAGATAAAACATGAGAAGAGTAGGTAAGGACAGCTCTCATTTTGATGCAAATGTGGTCATCTGACCTTCAAAAATGCCCTTTCTTTATTTAACACAATGTAATTGTCTTAAGACAGTGATGTTAAAGGAAAGGTTCACACACAAATGAAAATTATGCCATCATTTACTCACCGACTTGTCTCAAAGCCGTTTTTTCTTCTTCTATTGAAGCCAAATGAAGATATTCTGAAGAATGTTGCATGAAAACAGCCATTTGCTTCCATAGTATTTTTTTCACCTACTATGGATATCAGTGGCTGTTTTTCCTACCAACATTCTTCAGAATATCTTCATTTGTGTTCAACAGAAGAAAGAAATCAATAAAAGGTTACAACCACTTGAGTGTGAGTAAATGATGAGAAAATGTTAATTTGTGGGTGAACTATCCCTTTAAAAAACATATCGGTCTGAAAGTAAACCAGTTACTCGAGTATTACCAATTCACTCACATTTTTATCTTTCTTCACAATTGTAACACTATAAAAGCACTGTTATCTTTCACTCCTGAACAGGTGTTTCTCCTATCGACTAATCTTTAATTATTTATTCAAGCCATGGAGAAACACAAGACGTCCCAGATATGTCCCTGATAAAAGCAAGTTAACATCCTAGTCAAAACAAGGGCCATTCTAGCCTAAAACAACCCCAGTTTGCACAGCAAACACGACAGAGTGAGGGCTGTGTGTTTGAGTGGTAACCTAATCTCTCTTATCTGTGTCTGTTAACATTCAACAAGCCTTTTCCACATTTGAGGGGTGTCCTCTGCAAAATGATGCTTCTTTCCTCCTTTGTGCTTTGTTTCGTCAGATCAATATATGTGATAAGCCATCTGTCAAAGCCTCGAGAAAGATGAGGCCAGCCTGGTGAAATTTTACTTTCTTGATGAAACTTTTTCTTTTTTTTGTGGAAATAGGCTCATTTAACAAGTCGCCTAGAATTAAACAGTTGAGTTTTAGGCCGGAGCACTTTTAGCTTAGCTTAGCATAAATTATTGAATCGGATTAGACCATTAGCTTCTCGATGTCCAAAAAGAAGATTTTAGATCATTTTCCTATTTAAAGCTTGATTCTTTTGTAGTTGCATTGTGTACTAAGACTGATGAAAAATAAAAAAGGTGCTGTTTTCAAGGCCTATTTATCCTGGAACTACACTTTCATTACCACGTAATAATCAAGGAACTTTGCTGCTTTTCATTTTCCATCGGTCTTCATACACGATGTAACTACAGAAGAGTCAAACATTAAATAGAAAAACTATCAAAACTCTTGATAGTTTCTTGATAGGAAAAACTTTTTTAAAAATTATGCTAATGGTCTAATCCGATTCAATGATTTATGCTAAGCTAAGCTAAAAGTGTGCCAATCAGACCATTTAATCTTCCAATTTTAAGAAAAGAGAGGAGGTATTTCATCACTTCTAGATTTTAGCTTCTTCCTCTTTTCCCGCTTTGGAGTCAGTGAGGTGAACCTGCCAATACACGCAGACCCTTATAGCGGGGTGAGCTTCTGCCCGTGGGCCACTGCGTCTGCTGCACATGTAGTCGACTAAAGCCTAGTCAGTGCTGCAGGACTCGCATACCTGGACTGTTCTACATCACTAAACTCTCTGAACTTGTATTTCACTTGAGGTTGTTGCTTCATATGCTACAAAAGTATTTTATGTTGAGGTTTGCAGATATATAATCAGGTCCACATGGATTTTAACATCACCTGCAAAAATGATTGAAACAGTAGAATTTAATTTAAATAAATTGAATCCAAAGTATGAAATTCTGTGACAATTGTAACTTATTTAAGTCGAGAAGTTTGTATAATTATAAAAATTGTAAAATATTAAATATTAAATATAGAATATTAAAAATAGCTAACTTGTATGATTTTTATTATATAAGATATAGCTGTGAGGTCAGTATAAACATAAAAAGTGCATGCTAATGAAGTAAGTGTAGCCCAGTGACCTTAATTTCAGCTTACTTCATTTATTCAATAGTTAGCATAATTTATACACCTAAAGCCTTTTTCGATATTAAAACATTTCGATAATTAGCTACTTCAAAAGTGTGAACAATGAAGGAATAATATTATTATGTCATAACTGACTTAAGCAACTTGTGATTTGTTGTTTTAGGAGTGTTTTTTAAAGTAAAGAACAAACAAACATTGGAAGTGCAGTCAAAATCGTAGGGGCACAATTTGTTCACCTTTTTGTGTTATAAAATAATGGCGTACTGTATATATCAGGTCAGGCCAGTGAAACCTTACTTTATCGTATGTTACACTGAAACAAAACATTGATGTAGGCAAAAGATGTCCCAACAAAGTATATATACTCACAGTTGCACATTGTGTTTATCAAGTATGTGCTTATCCATGTAAATTTACATTTGTGGCACCGCAACACATAAATTGGTTAAAATGTTTCTTGTAACAAAGAACGGAAGTTAGATTAGTGTTAGCCTATGAGGAGAACTATACGTTTTAATTGACCAAACTGTGTTTTACTGAAAACACAAGACCGTAAAACTGTGAGTTTTGTGTGCGTAAAACTCGGAAATCGGCGACGCTTTCTATGAATCCAGCAGCTGTCAGTTTTCCTTCAGGACTACCTGTGAGTAAATGGGGTAATGAGCAGAGTAATTTGTTTGAAAATGACTGTCCTGAATCACGCTGAGTCATAATATATAGGCCAAATGTAAAAACATCCTCAGATCTTATTATCTTGAATGATCTGCATGAACTCTCCTAAATCGTAGAATCAGTTTCCGCATGTGTTGCGCCAGCAGACGGGGTCAGGACCGGGTTGGGCAGCTGTGCCCTCAGATCTGCTCTCTGACATGCACACAGCAGCTGCAAGAGAGACAGACAGACAGAGGCTTTAATCACTGTAGAACTGCACTGTCCTGTCCTCTGTCATTTACATGGCAGTAACAGAAAGATCTCTCCAGTGCAGGTGTGACTGTCCTTCTGCCTCTTCTTCACATGACCCTTAACCAAGCGAGATCACAGACATGCTGTGGGTCAAACACACTGTCCTGTCAAACATGCTGCTCTTAATAGGAGGGTAGCTTTCTACTCAACAGATTTGTGTTGTTGTTTTTTATGATGGTGGAATGAAAAAAGTTATTTCAAATTTAAACCAAAAGTTCAACCAAAAATTAAAATCACTCCATAATTATTGTCATCAAGGAATGCTAGGTGTATGTGACCACATTTTGAGTAGTTAAAAATTCTTCCATGCTGCATAATGGTGTTGTGGTAGTGGCTTGAAGATAGTGGCTTGAAGCATCCAAAAGCATGTAAATTAGTCGTCAAGCTAACCCATGGGGTTAACTTGTGTCTTATGAAGTGGATTGAAATGTATAGAAATATATAATATTTCCATGGCTAAAGATGTTCAGTGACCAAAATTTATTTTAATGGCTATAACGGTTTACTAAAACTGTTTTGTTTAAACGCACCAAAATACTGTATATTGTCTATATTCACTGAGAAATCGATAAAAATATTTATTAATGCAGTGGACTGTAAGTAGCACAATCGCCTCACAGCAAGAAGGTCGCTGGTTCAAGCCTTGGCTGGGTCAGTTGGCATTTCTGTGTGGAGTTTGCATGTTCTCCCCATGTTGGCATGGGTTTCCTCTGGGTGCTCCTGTTTCCCCCATACGTCCAAAGACATGCGCTATAGGTGAATTGGGTAAGCTAAATTGTCCGTAGTGTATGTGTGTGAATGAGTGTGTGTGGATGTTTCCCAGTGATGGGTTGCAGCTGGAAGGGCATCCGCTGCATAAAACATATGCTGGATAAGTTGGCGGTTCATTCCGCTGTGGCGACCCCAAGATTAATAAAGGGACTAAGCTGAAAAGAAAATGAATGAATGAATGGACTGTAAGTAAAAATAAATGAAAAGTTTTATATATATATATGAAAAAAAAACACAAATAAATTAAAACTAAAATTAGGAAAATTTTGTTGCATTTTAACATGTTTCGAATATATTTTAGTTTCAGTTTTTCCAAGTTATGTTAACTTCCATGATAATGTTTACATTTAGTTCATCATAATAACATCAGTTCATTAAAACCTATGAGAAAAGTTACTATTTAACTTTTTGGAGACTTTGTAGGGAACGTCTAATGAAAATGTAGGTCTTACTATCTTTAGCCCCACCTCCCAGTAGTTGCTGTTTTGCTATTGGCTGGAGCGTCTTAAAGGTGAACTCAGAGCTGAAAGTAAACACTAATGGTGGTAGCTGAGACGAAGACTTTTTTTTTTTAAGACTAAATGTTTGCACCTTGACAATTTTTTTTTGTTTGAATTAGAATTCATTAGAATTTTTAAATAAATTAGAAATTAGGAAGATAATTAATGTCTTCTACCTGTTTATTTGAATATCATTAAATGAATAAATGATTTAAAAGCATAGCTAACTCTACTATGGAAATGTTATATCGTAAGAAATATCATAATCGCAAAACTCAACAACAACAACAACATTACATATTTTTCCATTATCGGGAAGCCCTAATACAAATTGCCATGAGAGTGTGTTGGATATTTGGTATTTTCAGATCCCGTTGCTGACATTCGGGCAGACATAACAACAAGTCTGGAGGTCTGTAGAGATTAAACAAACTTAGATTTCATCGAAACATTTCACTGTGCTTGCATTGCTATCTCTGTTCCTAGTGTTATTAGATTACCAAGGCAAACTGTGTCACCACTGTTCTCCTAATAGTCTTTTTTTCTGCTGCAGTTCCTCTTTTACGTCGTCCTTTATTAACAGACAGACAAATGGCTTCTGCTGTATCCGATACTAGCAATTTTGGTTAACCACACGTTTCTTTAGGATTTGTTTGTGTTTCTAAAGGTCTAAAGCGTTGTTTTCTAAAGAGGGCAAGCTCTGAAATCCTCCTCCTTCACATTCCTGATATGAGAGAACGGTTTAGAGGCTGGGGAAGCCGAACAATAATTAAGCTAAAATAACAGTGCGAGCTGTCTGCATCTCTGTTAAATGAGCGGGAAAGGAATTTGATTCATGTTTAATCTTGCAAGCTCATTTGAAGGTGGAGAGAGAAGACAGAGACAGTGACGAGATCCCGAATCGGTGCCAAGAGGACCAAACAATAACCGCTCAAACTTTGGGTCATTCGAGGGCAGCGTATGTGAAAGTATGGGCCAGCATTGCACTCAAAAAACTGTTCAAACTACTTAATTAAAATGAGCTGAAACAACACAGTTCAGTTCTATTGTTTTGTGTTTATTCCACTTAAATTTGTAAAAACCAATAGGTTAACTTAATTCCTTCTTGTTGTCCCAACACAAATCGACTGTGTGGAACCTTTGTAAGCTATTTATATGCTTTCGCTTGATCTTTTTTGTTCTGCTCTTTAGTACAGGGAAATATAGATACAATTCTAATGTTAACGAGCGTCAGTTGCTTATACATTCTACATTTTTTTGCAAACCGAAAGGGGATATTTTAGTGTCAAAACAGACAGAAATCAAATCTAACTCCTTAATTTTTAAAACAAACAAAAGTCTCATTACAGTAACGTACAATGGATGTGTACAATTGAAGTGTGTCAGCTCTGCCAGTGAGAGTGGTTGAGCTTAAGCGCATCAAATGAAAAGCAAATAAGAAACGTCTTGAAGGAGTCGGGGCATGGCAGATACTAGAGAGCATTTGATTGGTCAGAAGATTTGATGAGAAACTAAAATATGAGGTGACAATAAAAAATCATTGATTCATTTAGACAGAAGTGACAAACTGCAAGCTTTAGATGTTTGTATCATGTTTCTATTTTCTAAATGTGAATTTTGTCACAGTTTTGGCTATCATATAGATATCCTTAAAACGAACACATTGATACTAACAACTAAAAAAACATTATTTTTATTTCACAGGACCTTTAAAGCAGAAATATACATATTTGTTGAAGAAAATTTATTTTTATATGTAAAGTTGTGTTATTTCATCTATTCAGTTGTCTGAACTGAGCTTGTAGAGCTTCTGTTCATCTTGAAGGAACTTTTCTGGTTTTGTAGTATCAATGTAATTCTCTTGGGTGGAGTTTGCTTAATGTAAACAGTACTTTGTGGGTAGTTCAGTAGCTGGTATTCTTGAACATAATGTGCATATGCATCGTAACTGGCTTTTACCAGTTTCACATGAGCATGACGGTAGTAAAATATTAAATAAGTTTACACATAGTTAATGAGTCACTTTATTTTTCTAGTGTCAAGTTAAAACTTTGAATGTTTACGTGTTCATATACTTACCAAGGCTGACAAAAAGTCAGACGTTCAGAGATTTAATGGCCTTTTTATTTAGAAATTTGATCAAATAAAAAAATAATTCAGTGTTTTTTTAATTAATTAATTAAAAGGGCCTCACAGTGGCGCAGTGGGTAGCAAGAAGGTCGCTGGTTCGAGCCTCGGCTGGGTCAGTTGACGTTTCTGTGTGGAGTTTGCATGTTCTCCCTGTGTTGGCGTGGGTTTCCTCCGGGTGCTCCGGTTTCCCCCACAAGTCCAAAGACATGCGCTATAGGTGAATTGGGTAGACTAAATTGTCCCTAGTGTATGAGTGTGAATGGGTGTGTATGGATGTTTCCCAGAGATAGGTTGCAGCTGGAAGGGCATCCGCTGCGTAAAACATATGCTGGATAAGTTGGCGGTTCATTCCGCTGTGGCGACCCCAGATTAATAAAGGGACTAAGCCGAAATGAAAATGAATGAATGAATTAATTAAAAAGATGCAATGTATCAAAACTTCATAAATTCATAATCACACTTTTTTCTGAAAAACAAAATTTTCTGTTTGGATTTAAGTAAGCAAGTAAGTCTGTAAATGTATCTTAATATCTTTCTCTAGTTAAATAGTTGGCAAAAATGTCATCTTTAACCATAGCGTTTTATTTCCTTAATATTTATTGCCATAAGATGTAACCCATGACCACATTCCAAGATGACAATTCCAAAATTCATTAAGCTCAAATTATGAAAGAATACCTTGACAACCAACCAAACCTATTAATCACTACAATAAGAGTGAAAATATACTCATTATATCTGATGACATAAATCCAAACAGTGACCTTTCTTTTTTTATTGTCTGGGTGTGATCCAAAACACCACCAATTGCCATCATGTTTTTGCTCTTACTCTTCAGCCCTCATTCATTTGTGTGTTTTTCCCCAATATTTAAGACCTACTTTTAAATTGAGTGCTATGTATTAGCATTTAAATTATTAATTTGATAAGTCAAACTTATTGTGTGCACAATTGTTTAAAACATTTTTTTTCATCCATTCATCCATCCATCCATCTATCTATCGTTGTTATTATTGTTTTTAGCATAAGAACACCATGAACCATCCCACACACATTAAGCACACCTAATATAAATTTGGAACAACCTTTTATTTTTAAACTGCGTTAAGTTGTATGTGTAATTTAAGCAAATATTTACACACATTCCTGTAATTCAGTGGATCATTTTGTAAAATTCTTGGAGCTACAACTTACATCCGGCTTGACCGGTACAATGGAGGCAAATTAGATCATAAATTACAGGCTTTTTTATCCCCTAGAACCTCCTTCGAGGTGCTTGTCAGAAAACGGCATTTCCCTTAGGCGATACAACTGAGATCTTAACAATCACTCCACCTGTGGTCTCCAGAAACGTCCCAGATGTTTAATGTTGTTCTACAACCCTTTGCGTCAAATTCCTTTTTAAAAAATCCACATCTTTTAATCTTCACGCAGTCATAATCATCCTCAAACTCAACATCGGAAACTTTCTTGAGGAAATCCTACAAAGCATTAATTCACTGAAAGGCGGTATTCAGTAAAGAATGATTGTACGGTTTTTCTAAGCCGTCTTAAGTCTACACCGAACTCTCGCCCAGGATTAAATGGCTGTTTGTTAGGACAGATCTCTGGTTGGGCAGTCTGGACAAGTTGGGCTAGTCATCGAGGTGCGTTTTTTAACCGAATCACTCTGACCCGTGAACTCAGGTGAAGTGGAGGTCTCATTCTCCGGGGTTAGATTTAAACTCCGACGCGATCCAGATCTGTGATTTTTTTTCCCCCGGCTGGAAGTCGGAAGGGAACCTGTTCGCGTGTAACACGACACACTTTCCGCTCTATCCCGACCCTATTCTGCTGCACATAAAAGATGTCTTTGTCCTTAACACTAAAGAGCTGGAAAAGCATCCATTTCAGCCAACGGCCAAAAAGTGTGACATTACATGTGTCCACCGATGACCGACTACTAGCACATTTGTAGAAATACTCCAATGGCCATCCATGCAAAGCAGGTTAAGGATAATAAAATCCCTTTCAATCTTCCGCCTTGTACTTTTCTGAGACTTTTCCTCAGCATGCTGGAACTGGAACATCCTTTTCTTTAATAGCTGGTCTGTAATTCTATAGCATTGTTGATGCCAGTGTATGACAATGGCACTATATAATAGCAGCATGCATTTGATTACAAATACTTGCATCTTGGCTTTTCTGCTTCAGTAGTTTGAGCGACATGCTTTTGCTGTTGGAGTGTTTAGGTTGTTCTACGGGTAAGGAAAGATGATACTAGGCTATTCAGCATGCTTTAAGCTGTGCATTGTGGGTACTATTACGTCACTCTGATGAACGTAGGAACACAGAACTCAAAATGTTATTTCATTTAAAGAAATGTAATTGAATCAGTCATTTTATTAAGCAGATGATGCTCTTGGCAAGCTTTTAACCATACACTCACTTGTGCTTCGTTTATGTCACACAACGATTAATGTAAACTTTTTTGTAATTCGCTTAAGCCTTTCTTAACTTCATTAAGGATTGTTTTAGGTTCAAGTGGTATTTGTAAGGAATTGGACGCAAGCAGAGTATGGCTGTTCGTAATGCATAAGAAAAAAAACTAAGCTTAGAAATGATTCAACAGAGAATAACAATGCATTTTGAAAATCTGAGAATTGTTGCAGAATCGTTTTTTCAAATGATATTTTGCTCTAAGAATTGGGGCTGCAGGATTAATCGTAATTATTTGTAATCGTGATTAATCAAAAGCTGCGATTGTCATGCACATCTTGTCAGGGAAGCATGGTTCTGGTTCATGGTTAGTGGTAAATCTCCTCCAAAGTCTGGAGGGCGCTCGTCCGCACAGAAACTCCAAACACCCATAAAGAAAGAAGACCAGGAAATCACAATAGTGATTGTTTAATAAAAAGACAATTGAACTGCTTATTTTTTTATTCAGTGTGACTAACAGTCACATGACTATGGAATCATCTCACCAAATAATTTATTTTAAGCACTTGACTGAAGTGAGTTTGGAGGAAAAACGTGAAAATATTATGTTTTATAACATGCTTTCACATGAAGCTGCAACATAGAGTCATTATCACAGAATGATAATCTTTCATTTAATTATCACACGATTAAATAATCTGCGATTATGAACATGATTTTGTTAGTTTGTTAATAGCTATGTTTCCATCCAAAGATGCGAATTAGACTTATGTGGAAAACTGCAATATTGCATAAAACATTTGTAAATAAAGCAATGTTTCCATCCAATGAGTCAAAGAAAACAAATTTGTCACTTCCTGATAAACTGGCGCCAAATATCAGAAAGCAAAAAAGGAATTTGCTGGGGTTGGAGAAGCCACTGTGGGCCTTTTTTTCTTTTTTAATAAATCACTTGTTACTCAGAAAATGAAACTCAATAAACTCAACAGTTCTGGAGGTAATAATAATATAATATAAATACTGAACCAATGTGATGACAGACGTTAGCTGAGGGATTTTAGAATGTTGATTTCTGTTGATTTCAGTTGTTTTAGAATGTGGTCGCTCCACTGGTTTATCCATTAATGTTGTCCAATCGTACCCATTTTTGTTATCACATGATCTGTTAAAACAAAATCACATGATTTTTTTTTTTTATGCTGGACTTTATCCAGTAAAAATCTTTCCATCATAGTTTCTGTACATTTCTTTTTTAGTTTTGGGTAAAACGTTTATCTTACTCAGTTTTGTGCATACGTTTTTGTAATGCACATTTTCAATAAATGCATCTTGGTGTTTACATTAAGCATTTTTTTTTATCCAATATTCCAAAATGCACATGAAAATAGGTGGATGGAAACAAAACTAATGAACTACGAACTGTGCTGTGTTGCTGCTACATCTGAAATTTACAGCTGATTACAGAATCAGCTTCATTGACCAAATGCGCACTTCGATTAATCGCTTAACCCTAATAAGAAATATTTTACAAACAATTAAACGTCACAAATTTGTTCTGGTTTTATTCCATGAATAAGAACCAATCCGGTTTTGCTTGGTCAAATGATACCAATTAAATTTAACATGCTTTTATCATTATTATTTCACTGAAGTGATCTGTATAAAATGTCTTTCTCAGCATTGTAGAACATGACTACATGGAAATACTGGGAAAAAAATGTGACATTCCAGCCACTAACAAGTCAAGTTGTTGGTTAACCAAAAGTCATGAGAGGCCTGCAGGGTGTTTTGCATTTTAGTCTTCATTTTGAGATGCACTTTGTACTTTTCTGAACCTCCGGGCTAAGCTTAGCGAACCTAAGATGTACTGAATTTGTCTTGTCGTTAAGAGGTGTCAAGCCACCAATTTTTAGAAGTGCCGTTACAGGGGGGATGGTTTCACCCTCCCCCTGATTATACAGTCAACATAATCATCGCACTCACGACCTTTCTCACCTCACAACGACGCTCAAAAACAAAGCCCTTTCTACTTGAACGTCCACAGCTAAACATGAGGTCGCCGTCTTAAATTACATTTACATTAAAGCAGGTTCTGTTTCATGATGTAGGCAGATATTCTCGCACAATGCTATTCTCTGTTCTGTCCTTAATCCGTGTTATTTTGGAAAAATGATCTGTGAGCCATGGTAACCTTGGCCAGGACTGGTATTTTATTTATCTCTTGCCCCTAATGATAAGCTGGTTTGGTACGCTTGAATGGCAAGGATGACTGAAGGAGAAATGAAAG
>CAIGQW010055277.1:1507225-1524270 GCA_903798125.1 Danio choprae | reverse complement strand
CATATAATCTAATTTCGAATTTGTTCTGATTAGTTGACTCTAATTTGCATTTCTTTTTATGACATTTAAATTTGTTGTAGTCTTTCATGATAGTAAATATTATTTACTTTAATCAGTTGGATGTGTTATAAAAAGGAAGAGCTGTAAAGTAAAGGGATTTATGGCGTTGGTCTGCTGTAGGGTTTTTGGCTAAAACAGATCATGGGTGATAATCTCTGCTCTTCTCAATGACATTTACTTAAAAAGGTCATAGAGGTCACATCTGGACTAAACCGTTTGGGGTTTATGGCTATAGGGTCCATGTAGCCTTATCACTGACACTAAAGCTCTTAAGAGAGGTCATCTGTTTTTCACACACATGCACACACACATGCACACCCTTGTGGGCACCAAAAAAATGTCAAAATTGACTGGCATTGCTGTGCATTTGGTTCCCAAAATGGAAGGAACATACACACGCATTTACATGCTTGCACACACTTACACACACATACGCAAATGCACACACAAACACATATAAACATAATTTTCACAAAACAAATGCTTTTTTACGATGATAGCTTTGGCCATAAATTAAATGTCTGTATACATACATATAAAAAATGGGCAAATAATTGTAAACATTATTTTTGGAGACGTTATTTTTATTCATACATAAAAATAACTTAAGAAACCTAACTGAAAAAAAATATGCTGTAAAAATTACTAGAACAACAGTTAAATCATTCAATTTAATTTTAATTATAATGAATTCAATTTAAACAGAACTATTTTCATTACTGTATACACAAATGTTTTTTTTCTGCATTATAGCAATGATAATTTGCTAATGTTTTTTACAGATTGTTTCTTATTAAATGTTCTTGATTGAGCTGGGGTTTTTTTTTATTTACAATTTGACGTTCATGTTACAGTAGTGTCCCATAGTCTTCTCCTTGTTGCAGATACTCTTATAAAAAGCTGAAGGGGGAGGCAGAAGTGGGTTTCCATGTCAATAGGATTCTCCTGAATGAATGTGGGTCGTCAGATCTAGTGTAAGGGTCCAGCCCATTGTCCACACTGTTCCTAGGTGTTGCGGACTCGTCAGGGTGTCTCAGTTCACAAAGCCATTAAAGGACTGACAGACAATGCGCGCAGACTGGAAGGGTTTCTATGGTCCTGATACATGTAAAACTGCTGTCAACTGTTGGGGTGTTGGATGTTTTGTTGTCCGTCTTTAGGTTCTCTTTCAGTATGTTAAAAGCAATCCCCTCAGTGTTAATCGTTTGTTTTTAAATGTTAGGGTTAATGTGTGCTATGCAGCTTGGGTACTAGAGTGACAGATGTCTTTTATTATACCCATTAAAGTCAACAGGAAATGTAAGATTTAAATTTTCTTAAAAAGTGGCTGGTAGATATAAACCCTACATTATTAAAACCACTTATTTTATTTCATTGGGAAAAATATCACACTAAGCAAGTTAAAAATGTTGTAAAATAGGGAGTTATATCTTAAAACGTGAAGATAGTGTAAAATGCACTACTAAGGTCTTGTTTATACCTGGGGCCTGTACCATAAAGCCAGATTAGCTGGCTGGCTAACTAGGTAAGTTTTAGTTTAGTTTGCACAAACTCAACTCAGCTCAGCTTAGCTCGGTTGCATCATAATACAATGGCAACAAAGGGTGATTTAAAGTCAAGCTGCTTTCATGTTTTCTAAAATACAAGATTGGTGCAAACTAAACTGAAACTTAACTGGCTAGCCAGCTAATCCAGCTTCAAGGTATTAAGATGTTTTTGTTGATAAGGTTACAAATGGCCAATGTTTAACACAGTTTTGAGCATGTATGCTTTTGACCTCTTTCAGGGGGATTTAGGTTTGGAAATCACACTAAAACAAGCTATTCATACTTTGTGGAGTTGCCACAAAAACATAGTTGCCACTGATGGTATTTACAGGAACCTATCAATGATTATTGTTTGCCCCGTTCTACGCACAACACCAAATAATTACAAATTTGTAATTAAATATGTTTGCCTCACCTATCTGTCTCTATATGGAAAACTTCTCTGGTTTGGTCAGTTTTCTCGGTAGCTAATTTTGTACGGTGCTGTATTTGGGATGCAGAGTACTGAGGTTTGAGTATTGTTAAGCACGGTTCTGCAAAACAGATAAAAACAATGTAAAATCAAGGTTAAACTACATGGTCGCAGTGTACTTTATTTCTTAAGTTTGCTGTTAAAAACACTGTTGGTTGGGTTTAGGAAAGGATTTAGGTCAGTGTTTTGCTGGTCAGGTCTGTACGACAAGCCTCGCCTTCTCATAGATGTGTACAATAAGGACGTGTATCTGAAATGTACAACAAAACGTGCGCTAAGTAATGTATTTCAGATTCATTAAATTGTAGGCAGCTCCCTTTAGTGGATTTGTCATCTGATATATGCAACAAAGCCTACCTAAAGTGACTTATTTTACATTTCGCAAAAATGTAGACTGAGGTACGTACTTCTTGTTATTCACGTAAAATGGGTTTCTTATAAATAGTGTATTGTTTTTGTTTGTAAATAGCGACCAGATTATCAAAGTCATACGTTTAGATTCAAATACGTTACATTTGAAATCTAATTCAATCGTTCAATTACTTTCAGTCTTTCACTGCATACACAACAATTTTTGCAGCCTTTATAAAGATTTTGTGGTGAATTCCAGTTTGAACTCATTCCAAAATGAATGTTTAATGGTAAGGATGTTGAAAATGAGTGTACAGACTGTCAACTAATACAGAGCTGTTTTCTCAACTTTGTCATAATGATCACCTCAGAAGCAACTCTTCTGTTGGCGTCCATCTGTTCTCATTTCAAATGCATCCAACATTGTTAATAAAAATGATGACCCACATTATTGTGTCATGAATGTAGCTATAGTACCCCAGCACATAATTTAGTGCAAACAGAATTCCTCTCGTGTCAGTATTGAAAGCAAATGTTTAAAATGAAAGCCATGTTTTTACCTGTGTGTAATAATAAAGATGCTAAAATCTTTGACATGTGGCAGTTATTAAGGTTCTTGGGTAATTGTCTCCTGGGGCATTGGAGGAGTATTAACCAATCACCTGACATGAAATACCACAACTCTGACATATCTCATAGGTTCACTAGGTCTGTCGCAAACCAGTTACGTCATTCTGAAATCACATTCTTAAGTTCAAAGTGCTAGTATAAAATAGTGAAGCTGATCCCCATACAGCCAAAATTATTAACGCTTTATGCTTTGTCTGGCTGCCTTTAGGGAAACGGCTTTGATAATGATTATATAAAAATGTAGAATACTATTTTACAAACCATGATTCTACAAATTAGCTAGTTTGTTGATATGAGTATATAAGTATTTGGAGTATTTGCAACAAAGTAAACGCTGATAACTTTTAGAGAAAACTAAACGAGTTTCTTCTCGTCGTAAGAAACTGTTCTAAAGTTGGAATAATCTATTTAAATCTAAGCCATGACTTTGGTAATCTGGTTATGTTTTCTATTTTGTTTTGCTAATAGGAGTTCTGAATGGCTTGCAATGTTAAAATTTAGTAGTCCAAATGGCTCAAAATGGCTGATGAGTGGAAAAGTTCTCTTCAAACCCTGGTAGTTAGTTATTAACATGCAAATAAATACATCCTTTGTGGCCAATTTTGTTCGGATTTCATTCAGACCATTCCTGCTTACACTATCTATACGTTAGAGCTACACAATATATAATTTCAGCATCAATATCACAATGTGCAAGACCGCAATAGTAGAATCTGGAACATTGAGTCTGGGTTATATTTGACCAGGAGCCACAGAGAAAAACACATAATATGTGGGGTAATTGCAAATTGTAAGTTTAGGGCTGCACAATATATCGTTTCAGCATCGATATCGCAATGTGCGCATCCGCAATAGTCACATCGCAAAAATATCTCAAAAATTCTCATCCGTAATCAGTAATAATCCAATCAGATCGATCCAAGCTTACAATAAATAGACCAATTTTACCCTACTGCCTTATCGTCATTTTGGAAGAATCCCCCCTTCCACCCCATCTCCTCCTTTTTCTCCCTTTTCTAAGGGGAGCTCGCGAGACCTAACTGATCTCAGACCCCCTTCATATGGTTATTTCCGAGCTCAGGGTTCTCTCCTGGGACAGCATACCAAACCTGCTATTACGCCAAGCATATCTAAGTGTGAACTCTTGAAACAATATTTTTTACTTGCTCTAAGAATGTTTTGGTATTTGGACTTTTGCATTGTGAATATTCAATTTCTGTACCTGAATACTGTTAGACTCCCCATCTTGTGAAACTGTATTCATATCGCAATATTTATTGCAGAAAAATAAAATATCGCAATATCAGTTTTTTTCCAATATCATGCAGCCCTAATTAAGTTACATTTAGCATTTAGACAGAGGAAATCCTAATATTTTTAATGCAATGTCAGTTTTTTCCAGTAATGTGCAGCGCTACTAGACGTTACTTTGTGTTGTTTTGATGTTTTACTCTCCATGTTTCATCACATTTGGTGGGTGTTAAATTCAATTCCCACCAGCAACTAATCCAATTAGAGATTTGTGTCTTCAGTATACTGGCATAGAGGTTCTTTCAAGTGTAATGCCAGTGTTCTTTCTTTATCCTGTGCTTCAGCAGAAGCCCCCCACATGCACCTCCTTGTCTGTTCACTCAGGGAGGGTTTCAACTCGGGTTTAATGGCACCTCAGTCATCTTTGTCACGTTAGGAATGAGTTTTCTCATTTCTCAGACAGATAAATCAGCCTTCAGTACATCCTTCCCAAGTCCCAACACTTATACTACACCCTAAAAGTATGTGTTGTTTTGTGATAAAAAAGTACATACTTTTAAGTAGGTGAGCTTTGGGATATACTACTGCATCATTAACACACCTTTCTGTTGCTTAGTTACATGTCCTGTCAATCATATTGTCACATATTGTTCAGAATTAATTTCTGTTTTAGGGATGAGCTACGGTTGTCAGAAGTATCGAGGTACCAATCGATACTGAAAAAAAAAAAAAAGTCAATTTCCTGCTAACATTTCAACACTTATTCTTAAACGCCGCTGATTGGTCATTGTGTTCACATTCTCCACACATATGACTGTAATTGGGCATGAAGGTCATCGGTTTTCAACACTTCACCCCTGTTCACCAAGTGCAAAGACAGATACATGGTCATTAGTGTGTTTCAAAGCCAGTAGCGCTCAAATCTTAATGGCAAATGGACCTTTTTTATTACAGCAACGAAGTCGATACTTTTGACAACCCTATTAGGAGCTGTTCAAATATCGCGTCTAAAACACGTGAAAAACTTAAGGTACACAGCCAGCTTTCTCCAACAATTTCAGTGCACTCACAAGCTTGTACTCGCGTGGCGTCTGTCATTGCTAAGCAACCAGCTGCACGCTCAACGAAACTATAAGAGACAAACCTTTTTTGTTGCCCTGAAATTTTCTATACAGAAAATTAAAATTGTTATATATCGGAAATGTGTATACAAAGTTGATGAAGTGAACTTGATTGGTTATTTTTTTTCACATGACAACTGCGCACCTGGAAAAATTGAGCATGTTGCACTGGATGTGAACCACTAACACGACAATTTCTATTAGATTGCTGCATGTCTACATGTAAAATAACAAACTTGTGTGCGCAAATGATGCAATATATGAAAAAGGCCACTTAATCTGCCACTCACAGGTCTTTTATACAGAGAAACCTCCTCATGGGTTTGTTTAACTATGCATTCAAAAGTTAATGAGCAAACGTGTCTTTATAAAAGTTGCAGAAATGTAACACGTAGAACAATAGATAACAATAGATATTTTTCATCACGTTAGATATGAATAATTTAAGCAACTTTATCTAAGCCTCTCCACTTAACTGTAAGTCTTGCCATGTTTGTAGTTTTTTTAAACACTTTTTACCCATGTTCTGTAGTGCTAATTAAATTCACACACAATATGCAATGTGTTCTGGGTAATAGCTTCATGAGTGTGCATTGATCTGTATTTCGAATTTCTAAATCAAATAACAGACCAGCCTGGTAACTCTGGAATACTCATTACATTTTTAAAATATTATTTAGCAGGGATAATATCCGAACTGGAACTCAACATTTGCATTTCTTTTTCTTCTGAAGACTCAATATTTTATATCAAATATATGTCTCAGACTTGATAATAAATATATTGTACAATATTATATATTGTACAATATATAATATATTGTTAAAGATTAAAGATTAATCATGACTAATGGCATACAAAATAAATGTATTTTACACACACACACACACACACACACACACACACACACACACACACACACACACACACACACACACACCCAACACACACACACACATACACACACACACACACACACACACACACACAGTGCTCAGCATATATGAGTACACCCTATTTTGAAAATGTATATTTATATGTATATATATATTGGTGTATTTGAACAAAACAGATTTATGAAACAGATATATTTATTAAAATAATATTTTAGTCACAGAACGTCTTTAGATATGGAAAGATAATACATTTAAATTCATGTAAAATACTGCACAAAAAACTACATTTCAACAAAATTTTATAGATTTTTTGTTTCTCTTGATTTTTGCTATTTTTTAGTATTTTATTTAATATTTTTCCCTTACATATAAATTTGGGCTACTCATTTTTGAACCATTATTGTAAGTTATTTTGTTAGATATGCTACAGATTCGGCTTCAGTACTGACTAAACTAATGTATATGCACAAATATAATATTGGAAAGCATCCTATAGGAAATATTAATTTAAATGAGGGATTTGTGGGGGGTGTACTCATATATGCTGAGCGCTGTACATGCTTATACTTTAAAAAATATTTACATTACAATTATATTTATATTTAAATGTGTGCATTTATATATGCTTAATAAATATACACAGAACACACACAACTATTATGTCAATTATGTATTATTATGTAAATTAAATTTCATTTTGTATGATTAGTCATAATTAATTGGTTAATAGCACGAATCCTCTCCATTTAATTGTGCAGACATTACGTTACTTATTTATTTAGTTTAGGCTTGTTGGTTTAACCCTGTTTGGGTTTGTAGTATGTGCATATAAACTAGGTATTAGGGTATAAAATGAATGTCAATTGCAGCTCAAATTGTATAGTTTTAGTAGTATTTAATGAGAAGTATTTCAGTTTAGAATAAATACCAGATGCCTATATTTATATTAGCACATCTATGCAGTTTTAGACATTTTTAACATCCACTCTGAGAGTTTGTAGGTGACACCCGTGAGAAAACTGGGGTAGAGAACAAATCTAATTGGTGTGTAGTGTAAACAATTGAGATAATTAAGAAAACCCCATTTGTGACAAATGCATATCTCTTAGTGTGGATAACACATTTGGTCATTGTTTAAAACAATGCGCCCTTTTCCTTTCGTTGGGATGCTTATCAAACTCATGTTATCACACCACGAGGGAAACTCTGTTTGTGCAAAGGGTGTGCTGTTTATATTGACCCAAGTTACCCACAATGCACAAGCGGACTTCAGTCTTGCATCTATAGAATGCACTGTAAAAAATGCAGGGTTCCATACAATTCATTTATGTTGTCCCAACACAAATCGATTAAGTTAACTTAACAAATTTATTGGATTGAAGATAAAACAACTGAGTTGACCCCCAAAAATCTCAAGAATTGGGTTGTTTCAGCTCATTTTAAATAAGTAGTTTGAACAAGCATGCAGCAAGAGTCATTGCTGAGTGTGTATTCAAATTGACACTGTAATCCTGTGTAACACATTGTAAAATTTGCTATAAATTTTATTTGTAGGTTTATTTTTATATACTACAATTACTATAATTATCGTGCTGATAGTATTACATATATCATACCGCATACCGCAAGTCAAAGCTCTCTCTCTTTCCTTTGTTGCTCTTCCCTAAACTAAAAGTAGCATGTGTCAGCATCCTGTTATCCTCCTTACAAACCCACCCCACACACACACACAGTGTCATGGTTACTGCTGTGCTCGCTTAGTCATTTGGCTCAATGGTTTTGTGTTGGCTCTAAATCACACAGAATCAAAGATTGCCATGCTGTACTCAAAGAAAAAAACGTTTAATTGTGAGAACATTTCACTTTGACTCATCAGGGTTTAAATAGACCCACATTTTTGTTATTTAGCATGGGAATGTTTAATTCCTTTAAGTCAATGGGTTATTTGGCTTTTTTTTTTTTTTTTTAATAAACTGATATGGATTTTTAAATTGGTTAAATATATTCACTTATATGGGCGACGCGGTGACGCAGTGAGTAGCACAATCGCCTCACAGCAAGATGGTAGCTGGTTCGAGCCTCGGCTGGGTCAGTTGGCATTTCTGTGTGGAGTTTGCATGTTCTCCCGTGTTCGCGTGGGTTTCCTCTGGGTGCTCCGGTTTCCCCCACAAGTCCAAAGACATGCGGTATAGGTGAATTGGGTAAGCTAAATTGTCCGTAGTGTATGTGTGTGTATGGATGTTTCCCAGTGGTGGGTTGCGGCTGGAAGGGCATCCGCTGTGTAAAACATATGCTGAATAAGTTGGCAGTTCATTCCGCTGTGGCGACCCCAGATTAATAAAGGGACTAAGCTGAAAAGAAAATGAATGAATGAATATTTACTTATGAGTATGTTATAATTCATTGGTAAGGCTTTAAATGTGCTATAATTGGGCAAATTTGTGTTAATGGGCCAATTGGCTTAATATATTAATCTGTTAATGCTAAAATGTATAAAAGGCATCAATAAACAACCAAATGAATATTTTGTTAAGTTTCAGTTTCTATAACTGTAGGTGTATTTTTTAGGTCTGTCGATTGTATTAAGTTAAAATTTATTCAATCTTATCAAATAGAAAACAACAGTTTGCATCTATTTAGTCAGCTCTGCTAGGGAAAAGTATCTTGCAAGAAATAAACGCAAGTAGTGTTGTCAAAAATATCGATATATCTATAAATATCCATACTAAAATATTTAAAATGATACAATCTTGCTTCTGGTTAGTATCGATACTGGCTCTCTTGCACTCTCTTTTCTCACCAGAAGGGAGATGAATAATTAATAATAATATTACGATTTTAACACTTATGTTTTAATCAAAAAATAAGATGAGATTGCACTTTTTTTGTAATTTGTTGTCTTTTGGACTTAAGAACTGCTGATGTACCTAATATAAGCGTTATATGATTAATTTTTTTTTTCCTTTTTACTTAATTTGCATGCCTTTAATGTTGCCCATTAAAGAAATTGTTCCTCATGGTATCAAATATCAATATTTTTCAAGGTATCGTATCGTATCGAAGTTGGAAATTCCAGTAGAGCGACAACACTAAACATGAGTTACACTTATGTGGAAATCTAGTCATTCCTTCTGTGTGGGATAAAAATAGAAAGAGATCGAATGAGGGTGAGTGGTGAATGAGGGTATGGAGGGATATTAGATCCCTAAGGGGAAAAAAAGGGGACAGCGGGGCAGGAGTTAACCTGCTCATTCACTAGAGGTTAGCACCAGTGAACTGTGTCCACACGGTTACTAAGACGCTAAACCCACATGGCCCAAACCTTTAACACACCCACTATGAGCAGTTCTGCATTTCAAAACCTACGAACATAGCAGAGTCTTTTGTGTTCTTAATGTTCAAATGGATATCTTTTGAGTACAATGTGGATGATCAAATGCTGTCTGGGTTGCTACGAGAAGATGTTTTGAATGTCTGAAATAATACAAAATAAAAAGCACAATAATTACACACACAAGGAAGCGCTGTGCAGTTTTTGACTCAAATATAAATAGCATTCTCAGAACTAACTCAAGGGGTGCTATAGTGGATTCATGTAAAAAATACATCTTTTTAGGGTCATCTATAATTAAATTTAGTCAACTACAGTGATTTATAGCTAGCTACTTAAATAATTTAGCTTAAATATTAAGCAAAATTCCTGAATAATAACGATATGATGGCCAGTGTTGGTTATGTTACTTTAAAAAAGTAACTATAGGTACTAATTACGTTTCACAAATAGTAACTGAGTTAGTAACATAATTATAAAAGTAACTAATTACAAGGGAAATTACTATTGAGTTACTTTTTAAAAGAATAAAAAATGTCAACACTTGTCTGCAACGGTTAACTAGTTTTGCTACTGTTGATTAAGGTATTTCACCGCATTATATAACCCTGTTTAGCATATAATTACTTTCAAAAAGTAAATATAGTTACTAGTTAATTCTCACAAATATGATAACTGAGTTATTTACTGAATTACATGATTATAAAAGTAACTAATTACCAGGGGAAGCTACTATTGAGTTAATTTTTAAAAGAATAAAAAATATGTCAACACTTGTTTGCATTGATTAACTAGTTTTGCTACTTCACCATTTCTATAACTGTTTCACTGCATTACATAACATTAATATTTAACATATTATTATATAAAAGTAATTATAGTTACTTTTCACAAATCGCAACTGAGTTAGTAACTGAATTACATTATTATAAAAGTAACTAATTACAAGGAAAAGTAACTTTTGAGTTACTTTTTAAAAGAACATTTGGATGTCCACAACGATTGGTTAGTTTTGCTACTATTGATTAGGCTATTTCGCAGCATTATATAATGCTATTTAGCAAAAATTAGGAATTAAGATTGCTAGTTACTTCTTACAAATAGTAACTGAGTTAGTACCAGAATTACCTCATTAAAAAAGTAACTAATTACCAGGCAAAACAACTGTTGAGTTACTTTTCAACACTTGGATATCCGCAACAATTGACTAGTTTTGCTACTATTTTTGCTGCATTATATATTGCCACATTTTATTTTCAGTAATGGTGTTGCAATGGGGAAATCAGTCATTTGTTTGATTACTCGTTACTGGAAAAAGTAACTCTGCTAGTAATGCTATTTATTCATAACATCATTATTCATATCACTGATGATGGCACATTTTTTTGTTGTAAACTCTATTGTCCCCTCACGTTTTGAAGTTTGCTCAAAATGCAAATAAAGTGTGCGCTTCATGACTGCGCTCACAGTGTGTTGATATGTAGTGTGCATATATAGTACGTTTTCGACCTACTAGTTTACTGATTGTTAAATTTCCTCTTCAAAGTCATCCACCCATGTACCTCCTCATGACTTGTAGTGCCAAGTGTATCGTTTGCAATGTCATAAGATCTCTCTCTCTCTCTTTCGCGCTCTCTCTCTCTCTCTCTCTCTCATTCTCTCTCTTGCCACGGCGGTGTTTGGTTACAGACATTGTTAAGCCTGGTTACTGATAAACAGGGTGCTTAGTTACCAGCCCCCGGATGGTTGGCTCTTTTCAAAAGGAGGAAAAAAAGCGTTGCCGGGAGAAAGAAGGAACTTGTGTGCATTTGAAAAAAAAAAAAAGCAGACGAATTAGGAGGCAACGAAGTGACATTTCCATACCCGTAACGAGCATATAAGTCAGACTCTCAGTTTCTTAGTTGCCCTCAGCCTGTTGGGAAAAAAACACCACTCATAAACTGTTTAATGATGTGCTACATCCACAACTGACTGCTTTATTGGAAGCACTGGGAACGCTGCCATGATTGTTGTTGTGTGTTTCTGGAGAATATGCTTGCAGAATGTTGTGGTTTAGATGTGTTGTATCATTTTTTTGTGGTCTACATGCACAAGTTACTTGATATGCAGAAAAATACCTCACGTTCCTTGCATAATATCTGTTGTCTGGCTTGGAAACTATGTAAATTATGAACTAACGACTGCATGGGGTTATAATGGATATTTTTATGTTTTGCTCTCATTAGTGTCAACAGAAATACACACATACGTTTTGCTGAAATTTCCTTTTTGTCTGCGTATATGTATTATATATATATTTTTTTTTTATCTACAGTGAAATTAATTTGACAAGTTTTAGCATGCAGAGCGCAGCAGACATTTGAATAGCCGTTGGTTTATTGCTAGCATCTCAGTGCACTGAACCACATCCAATGTACACTGTATGGACTATAATAGGTTCTTTTTCAATTGATGTGCTGCTTTCATCGCATAAAAACAGGGTTTTAGTAGCTGTTACACTGTATTAGTTGACTTTGTTTTAAAAGTTAGTGAAATTTGTATAATTATAAAAACATTATTTTTAAGTAAAGTCAGCTTGTTGCTTTTAAGGCAATTGGCTTACAGCATACAGGCTGAAATAACCATATAACGACATATGTCAATTCAACTACCCCCACCCCCCTTCCCCTGCAGTCTCTTTAAACTGGGGTTTCCAATGAATAGAAGTTAACAGAAAAACAGGAAAGTTAACAGTACAGTATCTAGCATGAGATCAACAGAATACAATAATACAGAATAAGGCAATCATTCTGGGTCCTGATCATTGCTTTGTGCAATAAACATGGAGATTTTGGTGGAATTGGTGATGGATAAAAAAATGTAATAAAAATAATTGAATACAGTTTTTTTGTGACTATAAAAGTAACTAACTACCAGGGAAAGTAACTATTGTGTTACTTTTTACATATTTTACATAGTGGCAAATAAGTGGCTAATTTGTGCAATTTTATTTTGGACGACATTTTAGAAATTGTAAACATCCATACGAATTAGCCGCTAAATCAAAAAGAGACGAGTTGTCATGAGATTGTGTTTGAATGACCCTAAAAGCCTGCATTGTATTATTTACAGCAGAGAGTAAATTGCTTTTCCACACGCAAGCAAAGACATTGCTATAAAACAGATCTAAATTAATTAGGTACAAGATGTATTTCATGCAAATAATGAAGGATGAGGAAGCAATCAAAATATTATCTCTAGGTGTAATGCTTTGAATAAATCTCTAACTTAAAAAAAGGTCTAATGGATATATATACACACTGTCAAAATATTCTTGCTGCCTTAAATATGTTAGTTGAATCAAATGAACTTTTCTAGTTATCTCAACTTACATCAATCATACTAACTAAAATTATTAAGTTTAACTTTGTCTAACTTGTTAAAATAAGTTAACATAAAAAAATATTTGTTTTTGTCTTTCATTTATTTTACAGTGTATGTGTACTAGATTGTCATAATGAAGCATCCTTAATATGTCATAGAAACTTTTTTTAATCTTCAATTGCACTTTTACTTATTTGATTGCTCCTTAATATTTATCAGATTTTAGAAGGAAGGCCTTGATGAGGTCCTGGGATATTTGTCCTGAGGCTTGCACTCAGGTTTTGATGTTTTAATTACGCTCTGGCTTGGTTTTTTTCTTTCTTATTTTATCTGGTGCTTTACTCCTGTAGTGCGCCATAAACCTCAATTCACCATCATGGCAGCAGAAATCCATCTGAGCCCCTCGGTTTCACCACCCCTCAGAGAGAAGAACAAAGGTTTGGAGTGGGGGGGGATCAGGGTGGATTAAGGCCAAGAAGAGGCAAGCCAGGTGCATTTAGTTTTTTTCACCAGACCACAGCAAAAGGGCTCAGGGTTCTTCCCTCGTGCACATATTCCTTTCGTTCCTGAGATTTTATTGGACTTGTCTGACTCTTTTACAGGAAAACTGCCTTGTTAATTAGGCTCCGTGGTGACATGTTGGGAATGCTAGAGGGTGATTTCAGGTTTCATGTAGAGAGAGAGAAGAGAGCGAAACCAAAAAGAAAGATCTTAATGGGTTAATGACGCCTTATTATTTGTACTTTCAGTACCCCTTTGTTCCTGTTTACACCTGGTGCAATAAGATACGTTTCCATTAATCCTAACACAAATGGACATCGCCAAGTTTTGGTGCTTGTCCAATTTCAATCACTTCCAGGGCTGCGCAATATATTATTTCAATGTCAAATTGGGATTATAGTTGACCAGGCACTACAATTCAGAACACTTGCGAGTTATTGTAAACAGTGTTAAATTCGTCAGTTAAAATAAGGAACAATATTTGTTGCCTATAGGCTCATACACACTGGGACGGTTTTCGCTCGTGCTTATCAGCAGTTTTTTTTTCTAGACATTTTTCCTCATTCATTCATTCATTCATTTTCAGTTCGACTTAGTCCCTTTATTAATCTGGGGTCGCCACAGCGGAATGAACCGCCAACTTATCCAGCATATGTTTTACGCAGCGGATGCCCTTCCAGCTGCAACCCATCACTGGGAAACATCCACACACTCTCATTCACACACATACACTACGGACAATTTAGCTTACCCAATTCACCTATTGCGCATGTCTTTGGACTTGTGGTGGAAACCGGAGCACCCGGAGGAAACCCACGCCAACACGGGGAGAACATGCAAACTCCACACAGAAACGCCAACTGACCCAGCCGAGGCTCGAATCAGCGACCTTCTTGCTGTGAGGCGAACGTGCTACCCACTGCGCCACCGTGAGGCCCCATCTTTCCTCATTCAAACCCAAATGATTTTCACAGACAATGAGCAAAGTGAACGCACAAAATCATCCCCTGACATTAGATGGTGCTTAATGCACTTGCAAATCATGAAAGAAGTGAAACTAAACTTACCATGTTTATACCATATCCTATTTGCTACTCCATAATAACTCCCTCCTGCCAACATTATTGTAGTTGCTGTTGCATTTATTTTACAGCTCTCTGTGTTGAGACACCAATGAAAAAAGCAGCTTCACATTCATCCTTGGTGCATCTTCTTGTGTAACTGTGTCACCTAGAGCATTTTACACTTGAGCTCCACAAAGCCATGTTTACTGTAACTTCAGCAGCTCCAGGCAAGTGAACAAAAGTGACAATCTCATTGGTGGAGCAGTTTTTGACATAGCGCATCAAAACAAAACAAAAAAAACAGGTTGAGGACATTTACGTCTGCCATTTTGAGCATTGGTGTGCACAATCACAATGACACCCTTTGATTAGTCACAAGGCACTAAATGTATGCAAAAAGCATGAGCGAAAATCATTCCGGTGTACACGGGCCCTTATAACTTGAAACAAACAGAATCTTGACAGGTCTTCTGTGCCAGTAAACTGGCTGATTTGCTCTGGTTTGCTCATCTAAAGAATAAACATTGCAATACAGGCAAATGTTGTTTAGTGTCGAATGTTGTTTAGAACTCTTTGCATCTTTTTAGATTTTAGTAGCATCTTTTTTTTGTCAAAGATATTACATGCTGATGTAGTTAGTATCAGGGTTCTCAAAAATATCAAGTTCCACTGACATTTAAAAATATCAATTTCCTGCAAACATTTGAGCGCTGTTGAGCATGTTCTTAAACACAGCTGATTGGCCATTGTGTTCAGGTGCTCAACAGAAATAACTTTGATTAGCCGTGAAGGTCATCGGTTCGCCACTCTTCACCGAGTGCAAACACCAATACACAAACACTAAGGCGTTTCTAAGTTGTGTCAATCAGCTGATCTGTCAATGAGCTAACATATGAATCATCCGCTGGTGGATCGACTGATTTTCGTTACTGGTCTTAATAATTAAAATGTTTTTGTTTGTTTTTTCACCTCCCAAATGCATGTTTTGTCAGTAACAGACATGGACTAAAAGCCACAAAACTAGTAATTTTATCTTGAGTTATTTTGAGCAAGTGAATTATTTTATCCCAAAGGATAGCAAACACATGCAAGCGTCTTTTTCCCTAAGGGTGCAGCAGAACTTTTTAGCACTGTTGCATTTTTAATCTGAGCACAAGCATTCAGGTACTCTCACAAACATCCGCCAGGAACTTGCTCCATCATTCATTGGTTTATGAGCTCTGTCTGCCTCTCCTTATTGCCTCTGTTGAAGATGAGAGCATTCCATCCACTTCTAATACACTCTGTTCTGCCTTTTCTTTAAATGGCAAATTCCTTGAGCAGGGCTATAAATCACTCAAGCATTTGGCCCAAAAGACTTTTGCTCTGTCACTTCATAGAAAAGCATTGAAAGACAAAAAAGAGGGGCTTCATCTAAGGTGAATTATTGCATTGTGAAGTGCTCTTGAAGTTGGGCTCTGTTGCCACATGTTGTGTGCTACCTGTGTGAGGAGTTTCTTCAAATGCGAATCAATTGTTTGACGATGCGGGGTGTGAACTAGAACGGCAAGAAATGGGCTTGCAGTTATTGCGGTTATCCCCGCCAGCTCTTTTCTTTACCAGTTAAAGATTTACCATGCACACAAAAAACTCCCCACGTTTAATAAAGGAGTGTCTTTGGCAGATGATTTTTTTAATTTTTCAGGATATTATTCAGAACTGTTTTCAACAACTTCACAAGAGTGAAATCATATCTAGTTTTGAATCAAAAGTGAAACAGAGAAGTTACTGGACTTTTTTTTTTTTTTTGGATTTTTTAGAATTAAATTTAATTAAATTAAAGAAGTTACTGGACTTTCTTTTTATATAAACCAAAAAAACAAAAATGATATTTTTTACTAAAAGTAAATAAATAAATAAAAATACAAATTAAAGTATATTAAATTATAAGTAAGTTAATTAAATTAAACAAACAAAAAAAATAATATCAACATTAATATAAATCTTCAGATTTGAATGACTCTTTATTCAGACAGTTGCTCGCATCTCCCGACACATAGGTTATCATCAGTTACCTGCCCAGAGACCTCGCAGGAACAAAAGAGCGTGTTCATGTTCTCTGCAGACAGAGCCAGAGCCCTGTCAGTGTCTGAGCACTCGACTGCAGACGGACGCTCAGATAAACACAAGTTCCTGGCTGCTAAATTACCTTTAGATATGACAATCCCCCTGTATCCCTTACGGATATGCGTGTATTTTCCCTCTATAATCACATGGAGACAGAAATAAAGTCAATTACAGGCTTACAAATTAAATTTTGGAAATAGAAAGAAGTTATTAAAGCTACTAAAAAGTCATGTATATATTATGACCATATTTTATACACATTTATATATAATTTTTCATTCATCATTATAGTTGTTTTTATTTCATATTTTAATTATTTAAATTTTAAATTTTATATATATCTGTCTCCATG
>CAIGQW010055277.1:1458483-1506825 GCA_903798125.1 Danio choprae | reverse complement strand
TGTTTTCATGTTGACATTAAAATATATATTTTTAATTATTATCATAACATAAAAATATAATAATTAATTATGTAACAAATGATTTAACCATTCAAATGTACTCTAAATATTTATTTTCCTTACAATAATATTAATTGTTATTATTATATTGATATTATTTGTAGTTGTATGTTGAATTTTAATTATAAGAATTCAACATAATTTGGAGAAAGTTTCAGCTGTCTACAAACTAGTCACAAAAGCATAAATAAGTGTTACTCTTTTGTTTTTATTGTGCATTTTATCTTATTCTCTGCTCTTGGCAGTGTTCTATCACTGTATTTACAGCAGGATAATGTTTGCCGATTTCCTCTTATCGTCTCTCATCACTTGATTTAGTCGCTTATCCTAAATCTTGCATCCACAAAGCACATTTCCCTCATCGAAATCCTGATAGGCCTCACTGCTCACTCTTTTATGTTGACATACGTGTGACTTTGTTATGATTCAGTCTGGTGCTTTTTTACCTCACTGTCACATCGATGAGTTTATTACCCGAGGGCATGTTTGTATCTCTGCATGCCATACTACTGTATCACCTGCTGAGTGTTTCAACAGGCCAGCTGCTGATGTGTTTTTTATTATTATTTTTTCAACTGTATATCTGATTCCTAAATCACAACCAGCATTCCAGTAATCTGGAATTAGCAGTAGCAGCTCATTCGTGCTTGGTGACTGTGTTGGCTTGAGTTATAGATAACGATTTACTGGTAAAATGAGTCAAGTCAGTGCTTAGGTCTGATGCTTAAAGGAACACTCCCCTTTTTGTTTTTGTAAATAGTCTCATTTTAAAACTAAAGCTAATTTTACCATTTTTGAATCCATTCAGCTGATCTCCGGATCTGGAATGAGCACTTTTAGCTTAGCATAGACCATTGACTTGGATTAGACCATTAGCATCTCGCTCCAAATTTCCAAAAACAGTTTCAATAATTTTCCTATTTAAAGCTTGACTCCTCTGTAGTTACATCAGGTACTAAGACTTATGGAAAATGAAAAGTTGCCATTTTCTATGCTGATATGTATAGGAACTTTAGTGTCATTCTGGTGTAGTAATCAATGTGATTTGCTGTTGTACCATGGCTGCAGCAGGCGCAATCATATTTTGCAGTGCCTATAAATAGTCTGCATCTGAAATTTTGAGTGAGATACTAATGATCTTATCCGATTCAATAACTTATGCTAAGCTAAGCTAAAAGGTAAGCCGAATGGATTCAAAAATAGTAACACTCAACTATTTAACCCTAGGAGAGTATTAAAATGAGCCTATGTGAAATATCAGAATCCAAATCCAATGGTTTAAAATCATAAAATCAATTTAACAATTTGTTAAGAATGGAAGAAAATATCATTTTGAAGCCCATAATGTTTTTTTTTTCTCGAAATCCAATTGAGTCTATCTTGCCAATTATAAATTTGCATTTAGAAGATATAAACTTTCAAAGCTTGCAGTTTGTCACTTCCTTTTTTTTTTGCATCACCTCATACTTTAGGTTTTCATCAAATTTTCTGGCCAATCAAATGCTATCTAGTATCTGACATTCCCCGCCCCCTTCAAGACTATTCTCATTTGCTTTTCATTTAATGTGCTTGAGCTCAACCACTCTCACTGGCAGAGCTGTGATGAAAAATGAAGCAATGTGCTGTTTTTTGTTTTGGTTTTTGTTAAAGGAAGGAGCTACTCTATGCCCTGCCCTGCCTTCATGCATCAGTTGAGATTACGTCAAACATCTAATAAAAAATGCACATTTCAAAGCACTTCACGGGACCTTTAAGGGTTGTTCAACCAAACTCCATGTCTGTTTACACTTGAGGGAATTTATATCAAACATTTTTGTCATCAAACATCATTTTTGACAAAAGTGTTTAATTCAAAGATATGCAAATGTTTTATTATCCAGGCCTGTTCATACATTTTTTCCCCATGCACCATCTAATATAGTAAACAAAACAACAAAACAAATCTATATGCATCTAAAGAATCACTGATTGTCCGGAATCACAGTTTGTTAGTATATATAGAGAGAGTCACATAGTTTGTTACTATATAGTATATAGAGTCAAAATACTTTGTGTTGAGCTTCTACTACCAGCGAGATTCTAAAGTGTGCATACAATGGACACTTTACTGTCTCATGAAGAGACGATAGAAAATATATGAATGAGAATGGAGTGATGCAACTGATGTGATAATGACAACGTGGCAGATGTAGTATGTCTGAATTCTATTCATAATCTACTCACATTCTTACTCTACAGAACACTTATTTAATGGTCGTTAAGTAAATTCTAATTCATTTAATACATACTTGAGTTGTATGCAATTTTGGATGCCACTTCAGACGTATGACACACACGTTGTTAGATGGATTTAGACTGTTACTCAGCTCTTTTGAGATCCAACTTGGATTAATGTAACTGAAAATGAACATGAACTCAATAAAGATGGCATTTTCCACTCCCGGTCCCCTAAACCTTTCCACTGATGCACAAAGAGCTGCACTGTGTTCCTCTATCTTGATGGGATCTACTGTCCTTGAGGAACAGCTCAGTAAGCACAGTTTGTCAACAGTGAAGATGATGAATCTAGAAGCAATCAGACTATTAGCACTTTAAATAGAGCCATTACACATTGTCAGCCAGTTCGACAGTACCGTTGCTCTTTTAATGGTGCACTAACCTATTCAGACATTCAGGAACCTGACTGCACTTTAACAAAAAACAGTGAAAGCAGTTATTTGTGGTAGGAAAAGGGAAATGGAAAGTGAATGTAAAAATAAAAGTAATTGTAATTGTAAGTGTGAGAAATAATTATCCAAAGGTTGTTTTTTTTCATGTTGTCATAACATGTTAAGCACGTTGAAAACAAACAGGCAACCTAAGAACAGGTTGGTGCAGAATACCAGAAGGATAATGAGCCTGTTTTAAAGACAGGCCAGCTACTGAAAATCTAATCCATTTAAGTAGTCTACACTTATGGCCAAAAGTTTTGAGAATCACATAAATGTTGGAAATTGGGTAAAGTTACTGCTTTATATTTTATAATAGCAATTTGCCTATACTCCAGAATGTTATGAAGAGTGATCAGATGAATTGCATGGTCCTTCTTTGCCATGAAAATTAACTTAATCCTGAAAAAAACTTTCCACTGCATTTCATTGCTGTCATTAAAGGAGCTGCTGAGATCATTTCAGTAATCGTCTTGTTAACTCAGGTGAGAATGTTGACAAGCACAAGACTGGAGATCATTATGTCAGGCTGATTGGGTTAGAATGGCAGACTTGACATGTTAAAAGGAGGGTGATGCTTGAAATCATTGTTCTTCCATTGCTAACCATGGTGACCTGCAAAGAAACACGTGCAGCCATCATTGCTTTGCATAAAAGCTTCACAGGCAAGGATATTGTGGCTACTAAGATTGCACCTAAATCAACAATTTATAAGATCACCAAGACCTTCAAGGAAAGAGGTTCAATTCTTGTTAAGAAGGCTTCAGGGTGTCCAAGAAAGTCTAGCAAGCGCCAGGATCGTCTCCTAAAGAGGATTCAGCTGCGGGATTGGAGTGCCACCAGTGCAGAGCTTGCTCAGGAATGGCAGCAGGCAGGTGTGAGCGCATCTGCATGCACAGTGAGGCAAAGACTTTTGGAAGATGGCCTGGTGTCAAGAAGGGCAGCAAAGTAGCCACTTCTCTCCAAAAAAAAAAACATCAGGGACAGATTGATCTTCTGCAAAAAGTATGGTGAATGGACTGCTGAGGACTGGGGCAAAGTCATATTCTCCGATGAAGCCCCTTTTCGATTGTTTGGGGCATCTGGAAAAAGGCTTGTCTGGAGAAGAAAAGCTGAGCGCTACCATCAAGAAGAAAAGAAGGGCCAACACTGCAAATACTGACTGCATAAATGTCATGTAATTGTGGATAAAAGCCTTTGAAACGTATGAAGTGTGTGTAATTATATTTCAGTACATCACAGAAACAACTGAAACAAAGATCTAAAAGCAGTTTAGCAGCAAACTTTGTGAAAACTAATATTTGTGTCATTCTCAAAACTTTTGGCCACGACTGTATTAACTAATTTGACTACTGAAAAATCAGTACATTTGAAAATCAATTTAGACTGCAGTTTCAGCAGTCTAAATGCTTAATGATGTACTCAATCGAATTCAGTAGTCTAAAAGAATAATAAACTCTAGACTGAATGTTAAAAATTAATTTCAGTAGTCTAAACAGTTATTGAAGATCCTAGATATAAGAACTAGATCAGATATTTAAATTTAATTTTAGTTGTTTAAAAACAAAATATGAATTTCAGTAGTTTGATCCCTAGTTTACTAAAAGTTATATGAAGAATACCAGATTAAATTCATTTCAGTAGTCTGAATACTACACTCACTAATGAGAATCCAACAAAGCCGAACCCTGCCTACTGAAAATTAATTTCTGAACACTAAATTCTTTAATTGGTTTCTTTATTGTAAAAACAAAACTACATAATTATTTTTGCCGTTTTTGATCATATTTGAAAAACAACTTTTGAACCAGACTAACTTGTTAAATCTATTTGATTATGACAGCTAAACTGACTACTAAGTTAGAGTTGCAGTAGTTTAAACCCAGGATTAATTTAGTTGGGTTAGTCCAACTGTCAGTAGTGCGAAACTAAATTGTACACTGAATCAGTTTGAATATTTGACTACAACATTTTATTTTAATAGCCTGACCATTACATTAACAACTTAAAATCCATTTCAGTAGTCTCAATGCTTAGTAATGCTTAGTAATGTTTTCAGTAGTGTAAATTTGACATTTTAAACGGAATCAATTTCAGTAGTTTGAACAAGTAACTGGCAAACAGCTGAAAAACCATTTTAGTAGTCTCAATGTCAGTAGTGTAAAATTGACATTTTATACTGAATCAGTTTCAGTAGTTTGAACACGTAACTAATAGCAAACATCTGAAAATTTATTTCAGTAGTCTCATATTAGTAGGGTAAAATTGACATTTTAAACTTAATCAGTTTTAGTAGTTTGAACACGTAACTAACTATTAAAATTGACTGAAAATCCATTTCAGTAGTCTCAATGTCAGTAGTGTAAAATTTACATTTTAACATGAACATGTAACTATTAGATTTGCTTTAAGCAGCTTTATTACTAAATAAACAACTGAAAACATAGGTTAGCCATTGGAAATCTACTTCAGTCATCTGTCATCAAAATTAAACTCTAGATTAAAAAAAATTAACAACTGTAGATTAACTACTGAATCTATTTTCCACAAGTCTGAAAACTAGTCTAACTTGCACAAACTAATTTCACAAGTCTGACAACAAACTAGCCATCCAGTTTAGCCTAAGACCGCTTTATTTTTGGTCCTGAAACTTTTCAGTAGATTTGGGTCTGCTTTGATGTCATCCCACCCCTGCACTCCAGCACTGATCCCACTATAGCCAGGTCTGCATTGTAATCCCACCTGTTACAGGCTGGAGAGATGTACCCGCCTCCTCCCTCTTCCCCGGCCTGAATAAAGCCTTTTGTGTGCATGCGGTCCTTCTCTAAAGTGTGTCCATGTGAGAGCCCGTTAATCCGGGCAAGCCAAGCAGAGGCATGCATCGCTTTCAGCGGAGCTCAGAACAGGAAAAGACACCATGACTCCAGCTGCCCTCCCCGTGTAGAAGATATCAAGTTGGACAAAGCAATGTGCTCCTACTGTCACCCACTCTCGATATACAAACACAAGAGTTTTCAAAGTCAACATCAAGCACTCTCTCCAAGCTCAAGTGCTCTCTTTTGGAACAGAGCCGGCTTGTGAATACTGTAGGCGCCTGCGATTCATTCTGCCTCATCATCTCCTTCCTGCAATATCTGTCTCTCATCCCTCTCTCCTTAAAGCTGTCATAGCAGACATCTACACTTTCTTATTGCAGCTGGATTACCCTGATCTGGTAGCTGGCTGAGGTTCTTTAGTGTTTCAGGAAACTGACACTAATAGACTTTAGTTAGACTAGATGCTGTGTTTAATTTGAAGGGTGTTTTTTTTAACATTCTACAGTATATTAGGTTTCATTCACAAAAACAAAAGCTCGTGTGTGAAAAATTGTGTGTGAAAAAACATTTTTACATAAATTGATTGTAGGTGCGAAGGCTAAATGTTTGGGAATTAAAAAAATAATAATTTACTACAACTTTTTAATTTACAAATAATTTCTTCCTAGATCAATGTGGACTGCAGAATTGATTTCTGTGTAAAAAGACAATTGTTTTGTAAACAATCCGTTTCTGCATATTGTTTTCGGAATAAATGCAGAACACACAATGAATTTGTCTATAAATTGTTTGCAGATTCTTGTGTAATATTGGAGAACAAGTGGTTCATAAAAATAATCTTGATTATAATCTATGATTATAAATAAATGCAAAACTATTTTTACTATATATATATATATATATATATATATATATATATAGTAAAAATGTGAATGAGTGAATGAATACATTTTTATTTTACAATTAAAGAAATGTCATCAATTGTTTGCACAGTAGAACAATAAAAAATTACATTTTACTCTTACTTTGTTTAAGCAAAACATTTTAAATCCAGAGAAATCCAAAGTAGTCTCTTCCTATGTTTTTTTTTTTGATTGCTTAATAATCCAAACCTGTATCACTCACAGCCTCGTTTTTGCTTGCATGCATTATATAAAATCTGCCATCCCCTTTGACGGTTGCCTGCAGAACATTTGAAAGGAATATTTCCAGATGCACCTCCACCACCAATCAATAGCCTCACCATGACTCTGCGCATTACTGACTAAACGCTCGTCCTCCCCTTTCTTCCATCTGTCGGTTTTGAAGCTAGAGTAGGTGGTGATGATGTCAACGAGTTGTAATCTCATTCTACCCATTCATTAAAAGCCTGGTCCCATCTGGCCGACGGAAACACGGGGCACATCTGACAATGTCTCACCCTCGTATTCCCTGCAGTGAGAGCCAGAGGGGTTCAGAGATGGGCTAAGGTGTGAAATTGGAGGTTTTGTTTGTATGTGTGTGTGTGTGTGTGTGAGCGAGTGTGAGTTAGAAGGAACCACCCAAACACAACAACTACAAACATGTCTGAGCATGGCTCTTAAAATCTTGCATAAAAGGGACCTCATATGTCTAACCCTTTGTCAACAAAAGCTCGGCAATGACAAGTCCTTATCGCAAAAACAGATTAATTTCTCTTGACAAAGAAGATTACAGAAGGCCGAGCATGTCTTATCCCCTCTCTGTCTCATTCTTTGAGTTAATGAGTGACACTGAGGTGTGTTTTTATTTAAAACACATTCAGTGCTGTGCAAAGTACCAACAGAAAAAAATGCATTGCTGTTTTATACCCTTCGACTCCTATTACGCCTAGCAACAGCTAGTCTCAACTGTGTGTCTCAGCAGGAAGCATACACTACATAGGCTACTTAGATGTTTGTTTAAAGGTGCAGTAATCTATTTATGACAAACAATGTTGTTATTTGAAAGTATCAAAATAGACACACCCATAATCTCAACAGTACCCTGTTTGATATCAATGCTATTGTTACTAGACATGCCCCTTACTGCTGATTGGCTTATCGGTCAAACAGCTTTTTTCCAAAAATCACTTAGCGGAAATGTTTTCTTGTGGCATCTTGTTGATACCTGATATCTTGTTACATATGTATTTGTTAATTTGATCCACTCCCTCTGCATCCGTGTTCTTGTTCTACTCCAGCGCTGGAGACTGAATGTTCATTCATTCTCCTTTAGTCCTGCTTAGTCTCTTTATTCATGGGATCGCCACAGCGGAATGAACCGCCAACTTATCCAGCATATGTTTTACGCAGCGCATGCCCTTCCAGCTGCAACCCAGTACTGGAAAACATCTATACACACTCATTCACACACATACACTACGGCCAATTTAGTTGATTCAATTCACCTATAGCGCATGTCTTTGGACTGTGGGGGAAACCGGAGCACCCGGAGGAAACCCACGCCAACACAGGGAGAACATGCAAACTTCACACAGAAATGCCAACCGGCCCTGCCGGGACTCGAACCAGCAACCTTCTTGCTGTGAGGCAACAGTGCTAACCACTGAGCCACCGTGTCAGCGGAGACTGAATGTTATGGATTTAATTAAAGATGCAGCAATTTACTGATTTCACTATTAACCACACTTTAATTCATCATGGTTAATAAAACATAAAGGCCCCGCAACACTGCTTTTCTGCTGCACAAAACGAAACAGTTTCAACTTGCATCAAATGAAAACAGAGTCATTCCAGCGGTGCAGCAGCTTAAGGTTCAGAGTTTAGTGGCCATTTGCATAGTGTGCCTTTTAGTTCGTTATTCGAAAATAGGGAGCAACATTGAAACATACTTGAGTAATGCAAGTACGCCTACACCCCAGAGAGTTGAAAACATCTCAACTTTTCACATGTGACAAGAACCAACCAATAAGCTTCATACTTTAGTAATAGACGAGGCAAGAACTTAATCTATGTTAATCTGTTTTGACACAATGTACATTGTAGAAGAGCTATAGAAATAAAGATCAATTGAAAAGAATTGAATTGAAAGTGTGGAGAACCAAAGAACCTCCTGACGCAAAGTAGAGATTGCCTCCAAGAAATGAATTTAGAATCATTTAATGCGGCAAGCTGGTGATAATCCCACTTATTCCGTAGCCAATTGCAAAGTTATAGACCATTTAAAACTAGCAATGCTCTTCGGCATGATGTTTGACTGAATTTTCATCAGTGATGACGTATTAGATCTCCTGGTCCCCGCTTTGAATCAGTCACAGACAGACAGAGGAGGAGCGCACACAAGCATGTTAATGACACAGGCATATCTAATAGCTTATAGTAACCTGTGTTAGCTACCTCTTTGCAAATAATTTTGAGCATATTGGTGAGTTAGTTGATCAACATCAGCTCTCTGGTGAAGCACACATTGATGTCCTCAAGATCACATAGAGGAATGACGGCTCCAGCAATTGTCCGTGAGTTACTATGGTTACTACTAATGTTTGAGGCAAGTGCATTTATTTTGAACTGTGATCAAAACGGACTGTAACTACCTGTGGGTTTCAGTGGATTTAATGCACACCTTCCAGTCAATCAGATTCAAGAATTTCAACACACCATGGAAAAAAAAAACATTTTCTTAAAGCCTAACTTAATACTTGACCAGCATTTACCAGATTGAAATTTCCCAGAGCACAGTTCCAGTAATGCATGAAGAGACAGATGCAGGTGTTTAAATGAGACCCGTATGGAGAGAGTGTTTCACCTGTTTACACCTGCGTCCGGATTGATCTTACATGCCATACATCAACTCACCCAGTAACAGCTTTTCTGGAAATCCCTCTTTCATTGGCATCTGCAGTATTTCAGCTTAATGGTTTTAAGATAGGGTTAAGAATTTAAGAATGATGATAAATACAAGTGTAAACAGGGTCTACGTCTTGAGCCACTTTTGAGCACATTAGATCAAGCTGCTTTCAGTGTGTAAACACTCACAGCGTTGAATATGTTTGGTCATTAATAAAATGTACTCTTCACATACTGACCATTGTGAATTTGTGTTTTGAGAAAACACACAAAATAAGGTGTTCATGCGTTTACTCATTCTGTAGTAGACTGAACGTTATATGGAGAATGACAAAACAAGATGAAAGAGGCTTGACAGAATATCAACATATGGATTTGAAAAAAAATCAATTGTGCCGTTTCGAGGCCATTATACAAGAATATGCAGAATATACAATATAATTAATTAACCAATCACACAAAAAAATAAACCACAATACAAATCAAAGAAAAAAAAAATTACTTTTATATTAAAATAAAACAATTACCTTTGATAATACAATTACTTTTTATGGATTTTACACATTATTGTAGTTTAGGTATAGGAACAATGTAAGAAAAAAGTAATAATCCAAATGTACAATTAATATACCAGACATAAATAAATAAATAGGGTGGCGCAGTGGGTATCGCTGTCGCCTCACAGCAAGAAGGTTGCTGGTTCGAGCCTTGACTGGGTCAGTTGGCATTTCTGTGTGAAGTTTGCATGTTCTCCCCGTGTTCGCGTGGGTTTCCTCCGGGTGCTACGGTTTCCCCCACAATCCAAAGACATGCTATAGGTGAATTGGGTAAGCTGAATTGTCCGTAGTGTATGCCTGTGAATGAGAGTGTATGGGTGTTTCCCAGTGATGGGTTGCAGCTGGAAGGGCATCCGCTGTGTAAAACATATGCTGGATAAGTTGACGGTTCATTTCCCTGTGGCTGTCCCTGATTAATAAAGGGACCAAGCCGGAAATGAATGAATGTAATAAATATTTTGGAACCTTATGGACAAATCATTTGTTGTTTTCCTAATGTGTCAATCACTTTAGATACAACTTTATATACGAATTTGTGTAAACCTCTGCAGACGCATTACCAGAAAAATCATGATGACTTCTCATTTAAACGGTTTGCACATTGTGTTATATATAAATCACATTAAGATAGGTGCACAAGCACATGACAAAAATAAGAATTGCGATTTCATACTCCGAGATCCTAAGCAGTAGTCTGTGTTTGTCTATTTATTAGAGGAAGACAATAGAAGGTCACATGATTTTAACTCACCATATCTAAAGCAGGTCATTGAGTTGTAGAAATGGGAGGGGCTCATGGACGGCTTCCTCGGGTGTTATTGGCTCAGTCCTTTGCTTCCTTTGTTATGATTCAAACATTTGAACTCGCGGGAGGGCCATAAAATGCTGACTGTCACAGAAACCGGTTTACATTGGCTCCTCAACACCTACAAGAGCCACTTGTTTAATGACTAGTTTGTAGCATTGTTGCTGAGTGCATCATCACCATAATGAAAGGCTGTTCTGTTTACTTGTACGTCTAATTTTAGACAACAACATAATGTCATTGATTTTAAACTATTTATCCACAAATAACATTCTGGATAAGCAACTGTGCTCGTCTCGTCTGGCGTACTAGTTGTTTTGTCATCCTCTGCCAATAAGAGGAAAACTCATTTCATGCTAATACACGCACCGGACTGCCTCTCCGTCCTGTTTGCGTCAGTTCTTTTGCTCTTTGACCGTTTGGATAATGACAGGGAGCGCTAATGGCAGAGTTTGTTATCCCATGTTCTCCTCGTAATTACATTAGTTAGCTTGAGTTACGTTCGAGAGGAAGAAACCGCCGTCAATCATGGACGTGTCGGCATATCCGTGGCTTTTATGCAGTACTTGTGATAAGAAGTGTGAGGCGTATCGCACAGTTAACAACTTCAAGTTAAACATCAACAAATGAAATGACTTTTTTAGTGTTTATGAGTGTTATCATTCGGTTTGTTGCACAGCTTCATGAAGTCAATACTGTTAGTTCATAAACCAGTCTGGTATTTTTTTTTATTCCTATTTGTATTATCTTGATTAATGAGACTGTGATTTAATCCTTGATGTAATGAAGTAATCATGACTGCAGTTGACAGACCTAAATAACTGATAGACCAGTTGTGTTCACTACAGTCAGCTTGATAACTTGTGAACAAGAAGCGTGCATTTGTATTGAACGTGGAATGAAATGTATTCAATAAATGGTCACTAATTTGTATATCCTGAGAAAAAGAACTGATCCGTTAGATTTATTTCAGACCATGATATTTATGTTTTTTGATAGGCTGTGTGCCAGCACACCTTTCTTCAGAATCATTCACTCTTGATAAAATAATGAAGCCATTGCCTACAGCGATTGCGTTTAGTTTTCGTGAATGTGTACTTAAGGAATAAAAAAGAGAGATTGAGAGAAAAGGCAGTGAGGATTTCCATTATTCTTGTCTTCAAATGTACCCTATTTGTCGGCTCTTAAATGGAATTCAAAAGCAATCCAATAGCGAGCACTGAAAAATTAAATGAGAAATTACATGGTGAACACATTGTCTCAGGTTCTGTCTGCATATAAAGTCAACACAATGTGCTTTTGTCATCCTATGTTGAGCACAGTGCACTTCATACCAGACAGAGTTGGGAATGTAAGCCATTTACTGGGAATGACGACTGTCCCACACTCTTGCCTTGTGATTTATGGCTGTGATATAATTCAGAGACACATAACTCAACCCTGAAGACACATGACACCCTTATATTTGAAAGGTCTTAGCCACTTTGTTTTGCCGGGGGTATTAATTGGATATACCACCTGTTCAGCAGTTGTTCTTCTAGCAAAACAGAACAGTCAGTGAAGTACTTGTGGGAGCGTCCTGCCAAATCCATCTTTTACATACTGTAGAAAAATATCAGGATTCAGATGTATGGCTAGCCAATTTAGGATTGTTTTAATCTCACCTGGACTGAATTAAATAAATTCATTGTTTAGTTTTAATCAAAATGTGTTAATGTTTTGAAGTATCGCACAAGAAACTAATGATGCAAATGGGAATTTTCTAATAAAAATCCCTTAATTTGCAAAAAAAAAACTTTATTACTTGAACATTATGCCCATGTGACTCCTGCCTTGTTTACTGTTGGTTACTAGGTTACCAATACTACAGTTGGCTGCTCTAATGGATTGATAAAAACAAAATCTAATTTGCATTTTATTTTTGCACATTTTGAAAAGATTTGGTTCATGTTAGGATAAAACCTGGCTACTCCTTTCCAGTCTCCTGTTTTGGGACTTTTATGTTGTATAAAAGTATTCCATGTTCACTTTCTGTAATTCGGTTCTGTTTTGTACCTTGTTAGTCTATATAGTTAACTTGTTTTATTGTGATGATAATTAACCATGCCCCTTTACTTGTTTGTTACCATGAAAACACTTTAGTACTTTGTTCCATTATGGTTATATAGCGCCTATGTTTGCATGTTATTTTGCCCATTATTTGTATGCATGTGTTTGTAGTTTTGTTCGAATTTTCAGTTCCATGGTGTTCCTCTGGTCTTTCTAGTTTTTATGCTTTCATTTAATCTTATACAATTAGTTCTGCACCTCTTTTGTTCCCACATATGTTAAACATATATAGTACTTCAGGTAATGCTGCAGTTTAGTTCAGTATTTAGTATGTAATCTATAATTGAACAAAGAAAAAATAAACAGTCGAAACATTCTTTAAAGTATATTTTAAAGTGTGATTCACAAAAGGTATAGAATAGCATAAAGTTGAGTAAATTATAAATAAAAAAAATTATGGTTAGCTATGCCTTAGTTCTTGGAAATTATGGTCCAAGTATATAAGGTATGTCCAGTATAGCAAAAGGAATTGTTGTCTGTTGCCATGCAATGCAATGAAATTAGCAACTGTAGGATCCTGAAAGCGTCTGCATGGTATACTATGCCAATGAGCATGTGAAACACTGTAGTCATGCAAGGTCATGTACAACCCCATATCAACCATTTCAATCCTCTTTGTAGTTTTGTGGCAGGAAGCATTTACAGTATTTTACGGTTGTCAAGTCTCCATTGCTGAGGTTTTAATACCATTAGTTTCAACAGAGAAGACAAGTGTGTGTCCTGAAGCAAGAAACCAAGTGATCTGTGTAATTGTGGTGCAACTGTGTAGTAATCCTATCTGTTAACATGCTTTCTTGTCCAACCCAAAACAGCATTCAGTCTTTCTCAGTGTGAAAAGTGTGAATCTTTCAGAAGCTACCTGAAACATTCTAGTGCTTTAATAATAAGGTTGTGTTTTTATGGAATGTAAACCGAGTTGTTAACAGTGAGTTGTTTCTGTGCTTTTCAGATGGTATCCACCAAGTCACTGCCTTCTGTACTCTCCGTGTCACCATCATCACAGATGAGATGCTAACAAACAGCATCACAGTCCGTCTGGAGAACATGTCCCAGGAACGCTTCCTATCCCCACTGCTCTCCCTATTTGCCGAAGGTGTAGCAGCAGTCCTCTCAACTAGTCGCGAAGGAGTTTTTATCTTCAATGTCCAGAACGACACAGATGTCAGTGGAAACATCCTCAATGTCACCTTCTCCGCCTTGCTCCCAGGAGGAGTTCCAGATCGCTACTTCCCTTCAGAAGAACTTCAGGAGCAGATCTACCTGAACCGTACTCTGTTACAGAAAATCTCCAGCCAAAACGTCCTTCCATTCGATGACAACATCTGCCTGAGGGAACCTTGCGAGAACTACATGAAATGTGTCTCTGTATTAAAGTTCGACAGCTCTCCACCTTTCATAGCTTCTGATACTGTTCTCTTCAGACCAATTCATCCTATTAACGGCCTGCGCTGCCGTTGTCCAGCCGGCTTCACTGGAGACTACTGTGAGACCGAGATTGACCTGTGCTATTCTGGGCCATGCCGCAATAATGGTCGCTGCCGCAGTCGAGAAGGAGGGTACACCTGCGAGTGCCTAGAAGACTTCACAGGTGAGTTTGCGAAATATTTTGTGACACACGGCACATGGGTTTTTGGTCTGTGGTACAGTGGTTTGTGGTTAGGGAGAAGTGTTTTGTCTGGAGCTCAAAGAATGCTACCCTGGAGATCCTGAGTGTTGATCTGTCAGTCATTTGGGGTAAACCACAAAAAAGGAAAACTACTAGAGCCACTGCCTTCAGTCAAGATGTCCCTGTCACAGGTGGACAAACAAGAGGAATGTGTTTGTCCACCTGTGAGTGACATACTGAGCCAGGTTCTCATAGGTTATATGTCAAATAAAGTGTTTGTGTCTTAAAGGTGCAATATGTGATTGTTTTCAGAAGCATTTTTTTTGTTGTTGAGCTGGTTGAAAATCTCTTCACATTCCAATCAAAATGTTTGGGACAAACCTTTCCATAAACTGTCTGTCAATGTATGTATATTTGTATATCTGTGCACCCTGTGACAGATGTCATTAGCGCAATCATGTGCAGTGTGCTGACCTGGTACAGACAGATATATTGACAAGGATGGCAGGCAAACAACATCAACCTGAGCTTCTTTCTGAAAGACCAATGCCAAGTTGCCTTCTAATATCCGATTCAATATCGGAGTTGCTTTTGCACGCTGGAGTCAAATACAAAGAGTCTGAAGGACTCATGTATAAATGTTTAAAAAATTTATTTTACTAAGTTACTACAGCGAAAGTGCATTTTTCCACTATCAGGCCAAACGGTTCTGTTTACTAAACCGTTCCAGCATGGAAAAGGTTTAATTTTTCACAGTGGTGCTGATAATGGAAGTCTTTGGAATGTAATACAAATATTAACAGCAATATAGGCGATGATCAGATATTTCTGTTTTTAGGACTCCTTTTTTTATATTTACGTAGTTGAATAACAAAACTTAAATAAATTAATAGCACTCTTAGAATAGTTCTTGTCAGCTTTGGAGAAACTGGCACTAATTTGTATAATTCAGATACCTTGCAGCCCTGTGTCAGCTACGCTCACATCCATATAGATACATCCATCAGCAGAGCCAAGCATACTGTCATGTGTAAATTCTTGCATGCAAGAAATATTATTACACACGGACAAGTTTTGCTTGCTACACAACCAAAAATGTGCTAAATATAATTTTGTTTTTCAATGTTCATAACTTTGGGAGGCACAGCATTTGGACGACTGTTTGGATGTAGGGAGGCCTATGCGTTTTCAATGCTATCAGGCTAAAGTTAGCATTTTCCCAGATCTCCTACTGCACCTTTAATATACGAATGCGACATGAAAGACTGCAGTGATGACTATATCTGATCAGTTTCCAATTTGGAGGCTCCTCTGCCATTCCTGCCTACCTCCCCTCTTTAACAAGGCCAATTACCCCTCTAATCACCTCCTTCAGTGCTTTGAAGGTCACAGTTCAAGTCCAGATATTTTGAATCCATTATGATAGTGATGACAGTCATCCTCTCAACATCTATCCCTTTCTGGCTTTCTCACATTAGAGGGAAACAGATCTGTCTCTTTCGCTCCAAGAGAAAGATTATCCCAAGGAAATCAGGGGTCATTACAGGCAAAGGGGACTACCATCCTGTCCCCCCGCCACATATAAACACCCCTTTGTCCAGATCTTGTCTGGATAATGGCTGACATATAACACTGCATGAGTTGTGCGTCCATCTTCGGTAAGGGAATTGGTGGTGCCATAGAGGAACTTTTGGATTGTCAAGTGCTTCCGTGTGGAAAGCTGAGACTAAATCAACTCTCAAGCTTTGATTTAAAGCCAGTATAGCAGTGCTCTTTAATTCCAATCCTGCAAGGGCAGTGTCCTGCAGAATTAATGAAAGGAAAACATTCTGGGCTTATTGTTTTGTAATAATTAAACAGCCAGGAGTTGATTATTCTACTTATACTACAGTTTCGACAGCTAAAGATGCTATTCATATGTTGCATTCCTGATATTTGTCTGTTTTGTTCTCAAACAGTTCCTGTGTGTAGTACCAGTTTCTTAATAATCTCATAAACATTTTTTATTTTTGACTTAAAATAACTGAAATCATTCAGTGTATTGATATGTAGCTGTAATGAATTCAAGACCTGTCTGAAACTATATTTAGCTTAGGTCTGGGCAGTATGATGGTATATATCATTACCGTTGGATAAATAGTCAATTTTAATGACGTTGTATACTCTGTGTATACCACGACATGTAAATAAGTGGGCGGGGCTAACTGGCATGCAGTGTGCCTGATCAGAACAACGGTCATGAGATTGAGGGAAGCACTCACTGGAGCGCTTATAGTAAGGTCAGCAATCCAATGTAAAGTTTTGCCTGTGGCCGTTTTGGATTACCAACTTAAAACTGCAAGAATTGATTTATTGACTGTGACACCAGTCATAAAGATCTTAATTTAGTCTCTGCTCTATTAATCCCATTTAGTGCCTGACCACATGAGAAAATTACCCAAGGGCTGTTGTGTTAAAGAAAAAAATCATAGTTCTGTTTTGAATCAAAGCATGAGTTTTGCCCATAAAGTTGTGAAAAGTTAAGACTTATGGAGAATGAAATTAACTATAGATTAACCCGTAAACACACAAACAGAAAAGACACTGGCATCAGCTCAGCCCTGGTATATTTAACAAGGTCCAAATAAAAGAAAAGTCACTGAAGTCATTTTCACTTCTGAAGTATTTAGGTTTATTATAACCTTTTGTGTTGATTTATGCAAAAGAACTATCTATTTAAATAACCATATCATGAAATATATTGTTACTGTGAAATAAATTTACTCATACCGCCCATTCCTTAATCAGCTGTGTGGTTAAATTTAAATAATTGGACACCTTCAAATGTTAATCATCCAATCAGAGTCAACCATTTAACAGCCACACAGTTTAACCCAATTTAACCCTCCCGTCTATAATTTGGAACATCTTGATTAGCTTCTTTGGAACTACAAATCGTGCATTCCAGTTTTTTGCTACTTTTGGTCCTTTTTTTTCAATCAACAAATATATCTGAACTGTCAATCCTCCCCTACAGGTGACAACTGTGAAGTAGACACCCGATCTGGTCGTTGTGTTCCCGGGGTGTGTAAAAATGGAGGCGAGTGTGTCAACCTGCTGGTTGGCGGCTTCACGTGCAACTGCCCTTCTGGAGAGTATGAGAAACCCTTCTGTGAGATGACGACCCGCAGCTTTCCCGGACAGTCCTTCATCACTTTCCGAGGCCTAAGACAGAGATTCCACTTCACCGTCTCCTTCATGTGAGTGCTGGTCTGTGTTTGACAAGAAAATAGTGTGCATGACCTCAGAGTAATGTCCCTGTTTTCCTTCTCGTTACGCTGACACGTCTGCCCTAAGCTTTGCACGCTGTAAAAGTGTAATTTGTCGACGAGGTTGCATAAGGAGCCCTTGAGCTCTGTCTGGCTGGGCGACATGCCTGGACTGATCTTCTGCTCATTCTGGGTCATACATATATAATCCTAATGTCAAGCTCAAATCGGTTCTGCCATTTATATTACATGTGGTTTCTTGTCTCTCTTAATAATTTGTTTTAAATTAAAAAAAAACACGAGCCTGTATCTTATGCGTTGAGGAACAAATGTTGAGACAGGGTCACTGGAGAAATATTTGGGCTTCTGTGCTGCGTAAAAACAGGAAGGGCTACGTGTTGAGAGAGCGCTATCAGTGTTTTTCTTTATTTGTATCTTCTTCCTGTGCAGCAGCTGGTCCCTGACTCCTCTTCCCTCCGTGCCATAGCCAGGCAGAGGAACTACTTCCTGTTTCTAGACCTGTAGCCTTACGTTCATGTCTTTTCTTTTCCTTCTTTGATTAATAGATGTTATTTCTTATGTCTGGTCTGGAAGTTACTTTAAAGTTTTCGAGTCAAGATTATTGTCAATCCCGGCATATGTAAAGACATGGAGAATTGAAATTACATTACTGTCAGACTCTTGGCGCATACAGATAACACTATAAAATGTACAAATAAATACAAATACTTTTAATACATTTAAAAGAAAGAATTCGAAAACAAAAATACTACACATAAGGGCATATAGCAGGTAGAGTGCAAACAGGTGAACACTTTTAACTGCCAGTGCTTATGCATTTTCTTGTAGTTCAGTTCAGATTAAGAATCTTTTTGCAGTTTAGTTGGTGAATTATAAAATGCGGTGGAAAGAAATGCAGTTAACTTAAGAGTTGAAGATTTATGAGGGTATTTATGAGTAGACACCCAATAAAACCTGTAGTTCTGGTTGTTCTGATCCATGTTTTTTTTTTCCAGGTTTGCTACGAGAGAGAGAAACGCCCTTCTGCTCTACAATGGCCGCTTTAATGAGAAACACGACTTTATAGCTGTGGAGATCATCGAGGAGCAAATTCAACTCACCTTCTCAGCAGGTACCACAGGCTTTGGCTAACATTAGTTAGCAGCGAGGCTAAATTTACTCTATTTGTGCATGCACAAATACATAATCAAAATTTGCCACTATGTATCCAGTATATACAAATGGTATTTAATAATCAAATGTTTGACAGATAATCAGTATCTCATATTTCACGAATATCTTTCCAAAAGGTAATCTAATCAAGATTGTGAAAAGAAACTATTTTAGCCATGCGAGGCTGACTGTACATGTCTTTGCATGTTAGACTGCAATTCATAATGCAATATGAGGATGCATTATTTGCACAATAACGTTATATTAGATGTCTTCATTTATGACCGTTTTTATCTTTCATGTCAGAGCAAATATAGAATTTTGCAGAACATGTTAGCTACCAGTGTTAATTTTGCTGACGAATAATTTTCGTCATATTATTTGTCAACGACATTTCTACACTGACGGAAACTAGGCGAAAACGAAATAAAATCAGTTTTAAATGACAAAATGTACTGATATATTTTTAAACAAATAAAAACAAAGCTAAAATGTTTAGGCAGGGAACATCTAGCTAAAGTTAGCTGTCAGTGTTTTTTTTGTTGATGAATAATTTTCATCATACGTCATTATTCGTCAATGACATTACTTCACTGACGGAAACTAGATGAAAACTAAATAAAAATCAGTTTTAAATGACAAAATGTACTGACATATTTTTATACAAATACAAAGCGAAACTAAAATGTTTAGGTAGGAAACATTTTAGCCATTTCCCAGGACTGGGTTGCGGGTGTAAGGGCATCCGCTGCGTAAAACATATGCTGGAATAGTTGGCGGTTCATTCCGCTGTGGCGACCCCTGATAAATAAGGGACTAAGCCGAAGGAAAATGAATGAATGAATGAATAAACATTTAGCTAAAGTTAGCTAGCGGTGTTCATTTTGTTGACTAATTTTTATTATATCATTCGTCAACATAATTTCTTCATTGACAAAAATAGATGAAAACTAAATAAAAATCTGTTTTAAATGACAAAATATACTTACATATTGGTAAACAAATAAAAATGAAAGTAAAATGTTTAGGGAGGGAACATTTAGCTAAAATTAGCTACCAGTGTTAATTTTGTTGATGATTCATTTTCGTTATTTTATTTGTCAACGACATTACTTCACTGACGAAAACTAGACGAAAACGAAATAAAAATTGGTTTTAAATGGCAAAATGTACTTAGATATGTGTAAACGAATACAAAACAAACCTGAAATGTTTAGAGAGGGAACATTTAGCTCAAATTAGCTACCAGTGTTGATTTCATTGACAATTAATTTTCGTCATATTATTCGTCAACAACATTTCTTCACTGATGGAAAACTAAATAAAGATCAATTTTAAATGACAAAATGTACTGATACATTTGTAAACAGAAAATTTAGCTGAAGTTAGCTATCAGTGTTAATTTCACTGATAATTAATTTATCATACTATTTAGTCAACAATATTTTTTCTCTGAAGGAAACTAGATGAAAACTGAATAAAACTCCATGTTAAACGACAGATTTGAACAAAATTGTAGGCAAATAAATACTTTTGTAAGCAAATAAATACAACAATGTATGTCTCCATCATGTATATAAAACTTACTCCTGGGACAGCAGACAGAGATCTTGACAATATACTGACTATGAGGTGGCGTCGTGCTACGCTAAACAGCTTGTTAGCTTGTTTGTGCAGTCATGTGTTACTTAGAGAGAGAATAGCTCTAGGTGGAAATGTTTACAACAAAGGATTCATAGTCATAAATTGTCCAAACCTTAATTAGACTATGCATTTGCTGTGACCCCCACGTGGTCTTTAAAAGGTCCCCATGCATGTTCACACACACACACACACACACACACACACACACACACACACACACACTTCACAGGTGGTTATAAATAACACAAGCAGAGCAGCTCTATAATGGGACTGTTGATCTTATAGCACACATAAATCTTTCGCAGACAAAGAGAACAATGCTGTGTCATGCTGTGGAGCCTGTTTTACACGCTGTAACCAATGGCGTTGGTACTAAAACTGTGACCAGTTAAGGGGTTGGTCAACCGTTCTTAATAATTAGCGATCAAAGGGTGCAAGGATGTCCAATATTTCATTAACAAAGATAGTAGGTTAAAGAAATACCTCAATTAATGCATTGTGCCAACAGTGTTGCAATTGCTTATCCACAATGCTTGGTTGTTCTTTATGCATTCTTTGTGAATACCAGTATGGGGGTCCTGCCTTTGGTAAATATTCCTCTAAACCCAATGTACATTTCTGCTCCCCTGCCCTTTAAATGAACTCCATTGATGAGAGGAAATATCTGAACATGATTGATAGCTGTTAGGTTAGCCACTTTGTACTTTAGCTGCAGACAAGACACAATTTATACAAGAAACGTTGTTTCATGCCAAAACACACTTTTTTTTTTTTAGCTTTGTCTGTTTTTATGATGTACTCATAAATGCGACATTTGCAGTATTGTAGAGTAATTTGTACGTTTTTGCCAACTTTAGCATCTTTCAGTTGACTGACATTCAGTGTTGGAGAGAAGCTAACTAAGGGGACGTTTACACGACAACATTTTTAGCCAAAAATGGGAAACATTTGACGTTTTGCCTGTTTATTTACATAACAGTGTTATTTTTAGCATTGAAAATGGATACATTTGACAACTGGGTTTAAAAGTGGACGTTTTTTATAGTGTCGCCATTGTTGTGTCACTGTAAACTGTAAAGTCTTTAGGTGCGTCCCAAATTGCATAATTATGCACTGTTCTATGCTATTTTGTAGTATTTGTAGTAGCATTCACACTGAAAAAAGAGAATAAGGGCACTTTAAGTAACCGGATGATCCATTTATTAAACTGATTAACCGAAATGTTGAATGTGGAATGTACTCAACACTCAATAGATTGCGCTAGATTGTATAAATTCTCCTGCAAAAGAGATTTTGCCATCTCTTTATGCTGCGTTCCAGACAGTGGGAATTTCAGCAGTGAAATGTCCCCGTCCAACCTTACTGCGTTCCAGGCAATTGTCGAATTTTTGCCATCCAAAAATTTCATACCACTCATGTTATTGTGCTATTTATGGCTAGCTGTACTTTGAATAAAGCTAATGAAAGACTAAAAATAACTTGATATATGGCACTATAAAGCTAACATCATCTCAGAAATAGCCTGCATTAATAGGCTTCCCACTCATTTTGTGCTGCAAACATTAAAAACATTCAATAAATATATATTTAACATAGCTCTGTGCTAATCCCGCTGAAGCAGAACTAGCTGTCATATGTCAAATGAAGTCTGGGTTTGTTGATTTGCACAATATGGATGTCTGACTTCTAGTTATGTTCTAGAATTTATTTCCAAGTAGGAAGTAGGCAATCTCCCAATTCCCAGTTGTCTTGACAACACTTGACATCACTTCCTTTCAGGTACTATTTAGTAGCAAGTTGACAGCGCCAAATACAGACCTGGCATATGGAATACATAGTTTTTGGCCAATATTGCAGATATGTACATTGAAAATGTTATCGTTTATTAAAATGTTAGGAATCGTTTACATTTTTGGCAACACTGTTGTAGTGAAAATGTATGCGTAATTCATTCTAACTACTCCTAATTGAAAGTTGCTTACACAAAGTTACCATATACGTGACTTTCTTCCTTCTTGTACTTGTTTTTAAGGGGAGGCTAAAACAACTGTTGCACCTTTCATTCCCGGTGGAGTTAGCGATGGCCAGTGGCATTCAGTTCAGCTTCATTACTACAATAAGGTAAGACATTAAATCATTTTCACTATTGTTCCAGAAGATTTGTAATTGTCCCGGAAAACCAAAAATTCACAGACGTTTGTTAGCTCCCACGATGGTTTTCTTACGTTCCACTTGCATCTGACCTGAGGAAAGGAGATTATTTAATAGCAGTTATCGGATTGGATGTGTTTGACTTGCATTGCGTTTCACTCAACTGGAGTTTGTTTTCGAATGCTTCCACACCCAAAGGCAACAGCGTGTTAGCACGAGATTGCATAATTAAATCTAAATGCACTTACTAGCATGTTTATGCATGCATCGATAACCCATCTGCAAGAGGATTAAGACTAGTTTATCTGGCGTTATGCTCTCCATGTGATCATCCCAGAAAGGCAATCTATTCTAACTGGAGGCCACAGGATTTGCGTAAAGCTTCCAAAAACCTCATGCTTTTTGGTAACAAAATACACAGTCGTCTTTATTTCTGTCCTGTGATTCACAAGTCTTCCAGGAGCAGAACATTAGAAACTGAATATGCCATTGTGATGTGCCAAGAGCCTTCCTGCTTGTAAGAGACTCCAACTTGAGTTTCATAAACCTGCTTTAAAGATTGTTTTCTGCGTGCTCTTCAAGCGTATCCTTCTATTCGAATCAAGTGAGAAGTAGTTGGCAAAGTAAACAATGAGGAGCTCTCGGATTTCAAGGGAGTTTACGAGTGCTTTTTTAATTCTTTGCAAAGAGCTTAATGCAGTTTTCTGTAACCACATTTACTGATAAAGAGTCCTCAGATTAGATATTGTTTAATCTTTCTTAAGATAGAAAAAAAACTTGGATAATTGGATTTATTTTGTTTTTCGAGCAGGCATTTGAACAAAACAAGAAGTAAATCATTTGTATTTGTGATACAAACATAAATAGCATGGCAAATCTGGTGTTGTTATTAAAGCAGAGGTGTTTTCCGTCTACAAAATGTCTGGATGTAGACTTTTAACAACATTTTAGACTTGAAATGAACTAGAATATTTGAGGGTGGGTTACTTTGAACCATTTTGAACCTTTACGCACTTAAAAATCTACTCTAGTAGTCTAGCAGGGTAAATTGTCCCCTATGTAGTATGAATGTATACTATTAAGGTTATGCAGTGTCTGCCATGTTGTGATTGAGTAGATGTTTTGAGTGTGACAAAAGTCTGACTTGCTATTGGTGGAACGAACACACACACACACACACACACACACACACACACACACACACACACACGTTTACAAGGCACTAAATAAACACAACTCATAGTGGGTCCCGGAAAGGTGTTAGACCACCAGCCAAGTGGGAGTCCTCACACATGGCTGCGTCAAAAATACTCCACCTGCCTACAACACACACACTGTAAAAAGTAACAGGGAGGCCAGAGATGCAGCAAGTGTGTGACAGCCTGCAGCTGTTGCCGAGTGCATACAGGGATTTACCACAGTAAATTGCTCAAACACAGACACTGACAATATCCAACAACAGGGTCACACTCGCTAAGGTTGGAGGTGAAACTGTGTCAAACGACTTCTCGTAAAGTGTGAGAACTGTCAAAAGCAGGTATACTGTCCAGATCTAAAGACATTCTTCCACAATCAGTTAAAGCTTCCCCTGATTATCACCTCCACACAGCGCTAGAGAGAGGTCTGCTGGGATTTCAGAGGATTTCACATGGAATCTGCTCGTACTTTTGTGGCCTTTTAAGGTACTTTAAAGGAACTTGGAGAAAGACAAAGTGCCTTAATCGTACAAAATGCCCAGTGCTTAATTTATGGGTTCAGAGGGTGAACATATAATATGTGGGTGCCAGCACTTGAATGCTTAGGCTATATCCAGATGGCAACAACCAAGTTTTTTTTTCTTTTGCTGATTCTAAAAGTTTTGCATTCATTGTTGCATACATGTATCTTTTAAAAAAAATTTGTGTCCATATGGAAATACTTGGTTAAAATGGTCTTAAATGTATATGGCGCTGTAACCACAGGATACATTGAAATCACAGAAGAATGCAGCGAGCTTGCACATGAAGTTCTTTTTCAGCATGCTGAGTACAGACATAAACACGAAAAGATAATGGTAAACACATGCATATTTAAACATTTCTGATGCCTTTTACTCTTAATGCATCTCCGCTGATCGTCTAGTTCAGTGGTTCGCGAATGCGGTCCTCGGGGCCCCCTGTCCTACACATTTTGTATATCTCTCTTATTTAACGCACAATGATCAGTTCATGTATCTCTCTGTAAATGAGCTGATGATCTGAATCAGGTGTTTTAAGTAAGGAAGGCATACACAATGTACTGGGAGGGGGTCCCGGGGACCGGAATTTGGAACCACTGGTCTAGTTCAGGAGTCTTTAACTTTATTTACAGCATGAACCGGTCTTCATGAACCGGTGAAATTATATCTATATCACAAATGCATGCAACAACAAACTAAAAAAACATAATTAAACTCACCCTAATATTTAACATAAACAATACAAGAAACTTTGCAGAGATGTTTGTTTCCTACTCATGCTGCACTAAAAAAATGATTTTTGCTGCTTGTTTAAACTACTTATTTCAGATGAGCTGAATCATCATAATTCTTGTTTATTTGGGGGACAACTTAATTGTTTTATGTTCAGTCCACTTAAATTTGTAAAAACAATTAGGTTAACTTAATCGGTTTGTGTTGGGACATCATGAAGGAATTGTGTGGAACCCAGAATTGTTTACAGTGTGTATTAGCTGAATCGTAAGCATGTCCCACGCTGAGTGTGGTCCAGCTCCCGTCTTTATGTTTTCTATATGTTGCTAAGCAACATGAACATATGCCCAATGGCAGCACTGCTGTGCATACTCTCATAGTATTCTAAACGTTGTGGCGATTCGTTAGTTTGTTGAGGGGAAGCTCACAATAAAGTGGAATCACATATAGAATGATTTTGCATTCTTGACACCTGGTAGCAACTCTTTCATGACACGATACTAGGCCATGACCTGGGGGTGCTACCGCTAGTTTAGTTTATACAAAATTACAAGGTTTTGTTGTAATAGTGTTAATAAACAGCAGCGTCTGCAGTACAAACACAGCTCTGTTGTTGTTGACAGTTGTTATGTGTGTTCTTCCTTCTTCTGGTCACATGGTTTTGTGACTTCATTGTTTCCAAAAAGTGGCATTTGGCCTGTCCACACAGCTATACTTGGGATGGCGTTTTGAGAAGTTTAGTTTTTTTTTTTATCCAAAACAGTTTTTTTTAATAAATTTTTTTTGTTATCCAAAACGTTTGTTTGTTTTTGCTGAATTGGTATTAAACTTTTGCTTTGTACTTAACTACATTGTCGTGTGCACAGTGCCTTTAGAGAACATTGCAAATCCATTAATTTTAATGTTGATGTTGTGCCAAAAATGCTGCTTTCGAAGCACCGCTTCATGAAGCTTAGAAAACTTTCTGAATCTTTTGTTTCAAATCAGTGGTTCACAGCACGTATCAAATTTGCAAGGTCATGTGATTTCAGTAAACATGGCTTTGTTACGTCATTACCGTTTTGAAACGGTTCACAAATTCAATGGTTCTCCACTAGGGAGAGACCTGTGTAATACCATAAAATGCACATGAATCATGCGAGTTCATGCGAGATCACCCCTAGTAAAAAAATCAGCGAACCGGTTTCGTAGTTTTTACATGATCTTGAATCAGTTTTACAAGACTGTAGACCTTTAAGTGAGAGATTTGTAAAGGAATAACAATAGTTAATTGTCTCTTGTCGGTCTGTTTAGCTCAAATATAAGCCTTGTAAATTTATATGCATATTATGCTGACACTTAATATTAAATGATATTTAATTTAATGATAAGCTAAGTGCATTTATAGATTTTGTGTGGATTTGCTTAAAAACCCAGTCATTTTGCGAACTAATGGTTCAGTTGTTTTGAAGCTTTAAAGCTTTTGTTTGGCCCATCACAAATGCAAGTAATGTGACTAAAACTGTAACTTTCATGGGAATTTAGGTTAAAACTATGTTGTTGACAAATTTCAACCAGCTTTCAGAGCACAATTGCCTTTAAAGTATTGCTTTGCCATGCTAGTAATTGACATGGAAGAAACCAATAATCACATAAGGCAACAGTTTATGCTAATGCGCAATATAGCGCACCTTGTGGCAATGCTAGGAATTGGGTTCAAGCATTTTTTAGGAACACAACTTCTTTTTGACATATTAGGTTCCTTCTCTCTTGAAGAGCAAGATGTTTTTCCCCCTATATTTTCACACTATTTTAACCATGTTTGACCATTAAACCTTATCTAGACAGAATTTTTAGACAAGATAAAATACTGTTTAGATACATAGATAGAAGTCTTCATTGCAGTCTTAGTGAGCATACGAAACTTATAGCATTACATATACTATTAAAAAAAGTATTTTTAAGCGGTAATGTAAATTTTAACATGATTTAAAGATTAATATGAGTGGCCTAGCAACATCAGACTTTAGGAATCTGTGAGACATGTGTGCTGCTGTATTTACACTGCAGTTAATTTCAGGCCTTTCAATTTTCCTACAGCTTAGAACTGGATTTCAGCTTAGTGCTCATTACATGCAGGATATATAGCACAGACACTAATCTAAATTCCCAGACATCACCATATGTAACTGCAAACGTAACTTAAATGTAGCTCACTTTTTTTTAAAATTGTACTTCATGAAGGAAATATTTTGTTGAATAAAACAGTAAAAAACATACATAAACAAATAGTAGATGTGTATGCTAAATGTGTCCAGAAAGTGTTTTATTAAGTGCCAAATTTAACAGTCCAAATTGAACTTGTATTGTTTTTTGGTTTTGTTTTCTTTTTATATGTATATATCTTTTTTATTAGGAGTGCAAAACATACAACATACAGTAAACACAACATACAACAGAAGCAACAGAACAATTGAAAGAACAGAAAAAAAGGAATGTATATTAAAATATATGACAGTTAGAATAATATTGGTAGTATTTATGAAATTAATATTCTGTGACGATGACAACAGTGATACCAATAATAATGAAGGTAATAACAGTAATTATATTAATGCCAAATATCCCACACATACCACACATATTCTATCTTCTGTGTCAGTGAGAATGTTTTTTATAACTCATATTATAAAGTTCAACTTGAGTTCTGAATTACTTTTAGGAACGAGATCAAAGCTCTGTGGATTACCAGCAGCTTAACAGGGTGGCAGTACTTTTACACTCACACTGAGCAAACAGATCACTGTTTAAGAAAGCCTTGAGTAAGGAATGAGCTCTTTTTTTAATTTTTTGTTAGGCATGCTAAATAACTTACCCCAAAACAGTCTGTCATATTCTAGTTCACCTAATAAAGATGATTCCAGAATACTGCTAATAAAGTGAATGGATTTAGGGTCTAAAGGCATACCAGCAGCATACAGGTCAATGTATAGGGCGCCAGCTCATATTTAATTTAGCCTACTGATGGGCGTGACGGAAGCAGGCAGGTTTACTGGGAGGTCATGAACTTTAGATGCTTGAAAATGCGCAGTTTGTGGAATTTACCCTCCGCACACAAACCAAGCAGTCATGGGTTCAACTGTAGTCAGCATAGAAATCAATTGCGCAACAAACAGATTTTGCTGAAAAGTCAGTAATGATTTTCTTAAAAGAGCATTGATTGATTTCAGATGTCAATGGAAGTGTAATCTGTTTACCCTTTTTTCATGGAAACTTAAACATTAAACTAAACTTAATTCAGAAGTTTGATGCATGAGTAATTTCTTATGTAATTAAAGGCTTGAACATTTTAAGTTTACGTTAAATTTGCTTCATTTGAGTGTGAAATTGACTTCACAACAGACGCGAAATTGCTCCCGTTTTGCTACCAAATGGCTGACATGGATTTTGTTGAGAGGGAAGTTGTGCTTATGTGATATGGAGGGCTGAAAAAATGGCGTGGACTCGTTCAGAGTCGTTTCTGGGTCCATCAGATCCTTCAGAAGCACACACAGCTTGGTAAGTTTCACCAACCTCTTAAGGAGCTGTGCCTGGATGATGGCCACTTCTAGAGCAAACTCCTGATTGGTTGATGTGGCGTGAATTTTTGCCAAATTTCTGAATTTTAAACTCAAGCAATTTGCAAAAATCATGCATTTAGCACATCAAACGTTCAATTCGCGATGTCATACGCTCGAATTGTGTCACTTGTGCGAACCACAACGCAGGATGTCTATTGCATCTTTGCATAGACTTAACATGTAAATCACTCATGCATAATGCGTCATTCGTGTCTGGTGTGAACGCAGCATTACTTGTGTTACTTGTTTGCTCTAGAGTTAAACCCACATTGGACACATTCACACTAAGTCTGTCATAAAGCTTTTTCATTGACTTTGCAATCCGATTTACATATTTTTTTACTGTACTTTTGTATACATTTTTTCGAAATGTTCATTCAGATCTCATAATTAATAATAATCATTAAATATTATAATTAATCTTAAAAATATTATAATAATTTATAACCAATATTTATGTAACTTATACATTGTTCACGAAACACTGGACATATAATCTTTTTTTAAACAATAAAATGTAATACTTGTTTTGGAATGTTAGAACAAAAAATTGGGAAAGCTAACATTTCCAAAATGTTTCCAAAAAGATTCAAAGGACATTTTCTTTTTATACTTTCCATAATGTTTACATAACCAAAAACAACGTTTTTTTATTCATTTAAAACACTTATAATATTTTGAATGTTCATTGAATAAATAAAACATAAGTTAAGTTTCCATATCTTAAACTACTGGAAGTTCCTGCCAACTTTTTGTTTTGTTTTGTTTTGCTTTGCTTTGTTTCACTTTGTTTCGTTTCCATATTTCATAGCTACTATTATCGAGTAGAGGGTGGAGTTTTATTTACCTCCTCCTCTTCATCTTTTACTTGCAGCAAATAGTCAGAGAGGATTGGTTGATATACAGTATAGGCATAATTTTATTTATTTATCTATTTATTTTCTGTAGATTAATTAGCACTCATGAATCGTTCACTTAAGGAAAAGCTATGAAAAGCTAACAAAGTAAATGTAATCCATTTTTAAATTTATATGCTCTAACGGGAATGTTAGCAAAACCTTCTTAAAACATATTTGTGTTAGCTGGGTATTGACAACAATGGCTCTAAAGTACAGCGCAAAAGAGGGAAAAACTGAGCAATAAAGCCAAGTCCTTGGTTGTTGTAATTTGCCAGTTTTCAAAGACATCCCTGTTAAATGTAAACAGTTTTGAGGCGGTTTTTACAAGCGTCTGCTGCTACTTTAAAAGGGCTTTCTACATCTGTGGGGTTGAAGGGCTTCATCTTACCTTCTAATGGCCGCTTTCTCTCCCGTGGTTTACGCAGGACAGCCTGCACCTGCTGGACTCCAGTGGGGTGCTGAGCGTCCACCTCTATACCGCCTGGCTGGAGCTCACTCATAAGGAGGTACTGTATCCAGTGGCCTATAGCGTAGCTCTGCGGTGGCGGTCAATCCTATCTCTCCGACCTCCGGGTCCGCATTTACAAAGCGTCTCTGAATCCCCAGGACTGCTTCCGGGTCAGTCCTGTGCATTGAGATCAAAGTGGGCAGCATTGGAAAAGCGCAATGAAATCTTAAATGAGCACATAGTTTGAGAAGCTTTGTGAATACTGGCCCAGATCTTCTTTTCTGACTGTGTCTGTTCGCTAGTTCGCTAGTGTGTATGGGAATCGCATATAGGAATTTATGACTAGCCTCTGATTGTACTCAAAATTTGACTTAATCTCAACTGAAACATGAAGAAAGGGCAGGGCATATTGTAGCCCCTCCGCTTAAAAAACAGCCAATAGTGTTTTGTCTTTATCCCTCTGTTTTAGCTCTTCCAGTGAGAGTGGTTGAGCTCAAGCACATCAAATGCAAAGCAAATGAGTACCGTCTTGAAGGGGGCGGGGCATGTCAGATACTAGTGAGCAATTGATTGGTCAGAAGATTTGATGAGAAACTGGAGTATGAGGTGACATCAAAAAAACTCGTTTAATCGTTTACTGTCACTGGCAGAGTAGGGATTAAACCAAAATGCTATTGGGTGTTTTTTTAAAGGGGAGGGGCTACTATATGCCCCACCCTTTCTCCATGTTTCAGTTGCAATTATATCAAACATCGAATAAAAAACACACATGAGAATAAGCCTTTACTGTGTATTTTGTATATCTTCAGCATACTGGCTATTCGATTAAGCATTAGTTACATTAGTAAAAAGTTAACGTGAGGTAAATTTATTCCCTGTGTTCTATGAATACATTTAATGTGAGCCATACAGGAAGTTATCGAGGTTTGTTCGCAGCAGCAGTTTATATTTAGTTCAGTGACTCCAGCCCAAATGCGATTGACGTATTGTGCAGCTATTTTTTGTATTTATTTTTATCATCATTGGTCAGCTCAGGTGACCTCAGGAACGAGGTTCAGATTATGTGTAGGAATATTGCGAAAACTTTCCCATATGGAAACCCAACATGTGGTCCGCCACATGGAAAGGTGTTGGGATAGCTGGAATGATTCTATACGGGAAACAAGACCGTAGAGAGGATGAGACACACACACGGACGTCACACCCTGTAGAGGAAGGAAGAATGACATCATCACTCTCCATGTAGTCTGCGGCTTCTTTGTGCACTGCAAAAAATGCTTTTCTTTGGGTTTTTTTGTTTTGTTTCTAGTCTAAATATCTGCAAATTATTAAGTCAAGAAGTATTTTTGTAGCAGATAAGCTGAAAAATTGTGTTGTTTTCAGAAATAATGAGTCAAAATTAAGTCACTTTTTCCTTTAAAACAAACAAAATAATCTGCCAATCGCATAAGCAAAATAAAACTAAAAATCTAAGTAAAAACAAGATTGTTTTAGCTTGTTTTAAAGGAAGAACTCACTCAATTTGGACTTATTTCTGAAAACAGCCCACTATTTTTAGTTTCTCAGAAGAAAATGCCTTTTGATTTAAGAATTTGTAGATATTTGAAACGAAACAAAAACTCTTGAGTACAAAAATAATGTTTTGCAGTGTGATCTGTGTGAAATTAGTAATGTCTCTGAGAAAGTTACTTCATATGATTTTTCTTTTTTTTTTGAGCATTAACTTTAAACCTCTAAGCTGAAGTGACTTGCACATTTTATTTGATTCAACTCAAAAATATAAAGCAGCAGCCATTTTTTACAGTGCACTGTAAAAATAATGTTGACTCAACTTAAAATTGTACGACAGTATTAATCACAGTACTTGAGTTAAAAGTTGCCTTACAATTTAAAGTTGATTTTTTTTTACAGTGTATTGTTTTAGTACTCTGTAAAAAGCGACTAGTTGACTTTATTCAAAAAAGTGAGTAAAATTTGCATAATTATCAAAATGAAGTCAACTTAACAGTTCCAAGTTACAATTGGTTTGCTTGCGTTATTTTTAAGTAAAGTCAGCTTGTTGCTATTAGGGCAATTGGTCTACTCGCTTTAAGTAACTAATCACTTTTTACAGTGTAGTTTGAAACAATATGTTCTGTAACAATTAATATTTATAGAACAAAATCCGTAACATAATAGAAAGAGTACTGCCGGTTTATTATAAGGATTTTGTACTGTAATTTACAACATATATGACTATTACAATGTTATTAAAAGTAATTGTTTTCATCAAAAAATTGCAATTCAAAGCCATAAATAAATAATAAACAAGAAATAAAACATGAATCACAATAAATGAAAAATAAAAGGGATATTTTTAGTGTACTTCAATAAATGTGAAGACTTAGAGATAGCATAGAGTTATTATTTACATTTTTTTATATAAAGTTTAAATATGTGTAATTTTTTTTTAAATATGTGTAAAAAATAAAATAAAATACAAATCTCCAGGCACTCAGTTTAAGTTGTAGTTCAAATGCTGTCTCAGTTGTCAGCTTTTTTTGTCATTTCAACTTCAGTTACTGGTGAGATAATTAGCTCGGTTGTATGAGGAGATTAGTAATAAGTAAGTGTAAAGATGATGACATTCATGTCAAAGGATTTTTATCAAGAATGACTGCTAATTTCTATGGTTCGTAGGTCTTTTTCCGCCTGCTATTCAGCTGTCATTCACTCTAGAAAGCTCTCGGCGGAGGAATGCACTCCAGCTGAATGTACGAACGGGCCTGTTTTACTTCAGAACGGACCGTTATGACCCGCTCGTTCAGTTAATTGTTGCGTAGGTCAGATTCTGTGAAAATCTGGCTGCTTTTGGAACATCAATCAATGACTGTACTCATGAGAGTCCATATAGGCAAAGTTTCAGGCATTCCTTTTATGTTTTTTTATGCATTTGTTTATGAATTTCTTTTCTGTTTTAACTTGTTTATAGATTTATGCATTCATTTTCTGTTATTAATATTTATTTATCTTTCTAATAATTTATTTATGAGTTTCATTTCTGTTTTTACTTGTTTGTATATTTATTTATTCATTTTCTGTTATTATTTATTTGTTTCTTTGTTTACTTATTTATTCATTTAATTTATTTATGAACATTTATATTTGTAAACTTAAATCCTAAATTGTTTTTTTGTTGTTGTTGTTGTTGTTTTTATTGTACATCATATTAGCTAACAGTCATTACATTAAAGCTGAATTGGGTAATTTATTTGTCATATAACATTACCAAACCATATTTGTTATAGTAAACTAAAACTACAAATCGAAAAATGTCAACAAAACCGTTAACTAACTTATTTTCATTAAAGTAATTTAATGTCATTTGATTGTTATTTAGTTTAAATGATCAAACCAGAATAAAAGTGCACTACACAGATATATTTAGGACAAAAAAAAGGGATTGGTGGGGGGGGGGGATTATACCAATTTTTAAAATTATTTTAACAAATATAATTTATAATTACCAATTTACTTACTATATATATCTTGCATTTATACAACAGTTTGACAGCACAATCGTGTATATGAAAAAGACAATCAAACACGGAGAGTCTAAAAACCTCTTTGTAAGAGGAACTACTTTCTTCCGCCATTCATTCACATCTGCAGCTGACGTCAGAACAGCAGAAGCCGTTACTAATTCACCACGTCATTTTAGAGCTAGTGTTTGAATGATTCTCTAAAATAATGTCTAAAGTGATGACAAAACAGGTGATTTTGCTCACATTTTAAGATTATAAGGCTGAACGTGACATGAAAAAAGGGTTAAGAGGCTGGTCGAGTGCTGTTACTGACAGAATATCGCATGGCTATCAGCCAATCATATTCAAGAACCAGACAGAACTGTTGTGTATATACATATATACAGGGTGATTCAAAAAAAGAATACCACGTTTTTTTAATTTTTAATACATTTTATTTAAAAGGTTTTACAAAATGACTTTACATTAGCTAATAAAATAGTAAATAATTGTTACCAGTACAGAATTTTGGTGAATAGTTTTTTTAGGTCAAGTTAAAAAATGGGGTAAATGAAAATATTTGAACAATCATTCACTTTAAAGCAGTTTTCCTTATTGGCCAAAATCTGTACAGTTAATTTTTTTTAATATTTATTTGTATCTTTAATATTTTACCAATGCCTTTGTGCTTTAGCTTTTAAATGAACTTTATTTGTACATTCAGAAAACATCCCGCTTTTATTGTATTACACATCAGGGGTTTCATATAACCCAGACTACTGTAAAGATATTTCTTTTCTTCAAATGACATGAATGTCTTCAGTAACCTGTTTGGTGAGAAGAAGTGGACAGCACCTGAAATAAGAGACGTCTTTGTACCCGCACACTTTTTTTGCTCCTTAAAGGCGAGTTTGTCGGATTACGCACATAACACAGGACAAAAGCACACATCCATCCCATACAGTCTGGAGCACGGCCCAGCATTGATAAATGAGACGTGTTATTGAGACACATGGCTTTAAAAGTGGTCCCCATGTCCCGTAGGCCAGCCGACAACACCGTGCTATGTGTATGTCCTCAGGCTGAGTGTGTGTGTCAGTTCTCTTGAATTATTCACAGCTCTAGGTTTTCACAGCCGCAGGGCGAGTGAGGTAATGCTGTTTGATAGTGAGGGAGATCAGTGTGTGACAAAGACCTGTACCACATTCACCATGATTGTACCACGACACTTGTTGCAGGAATGTGTTTATGTGTGAGCTGATAATAGTGAGTGTAACATATTAAATGCTTGGTTCCACACAATTCCTTCATGTTGTCCCAGAACAGATTAATTAAGTTAACTTAATCGTTTTGACAAATTTAAGTGGATTGAACATAAGACAATTAAGTTGTGCCCCAAAAACTCCAGAATTGTGTTGATTCGGCTAATTTTAGTAGTAGTTTGAACAAGCAGCAAAAATTATTTTTGGAGAGCAAGATAGAGTTAAATATATACACAAACACACAGTGCCCTCATAAGTACATCACTTAAATATCTCTCTTTTTGTTTTATAAATACACTCAAAAAATGAATTTTGCTGCTTGTTCAAACTACTTTATTTAAAATGAGCTGAAACGACACAATTCTGAATATTTTTTGAGACAACTTAATTGTTTTATGTTCAATCTACTTAAATTAGTTACATTAACTTATTGGATTTGTGTTGGCACAACATCAATGAATTGTGTGGAGACCTGCATTTTTACAGTGTACTTTCTGTAGGAGTGGATAAATGTAAATTGATCAGAACCAAATGCAAAATCGAAAATGTTCGAAGAAAATATGAAATGAAATTGAATAACAGAGTTAAAAAAAATCAAGAGATCCATAAACAAATGTTCAATTTAGCTGAATTGTTGTAGATTGTATTTTGTTTTTCCAATACCTCATTTGAATTTTAATGCATTATATTTATATTTCTAAAGATGTTAGGTGACCACACTATCTTTTATTTAATATAAATGCACCTAAATATACTGTCTATATTTGCTGATATTTATTATAGTGCTGGGCTTTTAAACCACTATATTAACCTTAGGTGGCACGGTGGCTCAGTGGTTAGCACTGTCGCCTCATAGCAAGAAGGTCGCTGGTTCGAGTCCTGGCTGGGTCCCTTGGCATTTCTGTGTGGAGTTTGCATGTTCTCCCTGTGTTGGTGTGGGTTTCTTCCGGGTGCGTTGGTTTCCCCCACAGTCCGAAGACATGCGCTATAGATAAATTGAATAAACTAAATTGGCCATAGTCTAGAGAGTGAATGGGTGTTTCCCTAATGGGTTGCAGCTGGAAGGGCATCCGCTGTGTAAAACATATGCTGGAATTTTTGGTGGTTCATTCCACTGTGGTGACCTCAGAAATAGAGACTAAGCCGAAGGAAAATTAATGAATGAATATTATTCATTATATATTAATATTGTTTGTTAAAAAATAGTCCATACGCAGTTATGCTAAAAAAAGTTTTTTTGGATAAAAGTAAATGAATTGCAGTGATAATCGTCATATCTAAAGTTTTAAATATTTTATAATTGGTCTTATTTTCTATAGCTAGAACTATTTCTATATCTAAATTTAAACTTCTATTTCTGTCTATGTCTATTGTCTGTGTTTTTACTTCTTATTATATTCCATAATATAGATTCTTATTGATATTATTTAATTTTTTTAAGGACATGGGCGCTTGTATAAGCATTTCACGGCATATTGTACTGTGTATGACTGTGTATGTGAAAAATAATGAATTTGGGGAAAAAAAAGTTAATTAAATACAGTGATATTTATAGCGAAGTTTGTCATTCAAAATAGATATTTACCTGTATGTTTCTTTAATACATAATTCACCATATTACACTACATTTACAATAAAATAAAATAAAATGTAAAAAAATGTATTTTATTAAGAATTAAGTTATTCTTTTTTTTTTTTTTTTTACTTTACTTTACTTACTGACAGAGATGTAATGATTCAGAAGGTGAATGTCCAAGTAGGTCACAGGACAGAGACTCATGTGTCACTGGGGACTTTTCAGAAATCAGTCTTGCACCTTTGATTCATCAGTATTCCTGACCATCTGCTCTGGATATGGGCCGGATTGTTGACAATGTGAACCTTGGAAACCTAGTGTAAATGCTATTAAAATTACAGTGTTATTTTGAAAAGTGTTCACATATTTGAATTAATCATTACATCCCTAATTACTGATGATAAATACTGATATTGCAATATTCACAATGTTGGCTACAAAATAATATGTTCAAAGTATAGGCCAGTTCTTTTGACCTCACGCTCACGTCTTTGAGAAAGTTGTCAGGCCTTAAAATATTTCACAGCTAATGGTGTAAAGTGTAAGACGACTCTGTCATCAGCTCTTTCGTGTTGTTTTCATAGTTTTGAGTGTAACCCAATCCGTTGATTGACATTCTGCTCTAATCCCTTATAACACAGTTGTCTTCTCGTTTAACTGACAGGCCAGTGGCAGCAATGCTGGATTTATCTGGAAGCTGAGAACTTTTAGCCGAGCCGCGCAACCACTACTGTCAAACCTGAGCTCTGTTTGCCCCTCTGGGGAAAACACGAGCCATTTAGTGCCGTTTACAGCCGTGTTCTCCTGTACTGACTTGTGTTAGCATTAGCAGTCCATGTTTTGGAGGTAGACCTGAGGCGCGCTCACGTATCTGTGATGGATTCCTACTGTTGTGCTTGTAGAACACTGAATGGGCTGAACGGTACATGTCCAGAATGTGAAACTCTAGATTCCTGCTCAGAGCACAAATGCTGATGTTGCTCTTAAGATCCCTGTAAATGAGCTATCAGATGCCCAAACATTTGAAGACCAAGTTTCTCATATTTAATTGTAATTCTTTATTGATATTGCTGATGGGTTAGGGATCAAAACAAAGCTTCAATAACCTCTTTGTGTAGACTTTGGCGAGATGTGGTTTATTAATTTTTAAGCAATTAATGCTTTGATTGGGTTTTTTTTCTGTCATTTTATTTTTAGGTACATTTCTTGCTATTATTAAAACATTAACTGTGACTTTTAGTTGAATAAACTCATAATTTGCTGCTTGTTAACAGTTATAAGGACAGTAGTTAGGTTTAGGTATTAGGTAGGATTAGGGATGTAACAGAAGATCATGCAAAATATGTACTTTATAAGTGCTAATAAGCAGTAATAAGCTACCAATTAATAGTGAGATTTGGTCCTTAAATTAAAGCACTACTAAAGCATTATCTCTAAACCAGAATAACATAGAGACATGGGAGAAAGAAGCAACTTGTAACCACTAAACAGTGACAGTTCCTTCAGAAAATGACCCTTTTCTTTATTTTTATTAACATTTTGGTTTGATTGATTGCTTTTTTAAAGTTTCATTTAGTTTTAAACCATCTTTTACCCTAGAATTGAACAGAATGTTTTTGCTACTGCACCTTTTAATGCTGGGTTCACACCAAATGCAAATTGAAAAAGTCAATACAAATTGCAAGAAGAGGCATATTTTCATCTGGTGGCACAGATGATGGGGAATGCGCAATGCCTTTACAGCAATGTACACAATCACAATCAATGTACACAAGTCAACAATCTTTAACTCGAGCTGGAAATTCATATGAAAAACATCCTGTGAAGAACCTAGAGATAGTGATGCAATGCTTCATGTCTGTTGTGAACAAAGCATGATTCATTAATATTTAAATAACCTTCATTGTAGTAATAATGATAATAATAATAATAATAATAATAATAATAATAATAATAATAATAATAATAATAATAATAATAGGTGGTTCGTTCTACTGTGGCAACCCCTGATAAATCAGGGACTAAGCTGAAGGAAAATGAATTAATAATAATAAATGATACATTTTATAAAACACCCTATCACAACTTTTTTGATCAAAATAAGATTTTAAAATTGAATAAAGTTCTATCTGTGGTACTAATAATGTTTTCTTTACATTGTGCTTATTAAAACACAAAAAAATCCCCAACAAATATAAATATAAATACATAAAAGCAAAGAAAAAAGGTAAGAACAGAAATTAAATATGAAAACAAAACAATCAGAAAACAAAAATCTAACAAGAAAACTGGGATATCATACAAAACCTATATCGTTAACAAAACATCTTTATTTTCAGTACAGTATGTTTGAACCAGAGAGGAGTTTTGAGTATGCCTAAACCATCTTAATTATTTCAGAAATAAAAAAAGCAACCCTTCTCTTATAAATTCTTCACAGTGAACTAAAGGTTTGAGCGTGTCTTTCTGTCTGACCTCATCCTCTGTCGCGAGCTGTTGGGATCAAGTGTGTTGCCATGGCTCCAGCAAACCCTCTCCGTCCCTAGAGACCAGTGTGCAGAGGTGATGGGAGTTTTCAACACTCCAGAGGGAAAACCCAAGCTGGAGGCCTCTTTTTTAAAGCACCAGCGCAATACAAATGAAAAATTAGATGTCATTTATTCACTCTTGTGCTGTTTCTTTTCCATGAAGTAACAATGAGGCTTGTTCAAAAACACAAAAACTGTTTTTCAAGATCAGTTCAACAAAAATGTACTTTCTTTTTCACTAATAATACTTTGATAACTGCTGAAACTGGATGATATAGGGTGTGTAATGAGAAAGTCTTTTTTTTTTTAAGGATTTTGCGTAGAGAGCAGCATCGTTAAAAAGGTCCCGACTGACAAATACAATCCTGTAGTTCACCACGCTTTTTTAGTAAACCATGCTTACGAGATCTGTTCAGTTTATTTCCTGATAGATGTCAAAACATGCTAATTTGCATATCTAGCTCTGAGCATGTCATTTGTTTGTCAGATGTCATGTGAAATGAAGCATTTAAAAAACAAAGAAGAGTTCTGCAATGTGTGTGGGAAACTTACGGCGCATATATTATCCTCTAATGCAGTTACAGATTAAACATTTTGACTGTAGCTCTTATGCTGTAAGAGACAAGAACATATTTATCATTCTTTGGGTCAAGAAAACATTTTGGCTTATGGTATATTTTCTCCTTCCTTACTGCTAAATGCAACATAGGCTCATTCTGAAAACGTAGCCCTATATATGTTTCTGGAGGCCGCGAATTATGTAGCCAGAGGTACGTATGGCTGCATTTCATTTTTAAAACGAACGCTATGGGGCGGTTTTAAAACAAACGATTTTCGTGCTTATCAGCTGACCGCTCACCTCCGTATGGACGGCTTTCATGCTGTAACCAGTTTGTCACGTTAACTCGCCATGTACGTCGACGGACTTGAGACGCAGAAAGGAGTTGACCACGACGACAGGGTTCAAGTATGGTGAAGAACGGTTCCAGAAAGCAGCTAAGACAAAAACAGAATCCCAAAAATCAAATAAACAAGTAAATAACAGGGTGAGAATGTGGTAAAAGCTGAAATCGTGGTAAAAATCAGACGAGCGCTTTTCTTTTTCTGGATTGCTTTTGAAAATTCTTGGTTGGGTTTAGGGAAGGTGGAGGGTGGGTCAGTCAATCGGTCAGTCAGTCAGTCAGTCATTCGGGTCAGTCAGTCAGTCATTTAGTCAGTCGACAGCAGCCTCTGGTTAGTTTACGCGAGAACAGCATGCTCGAATGGCACTCTTAAGATCTCAAAAAGCATACACATCGACCTGTCGTAGATTCGCGAAAACACAAACTGCAAAAAACGTACCTACTGGGATGTATTTTGCGGCCTCCAGAAATGTATATAGAGGTACATTTTGAGAATGAGCCTGGGTTGGCTGGTTGATCTGTCTGGATGCACTTTTCATTAGCAGGTTCATCAAAGCAGGTTCATTCATTTACATGCTGGTTTACAGTTTGTGAACATGGCAAAAATCTGTGATGATTGTGGGCTTAAGCTATTCATGACCTGTCTTTGATAAAGGAAATGGTTTATTGGGTTTATGTATGCATGAATGCACTCAAAATATGTTGTTTTTGCAGTTTACACAGAGACTTGAAAATATGCTACTCAAAAGATTGCTTTTAGAAGAGAGAACATCACAAATGGAACCATTTCTAATGGTCGTTTTGGCTTCTTATTTTGTACATTTCTTGTATTTTCAAGAAGTCAAGTTTCAAGACCTGTTTATTTAGGGATAGTTGATCCAAAACAATGACAACTCTGCCATCATTTACTCATCCTGTACTTGTTCCAAACTTTTATGAGTTCCTTTTTTTCTGTTCAACACAAAATAAGATATTTTGAAGAATGTTGAATCGTATTTTTTTGAATTATAAATCAAATGTTTAGGTCAGCCAGAGACTAGCTAAGTAAATTTAGAAAAGATCAAGCTGACTTCACTATATTATTATCCGGAAATGAGAAGGTGCTGCTTTAACATACGAATGCACACCAAAAACTATAAGGACGCCTGTTCACAGAAGTGTTTATTTTGTGCTACGCTTACTCAACTGTCGGAGCTTTAAAAATGCAGAGTGATCAACACCAAGCATAAAATGCATGCCCCCCACCTTGCTATAATGTCGGGGTTTTAAAAATTCTGGGTTTTATTGACAACAACAGAAAAAAAGAACAGTGCGTGTATTTCTGCAATGCAATAACACATCGGTGGACAAGACACACACCCTATATGTTAATTTTACAATTCACAAAAAAAAAGTATTATGCAAATCAGGTTATGGTCCAAACCCACCCACAAAAAAGGGTCATCGCAGCTCATTTCTGTCCAACAGACAGAGTTATTAGCAGAAATAAAGACATAGTATTCAGATTTTGTGATTCAGCATGTTCACAGAAATTTTAAAAAAGAAATCTCAAAATCTCAGCATAGTTGGCACATATAATAATGAGCCGTATTTCTATTGGTTTATAAGTGCTGATTGCAGCTGATAGTGCTGATACATTGGTTTATTTAGTTTTATTAGCGCTCTAATGTCTAATTTAAAGAGACAGTTCAACTGCTGTCATCATTTACTCATTCTGTACTTGTTTCAGACCTTTATGAGTTTCTTTCTTTTGTTGAACACAAAATAAGATATTTTGAAAAAGTTGGAAACCCATTGACTTCCATAGCATGTGTTCTTCCTGTAATTGATGTCAATGGTTACAGGTTTTTATCATTTTTCAAAGCATATTCTTTTGCGTTCGACAGAAGAAAGAAACTTATAAAGGTTTGTAAACCACTTGAGGGAGAGTATATATTGAGTAAATGTTCATTTTTGGGTAAACTATCCCTTTAAATAACCAGAACAAAAATAACACTGGTACATTTAAATGCATTTAGCATTTGATTGAGTTTTAGGATACTTGTGTGACTCTTTAAATACTGTATTATTCAACGTGCTCTCATGAAGAAATTGCACCGATCAGAACAAAAGGATAGTACTGAAATCAGATTCTTATCTATATTAATTTACTGTTAGATCTGCGAGAAACCCACATTTTAACATCCGGGCTGATTCACCAGATTTTCTGCCAAGAAGCAGATCCCACATCTACTGCGCTGGGAGTAAATCACCTGCATTAGCTGATTTAGATCACATAGGGGAAAGCTGTGGGTGAACATCAATGCAAAAATCACACTTAAAACACTCTTGATTCATAGTGAAACCTGCAGTGTTTTAAAGCGCAGATGGATGTTGAGGAAGCAGCCTGGGGTGGAAAACAAACACAAGTAGACACCTGCCTGTGTCAGAAGCTGCAGGACGCATGGTATGCAGCCAGACGCTCACAATACACTGAAATTGAGATGTCTATATATTAAGATATATATTAAGATAAGCTAATGTTTTCCTTAGAAGGCAGTTAGACGGTAAACTGTACTGTCATCTGTGTGCGAGGTGAATGTTTCTGATTTCTCAGGAAGCCCAAACCTCCAGATCTGGAGCTACAACCAACAAATGCTTTGCTGGTGAAAAAGAAAAGAGCAAAAGTCGATTATCAAGTTCAAAGCAGGATTAGCAATATTTAGGCTAATAGGTTTTTGCCTTCAAACATTGAATTCCGAGGTTTTGTTTCATAAGTTGTTATTATTTGAACTGCATTATTATTATATTTTGATTATTATTATTTTGAATGCATTTCATAGAGATTCTTTGAAAAAAATTGTTGTTTACCGGTCTGGGAAATAGCAAAACTTTGGGGATTCTGAGTAAATGGCGTCATGTCTCAACACAGAAGTCTTTGTTTAGGTCTGTCGGTTATTTTACACCACGCAAAAGAGCAAACCAGGCTAATCTGACTCAAATTGCACCCGGACACACTATGGGTTTAACACTCAAACAGAACCATAGGACAGAAACTGAAGCGAGCATTGAGTCAAAAAGAGAGAAAGTGGAGACTGTAATTTTTTTCTTGCCTCACAAACTCATGACTACATATGTTTTTTTTTTTAAGTTAGAAAGTTAATCAGCTTTCAATTTATTTATTTTAAGTTAAACAACTTGATGTTTTAAGGCAGCTTAATGTAAGATTTAATGACCTGTAAAATTAAATTGGTTCAACTTAAAGGGCACCTATGATGAAAATCATCTTTTGTAAGCTGTTTGGACAGAACTGTGTGTAAGTGTCCACAGTCATATTCGGGTGATATAAAGACAATACGTTTTTTGATTTTAAATTTCCTGACGTTAAAATAGTATCCAAATCCCTCCCATTTTGAGGCCGACCGCAACTTGACATAGGAGTGCGGTTTCCCCGCCCACCGAATTGATTGACAGCCGGTTATTAACATGTCTCTGTAGTAATGCATAATCATATCAACAAGACAGGATGTGTGCAAAGCAACTGGGATTAAAAAATCTGTTCAGCTCGCTAGGATCATCAATCATCAAATTTGATCAAGAATGAGTTTTACAAGTTTAAAACATTTTTAAAACAGTGCATGTTTGTAATAAAGATAGTAAAATTGCTACGTAATTCATCACCACAGCCGCTTAGCGTCAATACAATTATGAAAGAAGATTGAAAGCTTCATCCCGGTTTGTGGATGTAAATCATTTTTATTTTGTACATTAACTTAACGATGTCCATACAGCAGTCAATATTTACGTGTACCCAGTCACATTTGCCGTGCAAAAACAGTGCAAAGCTAACGTGTGTGTGCATGTGTGCACGTGAGCGAACTTTATAATGACATTGTGTGTGACTCATCACTTTAGAAAGGCTTAGATTAACTCCACAACAAATATATCAAATAACCGTTGTGAAAGTTCTTACTGTATTAAGAGAGATCTGCTTCCTTCTTGTCTGTCACTGAGCTGTTTGTCTATGGGAAGGCTATGGCTGTGACACGCATGTGGGAAAGGTGGGCGGGGAGAACCAGCTCATTAGCATTAAAGGCACAGGCAACAAAAACAGCTACAATCTTAAAACAGCTCACACTTCCCAGATTTAAAAAGGTGTAAGAAATAATCTGATGGGTAATTTTGAGCTGAAACTTTACAGATACATTCTGGAGACACAAATGATTTATAAAATGGTTAAAATTGGTGCCCTTTAAAAATTTAAGTTTTGTCTTTTTGGGCAGTTTTGTCAAGGTGAAAAAGTCCACAGTCAAAAGTCAGAATTAGTTTTTGTCTTCTGAATATATATCTGCTTACAAAACATTTATTCACTCACATAGTAATATAAAATTGGTTAGCTATTTATAATAAAATCAACATGAATCTTATTATTCAACCGCCTTACATATTTCCTGACATGTTTCTGAGAATAAAAATATATATTTCAATTGCAAACAGTTTTGTTTTGGATCATTGTTGACCAATTTTAAAACTAGAATTAAAGTTCACTAAGGTGCCGTTGACAATAATTAGTTTTTGTTATAATGCATATGTTTTGTTACGTTTGTTACGTTTACGTCTGGTGTCCACATTACTCCAGGATTCTTCAACCTGTGAAAAGAGAGCATTTCGGAAACACAGAAGAGAAGTTTTAGTTTGGAAATGCTGGCATTTTATTTCAGTATAGATGGACTTAAACACAGCCTGTTTCTCAATATGTTCTAAAGTGTTCTTGCATCCTTGTGTTCTCGTGTAACGTCATCATCAACTCCCAAAGTTCAGATCCAAAACTCAAGAATGGAAGGACGCATGAAAGATCATGGATGCGTTATTGATATCGGATATGCAAGGGAAGGTGAAATGGGCAATGCCTATTTAGTAGATTCATGCCTTGGGACACAAAAGAACCTTCCAAATCAATGCTAATGTTAGGTAGGGAGGTGGAGGGATGGGGGGTGGATGAGGAACATTTTCATTCTAAAACTAGTGTAAACAGAGCCCAAGTCAACGTCTAAGTAGTGTCATTTTTTTTGTCCCACCTGGGTAGCCATTTGTCGTAGTAGCCGACTTCATCAATTAGATACTATCAGAAAATAGACTTTATTCAACATAATAAAGCCAAGATGTCTGAAAACAGCCCTTCAGGGCAACCTGAAGTCTCCCCTAGACAATCTGAATCGTATGTGTACATGGTGCTGCTTTTATACAGATTTTAGTGGCACACCTCTGTGCTCCTGTGACCATCTTAGGAAATCTTTACTGAAAGGTCATGTATATGTTTAGTTGTCATGTTATTCTTGGCTCATAGCCCACTAGCTAAGGTCTACGTAAGCAACTGTTTTCACACCAGAGATGTCACTTCATAGATGCAAGTGTTTACATACATTTTCATGATTGTACATTAACTTAATAATATGTTCCCTCTTACACATATAGTTTCATAGGAGTATTTAACATATATAATCAGTGCTTTAAATATTCAGTTATTCTACGTAATCAGTTATTCTTCTGCATAGCCTTCTCATAGCAGGCTCCTGTACAGGGGTACTCATCTTACACACAGACATACCCAGTTTTAGCCTGGCTCATGTTTAGCTCATGCTTACTGCATACCTTTTTGAGAATACTTTTAGAGAATACAAACTGCTTCGCATTTGGAGAATAAAAGATCTCCGTCAGTAGCTGTTTGACTGTTGGTTAATGTTATTCAATAGCTTGCGTGGCCTTGATGATGTCAGCAGAAATAAAAATAGTTTTAATGAGAGAAAAAACTATCCCTAATGAATTAAGGGATGCGTCTTTAAATAGTGAACTGTGTTTATTTTGAAGTCGTGTTCCAGGTCTTGAGTCTTATTCAACAAATTGTGAACCGTGTCTTATCGCTGCTTCTTGTGATTTTTTTGGATGGCGGCTTTTAAAAAACAAAACAGTGTTTTCCTGCAGCTTCTGGCAGCTGGAGTGTTTTTATTCTACTCCACTGATTGAGAAGTCAGATGAATGGGCTGCTGAAATCAAGCAGCGTGAAGCTCAGCTCCTAAATCAAAGGAAACAGGGAGAAAATAAATACTTGACCTGATCTTTTGTTGACCTTGTTTGTGCTGAACAGTACAAGGCACACATATATTGTGCTCAAAGACAGGTGACACTGGATTTTTTAATCTTTACTGATAATAGTGATTTGGAATACTTTTATTTGTTCAAACAAGTGCAAAGTTTATAGGAGAGTATCTGCATGGAAAATATACAGTACGTGTTTTTGTTTTGTATTTCATGATTAAAAATAAAATTGTAACATTATTTTAATAATTCATAATGATTAATAATGAATTCATAATGATTTTTCTACTTTAAATTCATTCATTCATTCTTTTCGGCTTAGTCCCTTTATTAATCTGGGGTCGCCACAGCGGAATGAACCGCCAACTTATCCAGCATATGTTTTACGCAGCGGATGCCCTTCCAGCTGCAACCCATCACTGGGAAACATCCATACACACTCATTCACACACATACAGTACGGACAATTTAGCTTACCCAATTCACCTATACCGCATGTCTTTGGACTTGTGGGGGAAACCGGGGAGAACATGCAAACTCCACACAGAAATGCCAACTGACCCAGCCGAGGCTCGAACCAGTGACCTTTTTGCTGTGAGGCTATTGTGCTACCCACTGCACCACCGCATCACCCTACTTTAAATTTATACATAAAATATTCATTCTAAATGTAACATTTAAATATATTATTTACAGATAAAAATAAAAATACAATTGAAGAGTGCAAATGGTAAAGCCTCATCTGACATGATCTTCTTAAATGAGCTCTTTTTATCTCTGGCTCCTGTGTGTAGGTTTAGTAATTTTACTTAATATTCTATATTTTACTTAATAAAGGTTCTTTTTATTGCCTTTAAGGTGAAATAACTGAACATAAGCATTGAATGCTGAGAAAAATACCAATTTAAAAAATAACATTTCAGATGGCGGGCCTCACAGTGGCGCAGTGGGTAGCACGTTCGCCTCACAGCAAGAAGGTCGCTGGTTCGAGCCTCGGCTGGGTCAGTTGGCGTTTCTGTGTGGAGTTTGCATGTTCTCCCTGTGTTGGCGTGGGTTTCCTCCGGGTGCTCCGGTTTCCCCCACAAGCCCAAAGACATGCGGTATAGGTGAATTGGGTAGACTAAATTGTCCGTAGTGTATGAGTGTGAATGGGTGTGTATGGATGTTTCCCAGAGATGGGTTGCAGCTGGAAGGGCGTCCGCTGTGTAAAACATATGCTGGATAAGTTGGTGGTTCATTCCGCTGTGGCGACCCCAGATTAATAAAGGGACTAAGCCGAAATGAAAATGAATGAATGAATGAATGAATGAATGAATTTCAGATGGCACTTAGAGGCTTTTGCATCTGAACTTTTCAGTTATACTAAGTGAGCTTGTTCAAGTGGCCAGCATGAGCAGAGATATCCATCTGAATAATAGCACACACCCTTATATCCTGCTGGAAACAGGCCAAACCAAAGCAAAAAAAAAAACAAAACAAAAAACACCTAACCAATGTCTTTTTTTTCTTTGAAGCTGTATTTGTCTACTCTGGTCCCCTATTCATCCATCACAGTTCCATGAGAAACTGAGCAAAGATAGACAGATGGTAGTCAGAGACAAATAGGAAAGCGGTTTTGATTATGTATTTGTGCATACGTGCATGCGTTTAATCCATAAGTCCATGATTAGAGGTTTCATTTAATCTGTCTATAAAAATTGTTTGCAAATAGTATGTCACAATGTTACACCACTATTGTGTTATATTTTTCACTTATAAATAGTGTAGAATTCCTTGCATAGTGGCAATAATGCTATAATGATGATATAATAGATCATACTAACTTTGAAATAAATAAATATATATATATATATATATATATATACATACACACACACACAGTCATGGCCAAAAGTTTTGAGAATGACACAAATATTAGTTTTCACAAAGTTTGCTGCTAAACTGCTTTTAGATCTGTTTTAGTTGTTTCTGTGATGTACTGAAATATAATTACAAGCACTTCATATGTTTCAAAGGCTTTTATCGACAATTACATTACATTTATGCAAAGAGTCAGTATTTGCAGTGTTGGCCCTTCTTTTTCAGGACCTCTGCAATTTGGGCATGCTCTCAATCAACTTCTGGGCCAAATCCTGACTGATAGCAACCCCATCTTTCATAATCACTTCTTGGAGTTTGTCAGAATTATTGGGTTTTTGTTTGTCCACCCGCCTCTTGAGGATTAACCACAAGTTCTTAATGGGATTATGATCTGGGGAGTTTCCAGGCCATGGACCCAAAATTTCACCGTTTTGGTCCCCGAGCCACTTAGATATCACTTTTGCCTTATGGCACAGTGCTCCATCATGCTGGAAAATGCATGGATCGATCGATCTATCTATCTATCTATCTATCTATCTATCTATCTATCTATCTATC
>CAIGQW010055277.1:1442323-1458473 GCA_903798125.1 Danio choprae | reverse complement strand
ATCTATCTATCTATCTATCTATCTATCTATCTATCTATCTATCTATCTATCTATCTATCTATCTATCTATCTATCTATCTATCTATCTATCTATCTATCTATCCATCATAACAGGAAACCAAAAAAAAGAAAATAAATCCAAATTGTGCCATTGTTTAGACTTCACCTAATGGAAAGCGTGAGTGTTTTTGCAGTAGGAAATAGTCTTTTCTGCAGGAGTGGCAGTGTTAGTTTAGATAGTGCCGCTGTGCAGTGGAAAGTGTGTCATTCTGGGAGTGAACTCTTACACATGACACTGGCTGTTCTTTTCTACTGTCACTTTCTTGCTCTGCATTTCACCGTCAGACAGGTAGGCCAGGTGTTCAAAGCCTGCACAGGCTTTACAGATATATCTCCTGTAAACAGCTCTTATCTCGGAGCCCATACGCTACAGTCATGCCTGTGTGCACTGCATTCTGGAAACATCCGCAATCATTTTTACATTAAGAACATATACTCATGACAGCTGAAATAATATACACTCAAAAAATGACTACTTATTTATCTTATAACACAATTCTTAAGTTTTTTGGGGGGGACATCTTAATTGTTTTAATTCAATCCACTTAAATTGAAAACCCCCCCCACAAATAATTAAACATAATTGATTTGGGTTGGGACAACATGAAGAAGTTGTGTGGAACCCAGCATTTTTTACAGTGTATTTATGTAGCTTTCAAACTTTACTGTGGTATCCAGAAATGGGTGCAAGTATCCTGAGTATCTTTGCTCTCTTTTAGGAGTATATACTCCTCCTCCTAGATCATTCCCCTTTTCTGTTCTCTCCTACTCCATTAGCCTCCATGCAAACTGAAGTCTGTGGGAGAAAGAGCTTTTTTCATTCAAAGACCCCAAATTATGGAACGCACTTCCGTTTAGTATCCAAAATGCACCAACTTTGGATCGCTTCACGCTCAAAAAGAAAGTGATTTCATTGTTTTACATTCAATCCACTTCAATTTGCAAAAACAATTAAGTTAACTTACTTGATTTTGTGTTTGGACAATATGAAGGAGTTGTGTGGAACCCACAGTTTGAAAAAAAGTTGTGTTAAAAGTTGACTAAGACAGATTTATGTATTAAGCTTGCTTTTAATTGTATTTAAAATAGTATTTTGTACTATTTTGTATTTTGTACTGTTTTTATGCGTCTAAGTTTTACTGTGGTTTTACTGTGGTCTTAAAATAAGTGACCCTGAAGCACAAAACCATGTTGCGCTGTTGTATTTGTTTAATATATGCAAACTTATACAGGTTAAAATGTTCTTTATGCCAAAACTTATTCAAATATTATTATATATATATTAATATAATTAGCATAATTGTTTGTATTGCCTCTTCTTGTTGAATCGCTGAATGCCTCCACAATTGCAAGTCGCTTTGAACAAAAGTGTCTGCTAAATTACTAAATGTAAATGTATTTTATTTGCATGTAAAAAAATAAATCTTAAATGTTATTTTAGGATCTTAAGCACATTACCAATACATATATATTCAAGTGAAGTGCACTTACAAAAAAAAACGGTATTCAAAAAATAAATAAAGAGTTGTAACCTATTTTTCATATCTTCTCTTTCCAGCCCAAGATCAGTCATTTGGGGTTGCCTCAAGGTCCGTCAGGTGAAAAGGTGGCAGTGGTTGCTGTGGACGACTGTGACATCGCCATGGCAGTGCGCTTTGGCACTCAGATCGGCAACTACTCTTGTGCTGCCCAGGGCACCCAAACCGGCCAGAAGAAGTGAGTTTATCTCCGTCTCTTTCTGTGTAAACCAAATAAGAACTCATCATTCTCTTGAAAATTAGTCTTCAGCAATCATTCATAATTACACTTCACATTCCCTCAGGACACACATCCACATATGGCTCATTTGTGAAAGATCTGCTCGTACTTTAGGTGGAAATAGCAGCGTCAGATAATGTTGCATGCTGGAACAGAGCACCACATTAAAACAGATCAAAGAAAATGTAAAAGTTTAACCCGTCGCTCCAGTTTGATAAGCACAGACCTGTTTTATATACCGCATGGCAACATTCCACTGCCTATGGCTCTGTTGCCATGGAGATTGCAGACAGTGATTGACAGTTTGGGTGGGGAAGGTCACGCCCTTTTCACCCGTCTGACTTCTCTATTAGAACATATTTGGTCACTCTGATTAATCAATGAATTTTGCCTCAAAGCTCTTAATTTGCTGCTTATTAATTGTTATTAGGTAGGAGTTGGGTTTAGGCATTAGGGATGTAGGTCATGCATTATATGTACTTTATAAATATTATGAAACAGCCAAAATCTTAAAGAAACACTCCACTGTTTTTGAAATAGGCTACTTTCTAGGTCACCTAGAGTTAAACAATTGAATTCATTCAGACTATCCAAAGTTCTGTCAGGAGCACTTTTAGCTTAGCTTAGCATAAATCATTGAATCGGATTAGACCATTAGCATCTCACTCAAAAAATTTTATCTAGAAAATAGCAACTTTTCATTTTCCGTCGATCTTAGTACACATTCATTGATTTTCTTTTCGGTTTAGTCCCTTTATTAATCTGGGGTCGCCACAGCGGAATGAACCGCCAACTTATCCAGCATATGTTTTACGCAGCGGATGCCCTTCCAGGCATAACCCATCACTGGGAAACATCCATACACATCATTCACACACATACACTACGGACAATTTAGCTTACCCAATTCACCTGTACCCCATGTCTTTGGACTTGTGGGGGAAACTGGAGCACCCAGAGGAAACCCACACGAACACGGGGAGAACATGCAAAGTCCACACAGAAATGCCAACTGAAACTGAATAGGCGATTGTGCTACCCACTGCGCCACCGCGTCATTGGTACACAATGTAACTACAAAAGCTTATTTCCCATTTTTTTGAGGAAGATGCTAATTGTCTAATCCTAATGAGCCTATTTAAAAAAAAAAAAAAAAAGGTGGAGCATTCCCTTAATAATAGGCAGGTAATACGCCCCTAATTAATAGTGAGACTTGGTAATTAAACAAAAGTGTTACCAAAGTGTTACCAAATAGATTTTTTGGCATCATATGGTGTCATACATGAACAAATTATAATGATTCTTTTCAGGATCTGTTGATAGACACTACTGTTTAAATGTTTGGAGATATATTCAATAAATATATATTTTTAGATTACATTGTAAAATCCTTATTAAACTTAATGGCCATATAAAAGCAGAAAGTGTTGGAAAATTCATGTTGTTGGTGAAATAAAATTTTTTTTTAAACTACCATTAAAACATTTGTTGTTAAAGAATTTTTAATTTAAACAAGTATTAATTTAATCAAAGGACTTAATTGGTCATTACGTACAGTAAACACATTGACAATGTTACAAAAAATTTATTTCAAATAAATAATGATATTTAGAATTTTCTATATATTATAATGATTTAGGAAGAATCATTTGACACTGAATACTGGAGTAATGGCTGCTTAAAATGTAGTTTTGCCAATACAAAAATAAATTATGTGTATAAATGAATGAAAGAATGAACGAGCGAATGAATAAACCAACCATCGAACCAACCAACCAACGAACCAAGGAACCAGTGAACGTAAAATTGCGTTAATATCTAAAATATTGGTTATTTATTGTATTTTTCCCTACCTGGAATTTAGATTTGCAATCACATGACTTAATAACATTAAAAATGTATATTAAAATATATACAAAATATTTTATTATACATATATTTTCTGTTGGGAGGTGTGGTGGCGCAGTGGGTAGCACTGTCGCCTCACAGCAAGAAAGGTCGCTGGTTCGAGCCTCGGCTGGGTGAGTTGGCATTTCTGTGTGAAGTTTGCATGTTCTCCCCGTGTTGGAGTGGCATTCCTCTGGGTGCTTCGGTTTCTCCCACAGTCCAAAGACATGCGGTACAGGTGAATTGGGTAAGCTAAATTGTCCGTAGTGTATGAGTGTGAATGAGAGTGTATGGGTGTTTCCCAGTGATGGGCTGCAGCTGGAAGGGCAAAGAAAATGAATGAATATTTGCTGTTTTATTGTGTTTTGTCAAATAAATGTATATAAAGTATATAAAGCTTCAAATTTGACCAGTAAAAAATTCTGCAAACTATGGTTATAATAGATCATAGGTCTAATATATATAAAAAAAATATTATAATATATTATAATAGGTCTAATAGATAAAAAAATATCCATTTATTAACAGGTTCTGTATTATGTGATCAGTTACAGTTGTTTTCCTTATATCAAAGGTTATGAACTGCATTATGGGACCTATATCTCTTCTCTATTGGCTTTTAATGTTGAAAATCCAACTCTTCGGTTTACCAAAGTGACTTTTATTAATATTTTAGCAGTTTGAAACAGCAGTGAGAAATAATATATCAAGAATTAAGTACTTGCTGTTTATTACCAGGATTTTGTACAGTAATTTACAACACCATCCCAGACAATATATCACTTCAACCTACTAGAATTGTCAATAAAAGTCACCATTTTTAACATCTAAAATTGTTTAGGAAAGATCAAGGTCCCATAACGGAATTCAAAAGCATCCCATAATCCCATAATAGAATTCAAATAAATGAAAAAAAGTCATGAATCATAAAATACAGAAAACTATTAGTTTATGTATATATATTTTATAGTGTGTAAAAGCTGTATACCTGACTAGATTATTTTACTTACCTCATTGGCTGATTGTTTTGATAAAACAAGGCAATATTTTTTGCTTGTCTAGAAAATGCTTCTTAATTTAAGAAAGCAAAGATATTTGGACCAGAAACAAGACAAGAACTCTAAGAAAGAAAAGCATTTTTTTTCAACGTTTCGTCTCTCTTCAGGTCTTTGGATCTCACTGGACCTCTTTTACTCGGCGGGGTTCCAAATCTTCCTGAGGATTTCCCCATACGGAACCGGGACTTTGTGGGATGCATGAGGAACCTGACGATTGACAGTAAATCGGTTGACATGGCCAGTTACATCGCCAACAATGGCACCACCGAAGGTTAACCATGAATCATAACTCGCAATTACACTGTGCTTTGCTGAGCAGCTTTTGAATAGTTGTATCTCATTAACCCTTGAGTAATGTTGGGGATGTTTTCTTACACACTCGGGTGATTTTGAATCTTAATTTAGCCATAACTTTCTCTGTGTTTCACCAAATAAAAGGATTTTTAGTGACAAATCTTATTTTGACACTTATTTTGGGAAAATGCTTTGGAATTTAAAAAATAATTAACAATACATTCTGGGCAAATTGACTACACTTTCATTCTGTTAGTAGCTCCATTATAATCACATTTTTGATTGCAAAGCCATGACACCATATAATAATGCATTATTGATTGTTGGTGGTTTTCCCTGTTATAAAGAAATAAAATGGGATTTTTACTGTTAACCATCAGTTACATTGAAAAAACTGCTTAGTTTCTGGCTTTTATATGGAGTATAGTGTGTGTGTGTGTGTGCGTGCGTGCGTGCAAGAGAGAGAGAGAGAGAGAGAGAGAGAGAAAGAGAGAGAGAGAGAGCACACTTATCTTAAAATGTTTGAAAAAATCTAAATTAAGCAGCTCAGCTCTCAGAACATGGTAAACATAGTAAGTGTATTTATGCACACACACTATAATTTGCTGTTTTACTCCAGAGAACTCCATATAAAAGCCAGACACTTTTTGCACAGGCCTATCTAAAGGGTAAATGCTGCCAACTGATGACCAACATCAAAAATGGAATATATATTTTTATTTATAATGGAAGTCAATGGGGCAAAAAGAGCCCCGAACATAATGAAAGGGTAGTCAATTTGAACAGTACATAAGGGTTAACAATCAATGTGTTGTTTGGACTTTCAGGCTGTCCCGCAAAAAAGAGCTTCTGCTACGAGGGTTTGTGTCAGCACGGAGCTCAGTGTGAGAATAAGTGGAACACGTACTTCTGCGAGTGTCCCGAAGGCCGAGGCGGCAAGAACTGTGATCAGGGTGAGTGTTTGGCATTGTGTGTGCACATGAATGTGTATGCTTTTGTTATTTTGAACTGGCTGTTGATTGCTCGTGAGCTTTAAGGAAGCAGGCGGTGGTGTTAATGCGGCCGCGTTTCCTGAAAGTGAAATGTCTACACACGATAAGCGTTGGTCAGGATCTGATTTTCTGCCCTTTATTGACTTTACGGATATGCTCTCCACAGACTTTCAGCAGTATGCTAGAAAAGTTGGCAGTAGTGTTGGGTGTAATTAGTTATAAAGTAACTAGATAACTTTTCTGCTGAAAAAAGTAATGGATTACCATTTATTTTTATGTAGGTCATTTAATTACGGTTACTTTTAATATACTTCAGCTACATGAGGGTACATTTATCAAGCGAATTGCACATGCTTTAAAAATGAATTTTGTGAGAAATATATATTAATATTATATTATTATTATATTAATATTAATATATATTTTTTGACAACATATGGTTTATAGTCAGAAAAAAGCCCCAACAATGAATCAAGAAACAATTAATTGAGTTAGAAATTAATGTCATTGTATGAAATATTGTGTCATTAATGTGAAATATGTCATGTTTTGGTACAATAATAAAATTATTGTATTGAAATTAATAATTATTGATGGGCCATATTTGACTCAAATTAAAAGTTTCATTTTTTTGTCATAAAAAGTCATTTTTTTGTATTATTGTGTCAAGTAATCCAATGACTTACTGAGTAATTCAATTACTTTTCAGACATAGTGATTAAAAAGTAATGTAAATACAATTTTAATGATGTAGTTAGTCATTCGTTTTTTTAAAGTAACTTAGCCAACACTTATTACATCATTACATTTTTTTAAATGGCTCATGACTGCACAATAGTGCAAAAAACCTATTGTACAATAATAATAATTTCAGTTTTTTTGTGGTCTATGAGTTCAGATTTAGGTTCAGATTATACAAACAATAAACCCTCAGATGGCAGTTTTGCTCATTCTCTACTTCCTATAGATCGCTCACCTTCAAAGACAGCATCTTAACCAGTGTAAACTAATAAGTGACCGATTTGTGTGTAGGCAGCAGTTTCACACCCCTCACAAAACACTGCTTTTATATTAGCAAAAATTTGTATTGATTCTTCATGAAATGTAAATATATTTACATATTTATCAGCATTTCCCTCACCTCATTTGACATTAGCATGATACTAAGCTAACAGAACAACACATCCATTACACACAAATGCTGGGTGAAATAGTTTTTAAAACAATTTGGTATTGAATGATATTTGGGGTGTCACAATATACCAGTATTGACAACCATGACAACAGTTATATTGACATCAAGTTAATGGCTGGGAAAAAAATGAGGTAAGGCTTAGCTTTTAATAAACAAATAAGAGACAACTCCAGCACAACATACAAATTAATATATACTGAAGAATTCCAGGAAAACAGCCATTGATTTCCATAGTATGTTGTTTGTACTCTGGATGTCAATGGCTGCTTTTTTTTTTTTAATTCTTCAGAATATATTGGTTTGTGTTCAACAAAGAAATTCATAAGAGTTTGGAACCACTTGAGATGGAGTAAATAAGTTTTTGAGTGAACTGTCCCTTTAAAACAACTTTTCTTAAAAAACAAAATTAAAAAATTAAATTTACTGACTATTTACTCTCCCTCAACAGTTCCAAAGCTTTGAGTTTCCTTATTCTGAACACCAAAGAAGATATTTTGAAGAAAGCTGAAATCATTGACTTTCATAGTAAGAAAAAACAATGGAAGTCAATGGTTACAGGTTTCCAACATTTTTTTTAAATATCTTCTTTTGTTGTTTAGAAAATAAAGGGTGAGTAAATTATGACAGACTTTTCATTTTGGGGTGAACTACCCCTTTAAGAAGCCAGTACTCTTGCGGGATAGACACATGTCACAATTTACAGACCAATAAAGTTTGCCATTTCTGTCAGTCAGTATACTGATACATAACAGGACTTTACATATGATTAATTGAGGGATGAGTGTGAAAGTAGTTGTGATTGGATGTGTTTGAACAACCCAAATGATAGTGTCTCACATCCCCAGTGGCTGTTTTTTGGTGACGATCGGACCTTCTGGAGGTGTGAATCACATTGGTCACAGGCCTGTTGGGGCAGCGCTTCATTATAAAGCTGGGATGTTCAAGTCATGTCATCATCCGACAGACAATCGTGTTGACTGAAACAACCTTCTCCAGTTTTATGTTCTGGCAGAAGTGCATGCCTTCCAGGAAAAGGTGTTATTTTTATTAAACGGATGCCTGGAGTGGCCCTGTTTTGGAGGCTTGTTTTTCGTTACAGGATACTAGCGGTATTTTAGAGCTAATGGCTTGATTCCAGAGCGAGCAAAAGCATCATTTAGATATTATCACCTCTACACTTGTGCCATAGCACAGATAGAGTGTCCATCGCTAGTTAACCACGTAATTTGGCCTGCGATGGCTGGCAGTTTCTTGGCGACTCCTCAAAATTCGCATCTTCAAATTCCAGGAATGTGACATTTCTTTTTTGGAGATTTGTGTTTCAAGAACAAATATTTTGTATACGCTGCCCTCAAACGTTTTTTTTATTTAAAATGAGCTGAATCAACACAATTGTTTCGTTTTTTTGGGACAACTTAATTGTTTTATGCTAATAATTTGTGTTGGGACAACATAAAAGAAATTGTGTGGATTTACAGTGTGTAAAAATGCTGGGTTCCAAATTTGGATTCCTTCATGTTGTCCTAACTTAATTGTTTGCACAACTTTAAGTGGATTGAACATAAAACAATTACGTTGCCCCCAAATAATCTCAAGAATTGTGTTGTTTCACCTCATTTTAAATAAGGAGGTTGAAAAGGCAGCAAAAGTTTTTTGAGTGTGTTGTGCCCAGGATAAATAAGTACAATGATGTTTTTTAAATTATATTTTTTATTAATTTCTCAGTGTAAATAGTCTAGTCAGTCCGTCCAGGATTTTACACAATAAAATGAATCAATATAAAGATTTTTGAAAAACTAAAATGACAAACATTTGCAGCAAAAATAAAGAAAACTTGAATCTTTTCAACAATATATGCAAAATACAATAATGCTAAAATATTCATTCATTCATTTTCATTTCGGCTTAGTCCCTTTATTAATCTGGGGTCGCCACAGCGGAATGAACCGCCAACTTATCCAGCATATGTTTTACGCAGCGGATGCCCTTCCAGCTGCAACCCATCTCTGGGAAACATCCATACACACCCATTCACACTTATACACTACGGACAATTTAGCTTACCCAATTCACCTATACCGCATATCTTTGGACTTGTGGGGGAAACCGGAGCACCCGGAGGAAACCCACGCCAACACAGGGAGAACATGCAAAGTTCACACAGAAACGCCAACTGACCCAGCCGAGGCTCGAACCAGCGACCTTCTTGCTGTGAGGCAAACGTGCTACCCACTGCGCCACTGTGAGGCCCCAATGCTAAAATATTTTTGATCAAATATGGCATATTTACTTGTGTAATGGGTTTGGTAGGCCTAGTGCATTCCAGTGTTTTTGACCATAATTAAACGGCATTCATCCATTATAATAATTAGGCATTTCAATCCCATCATGATATACTAATATGAAAATATAATTCCTTAACATCCACATAGACCTAAAGTTGAGCAAATGTCTGGCCGATTTGAACCACAAAGTTAAACTGAGCTGCTTTTTTGTTCTATCAACAATTTTGTTACTATCAGTGTGATGGACCATTAAATGTCTGATGTTTCAAGTAGCCTAAAATATTAAATAATCAGAACACACTGTTCTTGGTTTAAGTCAATTAAAATGATATCAAATGTTTAAAAAAAATAAATACTAAGTCATCTGTATATATAGAAACAGCCTATGTTATAACAGCAGATGGATAAATGCGGTGTATGTTTATAAGTTTAGCAACAGATTACACATAGGATGAGAATCGATGACTAGAGGCACATGTTCTATATGCAAATATTATAGTGTTTTTGTTGGTTTAATGTGAAACTATGCAGATGGTGCTCTATGGCATGGTGGGAATTCAAAGAGTGTCCTGGCTAACTGAAATATGCTGAAAATCTAATAAAAACGAAATGTCAAGCTCCACAAAATATTTGTGACGTTTTCTCGATTTTATGTTAAATTCAGCGATCAGAGAATTGCGAAAGCCTGGAGGGTCTGTCTAATTATTCATTAAAATAAGAGTGTAGTCACTTTAGCATAAGAAAAATAATAATACATTTAAATAAAAAAATTCCAGAGTTTTCAAAAATGTTTTTAAATACAACCTGCAAAAAATAAAAAAATAAAACTAAATGTAATTTTTTATGGGTTTCTTGATTTGTTCTGTTTATAAAAACATTATTTTATGTTTTCGTCCACACAAATTGATTGGGGTCTACCTTAATTTGGTAAAGCATAGGGTATTTAGTTGTTTTAATTACTTACATGTTTAATTAACTGGAAATATCAGTATAGATGCAAATTCAAAATTACAGATGCTCACATCGCTGGGACTTGGCAAGTCTTGCATGTAATTCTTTCGCTTCTTTGATAAGTCTCTCTGCAGTGACTTTAGTCTCAGAAGTGTGCTAATCCTGATTATGCTTGTTTGGGGATTCTTCACACTCTTTCTGACATCTCGAGACCTCACTTGACTCTGAGACTCTACTGTAAATTTTCCATGTGATCAGGCTTCTGCTATGTGATTTGCCAGCACACAAATCAAATGGTGGAAGGGAGAACAGCACTGTTGAATCTCAGCTTGTTCAGAGCTTCTCCACTCCATTAACTGTTATAGGTGTTATGACATACTTGTCAAGATACTGTAGTAGATAAAACCATATTCGACCAATGACTTGCCTGATTAAGCTTAACTTACCTAGTTTACCTTATTAACCCATAGTTAATCCTTTGAACTGCACTTTAGGCTGAATACTAGTATCAAAACAACTAATAAAATAACCTGTACTGTCATCATGGCAAAGACAAAATATTGGTTATAGTACATTATACTATATATTAGTTATTAGAAATGAGTTATTAAAACTATTATGAAGCTGCGGAAGTATGGTTGCAGGCTTTGTTTTTAAACGTACTTCATTCGCTTTCATTCAAACCTCTTGTTTATTAAACAGGTAATTTACCAACATAAAATGCATAAAAAGTAAGATAAAAAATTATATCAAATGAAATTCATTATAAAACAATAATCTATCACCAAACAATACATGAAGTAACATTTGCGTCCAACCCACTTCCGTTCCTCCGGCTTATTGACGTTTAATTTTCCACGCCTTTATGACGTTCACATTCAGATTGAAGAACTAAACAAAAAAATTATTGTGATAAAAATGCACTTTTAAAAAATGTTGTTTAAAATGTGTTTGGAAAAATATTGTTGTTTGTTACAAATATTTGAAAAAATTATTAAAATTTCACAATAGGGTTAAGGTTAGGGCTATGGTTAGCCTAATCATTTTGTCTACACAGTCCAATTAAGTGGAGACCAGATACTGTTTTATTTTTGAGCTTATTGTGCCAAAGGATGTGCTCGTGAAAAAAAAGTTGAAAAGTTTTTCATATGTTAATATATTTTAGAAGAAGATATACAGGAAGATCAGGTTGGGCGGGAGCTTTTAGTTTGCATCGCAGTTGCAAACCATAATTTTCTGCTTGTTATTGCTATCTAGTGACAATTAGAGAGAGACTATTCTGATTCTAAAGAGCGTTTTATTTGGAAAATTAATGTCAATCAATGTTTTTTCTGTCCATTTTCTCATATAAATACTAAAAAAATATGTTATTCTTTTAGAATCAGCTTTTATGGAAAAAAATAGCATCTTGTATATGGTCAAAAGTAAACAAAATTGAATATAACAGGAATATTTTTTTTCTAACAACTGATTGTATGTTTTAAATAAAATGCATTTAATGAAATATATTTGGATGTTCATAAACCATTTCTTTCTTGCAGACATGCCTTCACGGCAACATTTTGACGGTCATGCAATGATGTCATGGAATGATCCTGACATCACCATCGCTGTGCCCTGGTACATCGGTCTGATGTTTCGCACCAGAGAAGTGAGCCAAACAGCAACCCTGATGCAGGTCAATGCCGGTGACACATCCCAAATAAACCTTCGGGTGAGTCTACAATTATCAGAAAAGTCTTATAATTAAATGTTAAAACCAAAAAACCTAAAACCCCAAACCCCTTATAAGCTTGCTAACAAAAGTCAAAATGGAAAGGAAATCCGAAATCTTCCTACTTTACTATTAAACACAAAATACAAAGGTGGCACCCACCCTCTTACCTATCCAAATACTTAATCAGCTACGAGCAGAATGTATGTCACATGACCTGCTCACCTGTTCTTTTCCCCCCAAAAGTAATTGTAAACTCTAAAACGTGTTGACTTTAGAGCTGTTTGTGATAAGTTTAGATTAAACCATAACTGAAAACATTATAAATCATAAATAAATCATAAATAAAAATCAGTAGTGCACAACACAATCGAAACACAAGAGTGCAAAAACTAGGGCATGCCGATCCAATTTAAAATCCACAGAATGGCACCGGATTGGTCCATGAGGGAAGATTGACAGGCTCAAGATCCATTTAGTAGAGAGGAAAAACAGCATGGCTCATTTTACAAGCCACATAGAGTTAAACACTACTGAAGTTTTACCATATTTGAATCCATTCAATCCTTTTAGCTTACCTTAGGATCAATCATTGAATTGGATTAGATCAAGATTGGGCAAACTTGGTCCTGGAGGGCCGGTGTATTGCACAGTTTAGCTCCAACACTAATCAAAAACACCTGAACATGCTAATCAGTGTCTTCAAGATCACCAGAAATCTATAAGCAGGTGTGTTTGATCAGAGTTGCAGCTAAACTGTGCAGGACACTCCAGGACCGAGTTTGCCCACCCCTGGATTAGACCATTAGAATCTGGCTCAAAAAATCCAATAAATAGTTTTGATAATTTTACCATTTTTAAAGAGATTGTGGGGTTGGGGGGGGGGGGTCACCTAGAATTAAACACTTTAGTTTTACCAGGTTTGAATCCATTCAGTCCTTTTAACTTAGCTTACCATAAATCATTCAATCGAATTAGACCATTAGCATCTCACTCAAAAAAATACAAAAAATTATTTTGATGAATTGATATTTTTTTAAGAGGCAGTCATTAAATAAGAAAACTTTAATTTATCAGAATCTTTTTTTTTTTTTTGAAGTAAGATGCTAATGGTCTAAGTTGATTCAATGATCTATGCTAAGCTAAGCTACCGGTGCTCCTGCCAGACCCGGATATTGGCTGAATGGATTTAAAAAAATTGTAAATCTCAGATTTACAAGGGGACTGTTCATTTAATATGATGTTCTGGTTAGTCAGTAAATAATTGTTTTATTAATGTAAACTATATGTACAGTGCATCCCGAAAGTATTCATAGCGCATCACTTTTTCCACATTTGTTTATGTTACAGCCTTATTCCAAAGTGGATTAAATTCATTTATTTCCTCAAAATTCTACACACAATACACCATAATGACAAAGTGAAAAAAGATTTTTTGAAATTGTTGCAAATTTATTACAAATAAAAAAGCAGAAAAATCACATGTACATAAGTATTCACAATCTTTGCCGTGAAGTTCTAAATTGAGCTCAGGGACATTCTGTTTCCACTGATCATTCTTGAGATGTTTCAGCAGCTTAATTGGAGTTCACCTGTGGTAAATTCAGTTAATTGGACATGATTTGAAAAGGCATACACCTGTCTATATAAGGTCCCAAGGCTGACAGTGCATGTCAAAGCACACACCAAGCATGAAGACAAAGGAATTGTCTGTAGACCTCCGAGACAGGATTGTCTTGAGGCACAAGGCTGGGGAAGGTTACAGAAACATTTCTGCTGCTCTGAAAGTTCCAATAAGCACAGTGGCCTTCATCATCTTCTGTAAGTTGAAGATGTTTGGAACCACCAGGACTCTTCCTAGAGCTGGCCGGCCATCTAAGCTGAGTGATTGGGGGAAAAGGGCCTTAGTCAGGGAGGTGATCAATAACCCGATGGTCACTCTGTCTGAGCTCCAGCGTTCTTCTGTGAAGAGACGAGAACCTTACAAAAGGACAACCATCTGTGCAGCAATCCACCAATCAGGCCTGTATGGTAGAGTGGCCAGACGGAAGCCACTCTTTAGTAAAGGGCACATAGCAGCTCGCTTGGAATTTACCAAAAGGCATCTGAAGGACTCTCAGACCATAAGAAACAAAATTCTCTGGTCTCTTTGGAGTGAATGCCAGGCATTATGTTTGGAAAAAACTAGGCACCGCTCATCACCAGGTTAATACCATCCCTACAGTGAAGCATGGTGGTGGCAGCATCATGCTGTGGGGATGTTTTTCAGCAGCAGCAACTGGAAGACTAGTCAGGATAGAGGGAAGGATGAATGCAGCAATGTACAGAGACATCCTGAATGAAAACCTGCTTCAGACCTCAGACTGGGGCGACAGTTTATCTTCCAGCAGGACAATGACCCAAAGCACACCGCCAAAATATCAATGGAGTGGCTTCACAACAACTCTGTGAATGTCCTTGAGTGGCCCAGCCAGAGCCCAGATCTAAATCCTATTGAACATCTCTGGAGAGATTGAAAATGGCTGTATAGATCTTGAGAGGTACTGCAAAGAGGAATGGGCAAAATTCCCAAAGACAGGTGTGCCAAGCTTGAGGCATCATATTCAAAAAGACTTGAGGCTGTAATTGCTGCCAAAGGTGCATCAACAAAGTATTGAGCAAAGGCTGTGAATACTTATGTACATGTGATTTTTCAGGGTTTTTATTTTTAATAAATTTGCAACAATTTCAAAAGAAAATTTACATTGTCATTATGGGGTATTGTGTGTAGAATTTTGAGGAAATAAATTAATTTAATCCAGTTGGAATAAGGCTGTAACAAAAAATGTTGGAAAAAGCGAAGCGCTACGAATACTTTCCAGATGCACTGTATATATACCCTGATGTTTTTTTTCTAAGATAAGAGACAAGTATGTGCAGTTTGAAGTGCTTCTGGGAGAGCAGAGGGTGGCCATGCTGGATTTCGCAGATGTCCGAGTGAATGATGGGGAATGGCATCACCTGCTTGTGGAGCTGAGAAGCAGCAAAGATGGGAAGGACACAAAGTACATGGCACAGGTGTATCTGGACTACGACATGTTCACGGTCAGTTCTGTGGCGCATCGTCTTAACAAATCAAAGCAGTCCTTGTATGAAATCTGTTTACTGAGGTGCTTTGTGTGTTTTATAGAAGTCAGCAGAGATCGGAAATGAGCTTCCTGGACTCAAGCTGAAGAGTTTGTTCATTGGTGGACTTCAGGGCCAGCGGGACATTGTCCAGCAGGGGTTTAAGGGATGCATGCAGGTGAGGCCAAAATATATAGTAGCAGTTGTGAATCTATTTTAATGTGTAATAAACAGATTTTTGATGGTAAAACAAGAATATTGTTTATACAAGTTTATTAAAAATATGTTGTTGTTTTTTTAAATATGTAATAAAAAGGAATGGGAAATGTATCTGTAATAATCTGTATTAACTTGTGTATTATTATTATTATTTTTTTTTTTATTTATTAGACTTTTTATTAATAATAATTTAAATTGATTATAAATACATTGGTATTAATAATAAGAATAATAATACATTTATTAATAAAAACTTCATTCATAAGCAATTCAGTATGTGCCATTTTAGTCAACTACATAAACATACATCAAATGCTGAACGATTCAGATTCATTCATTTTTTGTTCCCAGAAAGAGGAAACTTATTTCCACAGACTCTACCTTGTCTGTAGTACAAAAAATAAACACATAAATAAAACATGCAAGGATAATATAGTAAAAAAAACAACAATATGAAATATTACAATTTTAAAAATGTTCTATTTCAATGTTTCAAATTTGTATTCATTCTTGTAATCTTGTAATAAGTCATGTCTTCAGTGTCACTTGATTCATCAGAATCATTATAATATGGTAATTTGGTGCTTAAGAAAAATACTACTACTACTACCACTAATAATAATAATATATAT
>CAIGQW010055277.1:1413414-1424191 GCA_903798125.1 Danio choprae | reverse complement strand
TTATTATTATTATTATTATTATTATTATTATTATTATTATTATATACTAGTGGGATAAAAAAAAAACTCTTTTTATTTTTGAATTAAGCTTATTTTTCTTATACCATTGGCAGATTTTCTTGTTTTAAGCATAAAATAATGATTATAAAATAAAAACAGCTCAATATATGAAGTTAATTTGCTTCTAAAGTTAATATACAGTTGAATTATTCATTTATTTTTTATTTCATAATAAATCATAATTTTCTTTCATTATTTCATATAATTGTAATTAATATACATTTTAATTATTTTTTCAAATATTTCCCAACTGTTCTTTAACACAGTATTTATTTCTACTGGATAAAAATAGAATTGTTTTTTGTTTTTATTTTGCAGCTTTTAATTTTTGTAAAATAATTCATATAATATGATAGTTGGGTCAATATTATTAGCCCCTTAAGGGCTTTTTTTTCTTTTTTTCGATTGGCTACAGAATCAACCACTGTTGTCCAATGAAGAATAAGTCCTGATTAACCTAATTAACCTTTAAATGTCACTTTAAGCTGAATAGTCCAGTGTTTTCCCCCCTCGTAAGTTTTGTTTTGGTTTTGTTATCACTGTAAAATATTGTTTTATACACGGTTGAAGCAGTAGGGGTTGGACTCCACACTTTTCTTTATTGTAAATATTTTCCCCTGTTTTATATATATATATATATGTAGGAAGTGAGGGTTAGTATTGTATTTTTATTTCTGTTATTTGTTTTGTAAGATGTAGGTAGTTTTATTGTGAGTGTTTAGATAGAGTGTACTTTTTTGTTTATTATTTTCTTTGTGGGTCCTCTCCGAGGTATAGGCTTCACGTTTTGGGTGTTTAAAACAAAAGAAAAGAGAAAACGACAAAAAAAGACAAATAAACGATCCCCACACTAAGGGTTCTTAAAAGTTATTTGTTTGTCGAGTGCATTATTTATGTTACGTCCTTGACCCTAGACCAGGGTCGTAACACTAGTATCTTGCAAAATGACTATTAAAATATTATGAACTGCCATCATAGCAAAGACCAAAGAAATCAGTTATTTAACATCAGTTATTAAAACTATTATGTTTAAAAAAGCGTTTTAAAAAATGATATCCATTAAACAGCACATGGGAAATATATTAAAAAAAAAAAAAAAGAATTGTGCTAATAATTTTGACATTTTGTTTTCTAACGTTTGGATATTTGTACTGGAAGACCAGATACAGCAGATACTGATGCACTCAGTGTATTCATCATTTGCAATCAAAGGGAGACATTTTCTATGAAGTGGTCTGGCATTTGTAAACTTGATTCACAGTGCTGTGCTCTTTCCCTGTGTGTAGCGAACGCTGAACTGTAATAACACGTATATGGAGGACGGGGCGCTGTTCCGCTCAGCCATCGGCGAGTCTACAGTGTCTTTAGAGAGCACAGTCAGGTCAGCCAAGAGTCACAGCAGCTACTTTACTTACACGCACAGGTAACATGCTAATGCTGGGCACGCCGCTACTCATTGTGGAAGATTTCTCCTCATCCTACTTGACTGTTTTCAGTCTTTCTGTCTTGTTGAAATGACTTTTCTCTTTTTAGATGCTTGAGCAAAAGTGCATGGCTTCTGCTTTGCGATAATACACACAAATGTATATGCATGAATGTTCTGCGTGATTATTTTTCGGTAACGCTTTAATTTAAGATGACGTAGTTACTATTACTATAGTAATTGCAATGAAATATGCATAAACACATGTAACTTACCCCCATTCTAACCCCAACCATATTGTAAGTACATGTAATTCATTAATATTGCTCAGTAGTTACATGAATAGTTTATCACCTTAAAATAAAGTGTAACCCTTTTTTTCTTATTGTATAACAGCTTGCTCTGTTTATAGATTCAGGGGGGGAGAGCTTAATTGTTTGATGTTCAATCTATTTCAATTTGTAAAAACTAATAAGTATACTTAATTCCTTTATGTTGTCTCAACACAAATCGATTGTGTGGAATCCAGCATTTTTTACAGAGGGTCACATCAATTGTCACACAATGATTTATTTTAATCTTTATTTTTCAATGGTAATGAAATTGAGTTAGCCGAATGAAAGTGATCTTACAACCAAAACAACCATTAACCAGGTTTCAAACTATTAAATTCGTAAGTAGATCTATAATATATTCATTCATTCATTCATTTTCATTTCGGCTTAGTCCCTTTATTAATCTGGGGTCGCCACAGCGGAATGAACCGCCAACTTATCCAGCATATGTTTTACGCAGCGGATGCCCTTCCAGCTGCAACCCATCTCTGGGAAACATCCATACACACCCATTCACACACATACACTACGGACAATTTAGCTTACCCAATTCACCTATAGCGCATGTCTTTGGACTTGTGGGGGAAACCGGAGCACCCGGAGGAAACCCACGCCAACACGGGGAGAACATGCAAACTCCACACAGAAACGCCAACTGACCCAGCCGAGACTCGAACCAGCGACCTTCTTGCTGTGAGGCGAACGTGCTATCCACTGCGCCACCGTGAGGCCATCTATAATATAGCCCTAATGTAATATTAATGTAATGAAAATGTATCAAATCGCACCGAAATCTCAATTTTTGCCGGTTAAACTATAGACAAAAAATAAAAACGAGTGGTTATATTTTAGACATCCAAACATGTAAAGAATACTTTCACGCTAACTGAAAAATCTTGCGCACATTGCAGCTGAGACCGGACGTGAGATTTGATTGTAGCTACGGCTCACGTCTATGCCAAGTTTTGCATTTTCTATCGTACGTTAGTTTGATAAATGAGACCCAATGTGTGTAAATAATGGGAATTTTCTGACAGGATTCATGCAATGATGTTTGTTATTGCGTACACAAAGAATTGTGTTGTTTCAGCTCATTTTAAATAAGTAGTTTGAACAAGCAGCAAAATAGATATTTTTTGAGTCCTTCAAGTCATTAGCATAGCTAATTAGCACACCAGGGATATTGCACACAAATGCAGTTGGCCAAATATACTGTATAATATCATAAAGGGAGAATATTTATATTTTTATAACCTACTGGCCTGTAATACACCAATACAGCATTTCCGTGGATCCATATAAACAGATTATTTTGACAGTTGTCACCGACATGCAAAACTTTTTCAATAATGCAAAGGCTATGTAAACATGAACTAAAACTAATACAAAAATAATGGTAATATAAACAAGGCTGGAGGCTGCACGGTGGCGCAGTGAGTAGCACGATCGCCTCACAGCAAGAAGGTCGCTGGTTCGAGCCTCGGCTGGGTCAGTTGGCATTTCTGTGTGGAGTTTGCATGTTCTCCCTGTGTTGGCGTGGGTTTCCTCCGGGTGCTCCGGTTTCCCCCACAAGTCCAAAGACATGCGGTATAGGTGAATTGGGTAGACTAAATTGTCCGTAGTGTATGTGTGTGAATGGGTGTGTATGGATGTTTCCCAGAGATGGGTTGCAGCTGGAAGGGCATCCGCTGCGTAAAACATATGCTGGATAAGTTGGCGGTTCATTCCGCTGTGGCGACCCCAGATTAATAAAGGGACTAAGCCGAAATGAAAATGAATGAATGAACAAGGCTGGAATGAAATGAAATGTATCCTCTCTTAGTCTTAGTTTACTACTAAGTACTAGTACTAAAAGTATTCAAGTTAATTTATAATAGCCATGAATTAAAGTTAAATAGGTATAATATTTTGTAACAACAAAACTACTTGACAAACTAGTAAAACAATTACACTTAATTGGTTAAACGTAAGTTTTTAAACTATTTTATGAAGCTAAACGAGAAGGATTTGAGCGAGTTAGCATGAGGTTCATTTCTCATTCAATTAGTTTATTCCCCACTGGAATCTAGTTGCAACTGGAGGTCATGCATTTGGCATGTGTGTTGTATCTCTCTCATTCTCCTCCTTTGACTCCTACGCAGGGATGAATTGGGTCAGAAGCCCAGTGTTTCTGGAAACGCTAAAGCCGGACTCACGGACATTGATGGCTCACTCTTCCGTAACGGCACTAAAGCAGACGGTAAGAAAAAAAACTTCTAAGACAGCACTGATGTATGCTTAAAGTCCAAATTCTGAGATTCTTTAGTATTTAGTACTAGTAGATAATTTAAGTATTAGTATCTAATACAAATGATATAGAAATATACATGTAAATATTTTAGTTTGTATTTTTATTTGTATTACATATACATTATATATACATTATGAAGACAAACATTTATTTTGGATGCGATTAATTGCGATTAATCATTTGACGGAACTAGTTACTTCTAATCTAATCATTCAAATGTGTCTGGGTGGTTAATAAGGCATTTTTTCTGTAAGAACACATATTTTAATATCACTTTTAATATCTCCTTTCATCCATATGCAGACATCTGTAGCGTCACATCTATATTTGCTAACCACAAAACATGTTGATAAATGTAATGTAATGCAATATTAACATAAAGGTGTGTGTTTGTTTAGACTCAGATTCGGACAGCGAGCTCTCCGTGGATGAACACAGCAGCTCATACGCTTCCTCACACTCATCTGACAGCGAGGACGAAGACATCGACATGCAGCCAAAGTGGAACAATGAGAGACAACCGCTACACAGCACTCCAAAGGGCACAAAAGAAGGTATTTTCCTTGCAATTATATTAAAATTGTCAGCACTGCGTTCTCCTGGCAGCTCTTGCATTTAAACGTTTTTTCATCTCGTTTTAAGCTTGAACAACTAAATGATTGCTTAGGTCTATTAAAAGGACTATATTTTGACTCAATTACATTGTTGATGCTGTCACATCAACCTTCATTCCTTTTATCGGTGACTGAAAAACATGTGTGTATAGCCCATTGGAAAAAATAAACAAATTAAAAAATGACAAGCCAGTAACTTATTTTTTTTGGTCACACTTTATTTGAGGGTGTCCTTGTTACAGTGCAACTGTTCATTTCCCTACTGAGGAATATTAATTACATGTGGTTAGGGTTAGGATGCGGTTTAGGTTTAGTTGCATGCAATTATGCATAAGTAATTGTAATTACTATAGGAAGTACATGACACATGTAACTTCTTGGAATGTCTGTGTTTTAATAAGCCTATTCTGCAACCACATAGAAAAAAAATGTGATGTAGAAAGGGATCTTACTACATTTTACCATCAGTGACGCTGCTGCTTTATGTACGATGGTCAGTTGAACACAGTTTCTGACAGTGAACTGTTTCTGAGGTCATTATCAAAACTTTGTGCTTCTAATTTCATACCCAGGACAAAAATGTCATTTTATATTTTGACGTGAGCTATGTCGGTTTTATCCCGAGCCTTAATAGTTTAGAAATTCTTTAATTAAATGCAGAGCTGACAGAATTACAAAACAGCTGATGGTCACAAGTCACAAGATGGTGCTAAACAGTCAAAAAAACAAAGCTGACAGAAACGAGCATATACTAACCTACATATTATACATTCACAAGACGGCACCAAACAGTCAAAACCGTGGCGTGACAGTCAAGCAGATACATATGAATGTGGATGTGAGTATAACGATGTGAACATATTCACAGACAGTCAAACTATTGGTTGTTATCTCGGAATATCATACCTTGGAATGACAGCCACCCATGTAATAAGCATAGTTAACCTGTAGGTATACAGTATATAGTGTCCTTTCCAAAAAATGGTGATGTTTATGTGTGTTATTAATGTCTAATGAAGTGTATTTGTGCAAGTTTTTGTGTTGTCCTCAAAGTCCACCATCTCTTCAAGTCCTCGTAATGTATACGTTCTAATATAATAATTAACTTTACTCTTTAATAACTACATAAATGCATCCACAAATCGTTCCGAAATATCCTGGTTCAGTCTGGAAGCTGTAACCTTTTCATGTTTATTGTTGTCTGATGGTTTAAATGTGTACGGCTCTAATTCATTACTGCTCATGTCTGAAATATTAGCTGCCTGAGATTTGCTCGTTTTGCTATGTGTCAGAATAGAGTGTGCAGGCTCCGCCCTCATCTCTAAAACAGCAGCTTATTTGCATGTAAGGGGACACACACAAAAACGGCACGTTTTTTGCTCCCACCAAAACAGTGACCAATTTTTCAAACAATAATAAATGATCGGTGTGGTGTTTTAAACTGAAACTTTACAGACACATCCTGAGGACATATTTTACGAAATATGAAAAAAGTCATAATATGTCTCCTTTATAGGGATAGTTCACCCAAAAATGAAAATCCTGTCATCATTTACTCATTCTTTACTTGACAAGCATATTTGAGCTTCTGTTAAACACTAAAGAAGATATTTCGAAGAATGCTGGTGGATGGTACCCATTGACTTCTATAGTATTTTTTCCTACTATGGAAGTCAAAGGAAACAATCAAACAGCATTTTTCTAGTTATCTTCTTTTTGTGTTCAACAGACGAAAGAAACTCATAAAGGTTTAAAACCACATGAGGGAGAATACATGTGTAAATTTCCATTTTGGGATGAACTATCCCTTTAAAAATGTACATTTTTGTTACTGAAATGGCAAATATCATGTACCTCCTTCTGTCTTTCAGTAGACACGGTGTCCAATCACGTGAAGCCGTACTGGCCGACTGAAGCCATGACAGCCAGTGACAGTGAAGATCCTGGAGGAGCAGAGAGGCTGAGAGTGGAGACCAAAGTTAACGTGGAGCTCCATCAGGAAAATAAACTCAATCATATAGGAGAGAGCACTCAGGACAAAGAACAGCCAACGCCATCCATACAAGCCAACAGCAACCACCAGCCTGAACAGAGGAAGGGTGAGAGTGATTAGTGGACACTTGGGTTAACTGTAGTGTCATTACTGTTATTAATAACCGTCATTATATTATATTATATTACATTATATTATATTATAATCATCATAACCCCCCCCCATAAAAAATATATTTAATCATAGTTTTAGAATGTGATTTTACTTACATATTTCCAATTAATTGTAAAGTTTTTATAATTTGATTTGTTTGTCTTTTTATTTATTATTATTTTATTATTAATATTATTTATTCTTAATATTTTTGCTGTATTTTGCAAATACCTGAAATTGAATATTTGTGTTTAAGGAGTAGTTTCGTTATAGATCACTATAATACCCTGACTTTAAATAAAGTTTATAATATTTTAGTTAGATTGTACTTTTGTTTTCATATTTCACTTTTAACGTTGTCTTTTTATTCGTTTTTTTGTCATTTTAAATGGTTTATTATTAATATTAATATTTCTATTATCTATATAATATTATTATTATGTGGTTGTTGTTATTATTATTGTTTTGATTTTAGTACATCAAGCATAACTAAAGAAAAAAATGAAAAGAAAATTCCTTCGCAACTACTTAAAATAGAATAGTTGTACATACTGTGTTCATTATTTTAGTTGATATTCATTTCTGATCATTTCTAGAGATTTAGTTATTTATAATCACCTGAGCCCAAATAAAGATTGCATATTTAGATTTAATTATTTATTTACTTATTTTAAATTTAATTAAATTTAATATTATTTCATTTTATTAAATTTTTTTATAGTTATATATTTTTTTAATTATTCTTTTTCTTTTCTTTATTGGAATCATACACAATAAGACTACAGACATTATTAACAAGCAATCAAACTCTGCTTTTATATTAGCTGTGTTATACATTCTACATGTGGCCTAATATTCCCATGTACTTTCTTCTCTCCTCACAGGTATTCTGAAGAATAAGATCACATATCCTCCTCCACTGACAGACAAAAACATGAAAAACAAACTTCGGGAGAAGTTATCAGACTACAATCCCCCGACCATTTCCTCCAGAGCGCCCTCTATAACCTCTAATGATGGGGGCAATGGACACAACGTCCTGATCAAGCCCCCTCGGCCACCGGTTCCTCCGCGAGAACATCTGAACGGCATGGCCATGAATCTGAAATCAGCCACTGTTAATGGAGGAAACCAGTCAGACTCTGAGTAAGACTCTTTTTTTGTTTCTGCGTTCTACCTTTCTTCACCCAAACCTACCCTTTTTCGTTTGTTTTTAGTGATGAATTCAAAATCAAAAACATAATTCAGTAATAAAATCCAATGAGTTTACCCCAAATTTTTACCTAAAGGGTTAAAAAGAGAAATATATTTTCTGTGAAAACAACCGCCTGGATGTACTTTATGCCAGTTATTACATGGATACTTTCCACAAAACATAAAAAAGTCATTCTGAGTAATAGTTTATTATCTCTTTAATTAAATGCAAAGCGAACAGATGAAAATGGCTGAATGGAGCATACACTAACCTGTGTATTTTATTCATTCACAAGATGGCGCCAAACAGTAAAAAAAACAGCTTCCTGACAGACAAGCATATAAATATGAATTTGAACATACTCATTGATACTTGAGATATTTTGAAGTGAGCCTGTATTGTTAGTTTCAGGGAATATCTGGGAATAACCGGCCCGATCTCATGAGGAAATGTAACTATTTTACTTATTGTCAGAAAAGTGGCTTATTCATATGAATTGATACGAATTTTTAAAGGAAGCAAGTCATCAAACAACACTCATAAACCTACCCCTCATTAGGGGATGAGCAAATAGTGTACGAATTTAAAATGTACAATTAAGATCTAACAAATCAATATGAATTAGCCACTAAATCAAAAAGTTACACACTGCCTTGAGATTGGAATGTCGTGACTGACCAATCAGAATCGCGTATTCCAGAGAGCTGCGTAATAAAATAAAACTTAACTTGCATTTCTTTTGGCATGTTTTTGAAACCTAAACCTTCAGATTCTGTTAAGCTCTTTGCAAAGCTAACAGGAATAAAAATGGCTGAACGGAGCATACACTAACCTGTGTATTTTATTCAGTCACAAGATGGCGCCAAACAGTAAAATAAAAACAGCGTCATGACAGACAAGCATATAAATATGAATTTGAACATATTCATAGACGGTAAAGTTGATTTGAAGATTTGAGCCTGTATTGTTCGTTTCAGCGATTGTTATCTGGGAATAACCAGCCTGATCTCACGAGGAAACGTAACTATTTTACATATTGGCTAATTCATATTAATTGATATGATTTTTAAAAGAAGGTGTCTCTCCAAACACCATCCCTAAAGCTACCCCTCATTAGGGAATGAGCAAATAGTACTAAAATGTAAAATGTACGAATGAGATCGTACAAATTAAAACAAATTAGCCACTAAATCAAAACGTTATAAACTGCCTTGAGATTGAAATGTCGAGACTGACCAATCAGAATCCGCGTAAACTTGCATTTCTTTTTGCATGTATTTGAAACCCAAACCTTCTGATCCTGTTCAGCTCTTTGTGTCTGTTGGCGCATGCGTACGGAGGCAAAGAACGTCTTGTTTTGCACCTGTTGTTCACGTGGCATGCGGCCTGCATTTCGGCCCAAACACCCTCCTAACCCGCATGTATCCTCCTTCCCTTTTCTCTCCCTTTCTGCTCACCACAGCGGCAGTAATGAAACATCAATCTGACCCAGCAGGAAACCCAAGGAACCTCTGCCCTCGTGAGGGAGGAATACCAGTCTGAACTGCGGGAGGAATGTGTGGAAGCCAAGTCGAATTACCCAAAGAGCCCTCCGTAGGTGCAGCTTGCTCTCCAGCGTGTCCCTGGGGTCCAGGCTCCATTGGAGAACAGTATTACTGCAGACGTCTGGCTGTTAAATGAACTGATGATGGAAAATAAAGGGAATGTATCGAAATACGCAAGACTTTATGGAAACTGTGCCAAAACGCTAAACGTAGGACTACAACCACTCCCAGAATGCCGAGCGACACACTCTTACCGAGTGCCTTTGAAGTGGATTCTAAGAGACGCGTAATAAGACTTTGTGTAATTTCACCACTAGTGCTTCTTAAAGCAAATGTGCACACAATTCACACAAGGCTGGAACTGTGTAGAGACATTTTTGTTTACGATTATGAAACGTAAATCACAGAATGCTGAAATTTTCACCAAGTGCCCTGCTCGGCCCGTCCTCGTAGAGGAGATCCGTCTCTTAACTAATATCTTCCTCTTGTAATTACTGTGTATATAACTTGTTGTTGTCGTGAATTTGTAATATTTTGAGGCACATTTGTATATTGAAAAACGTTTTAATAACATTTAATGCAAGATTTTTATGTGGTTAGATCACAGATGTTTTGTACTTGATTTGCTGAATAATTTGTATTTCTTTTCTGGTGCTGTTCGTCCCAAAACCTTAGACTTAAAAGTCCATTAAAAACACTGCTGGATTGTTCAACACTGTTGTTGTTTGGTGTATAGTGAAAACATGGCTCTTAGACTCGAGGAAATTACAATGAACGCTCTGTTTTGTAATCAAATGACGGTTCATAATTCATATTCCAAAGAAGCCGCGGTTGAACCTGCAGGTGTTTTTAAATTATCTCTCATATCAAAAAGACACTGGATTTCTTTTAGCTGTATTTATTTTTTATGCGCAGACACTGGACGAAAATTGAAGCTGTAAAAATAAATGCTCTCTGAATTTGTATCTTTGTTGTATATTTATTTTTATTTGTTTCCTTCCAAACACAAACTTAAGGGGTTCAGGTGTGAAATGGACATGCTAAAAGTTTAAAGATCAGATTCAGAATATGTTTTCAAAAATAAATATTGCGATATTACATAATATGAATATATAGTGTAAAAACAAAAATTAATAGTGTGTACATGTATGTATGTATATATATATATAT
>CAIGQW010055277.1:1366358-1413014 GCA_903798125.1 Danio choprae | reverse complement strand
GGACAATTTAGCCTACCCAATTCACCTGTACCGCATGTCTTTGGACTTGTGGGGGAAACTGGAGCACCCGGAGGAAACCCACGCCAACACAGGGAGAACATGCAAACTCCACACAGAAATGCCAACTGATCCAGCCGAGGCTCCAACCAGCGACCTTCTTGCTGTGAGGCGACTGTGCTACCCACTGCGCCACCGTGCGACCCCCAACTATATACATAGTTATTGAAAAGTTGTATGTCGAATTCTTTCTTGTTATGCCTAATTACCTGATGAATGACACTTTTTGCTACATTTGCTGACACAGAATAAACAAAATTACATTAAACATATATCAAATAATTCCCAACACACATAATTACTGCAATATTTGGACTACACAGTTTTACATTCAGTTTTTAATACTGATTCATATGAATAATCACCTCATGTTTGTACATTTTCTTAAAATTTGAAGTGAATTACAACATTCAAATTCCTTAGCAAATTTATTCCGCAGATTTATGCCTTTGACATATACATACATATATACATTCATTGATTCTGTATACAGTATGTCTTGTTCCATTTCAAATTAATTTGGACATAAGTAATACGTGGTTTCTAAAATGTATGATCAATAATAATTCCCAAAATGTAATTTCATACACTCTCATTGAATCTTAAATGAAAGTGTTACTTTTAGAATTGTTAAATATTCTAAACTTTGTTTTCCTTAAATTCAGTGAAAGTCTATCATCAAACAATGTTTTATTAACCGTCAGTTTGTTTCCTACAGTATTCAGAAGTTGATCCAAAATCTTTCCAGAACAACATAGGCTACTGTAAGTTAGTATCATCAGCAAACAAAGCCGATTTAAATCTTGTGACATTACAAATATAATTCATACACATAAATAATGTAGGGCCTAAAACCGAACCTTGTGGTACAGTCCAAAAACTAACGCAACCACATATCTTTAGCACACTTTTACAGTTGAAATCAGAATTATTAAACCACCTTTGAATTTTTTTTTCTCTTTTAAATATTTCCCAAATGATGTTTAACAGATTCAGGAAATGTTCACAGTATGTCTGATAATATTTTTGCTTCTGGAGAAAGTCTTATTTTTTTTATTTCGGCTAGAATAAAAGCAGTTTTTAATATTTTAAAAATCATTTTAAGGTCAAAATTATTAGCCTCTTTAAGCTATATTTTTCGATTGTCTACAGAACAAACCATCATTATACAATAACTTGCCTAATTACCCTATCCTGCCTAGTTAACCTAATGAACCTAGTTAAGCCTTTAAATGTCACGTTAAGCTGTATAGAAGTGTCTTGAAAAATATCTAGTCAAATATTATTTACTGTCTTCATGGCAAAGATAAAATAAATCCGTTATTAGAAATGAGTTATTAAAACTATTATGTTTAGAAATGTGTTGGAAACATCTTCTCTCCGTTAAACAAAAATTGGAGAAAAAAAAAAAAACAGGGAGGCTAATATTTCATGGGGTTTAATAATTCTGACTTCAACTGTATATTCTTTAAACTCCTGTTATCACGATAGTATGCACTTCAACCAACACTAAGTTAGTTTGAATGACTTGTTTAAGGCTTACTTCACCGAGGCCTGTTTTCTGCCCTTTACCCTGAATTCCTTTGCAAGGCTTTTACTGTCACAGGTGGCGCAGAGCAAGAATTCATCTTCAGCTGAGCCTGATTATCCAGAGTGCTCTTAACATACTGCCTCGCTTCAAAGAGCACATCAAATATTAACTACTGCGGTCAGGCTCTCTGAACTCCATACGAGGGGTCCGCTAAAACATCTCAACAGCACACATTGACAATATACTTATTACATGTAATGATTAACTTTTTTCATAAACACGTCTTTTATTTGAAAGAAAACATAACACGTTTAATGATTTACGCCTATTAGTTTGTGCTTACCAGTAGGTCATTTATGGTGTGTTCACATTTGGCAGGTTTGGTTTGATTAAAATGATCATCTGAATGGGTGTGAACACTGCTATCTGCAACCCTGGTGCACAGACAGACCAAGACCTCTTAAAATGCAAGTCTCTCTGTTTCTGAAAGAACTGTGAGTGTTTCGACTAAAATATGAATGCAACATAGACCTGTAATGATTGAATAAATGATGTAATGATAAAAACATAAGAGATAATCAACAGATTGCCATACGATAAACTGAGTGCACAATACAATAATAATAAATAACGTAGGGCCTAAAACCGAACCTTGTGGTACTGTTCAAAAAGTCATCCACGTATCTTTAGCACATTTTTATCTTTAAACTTACTAACTCCAGTACACTAGTTTGCAGATGTGAAGAATATGTTTATCTTTAAACTTACTGTCACACTCGATGCTGGACATGATGAAACAGGAACACGATATTAACAAGAAGACGGATTTATTTCACAAAACACTTACAGGATACAAGCACTGGGATGAGACAGGACACGCAGACAGGACATCGACGTAGAGACAATACAATACCGCACAACGAAGGACACAGACAGAAGGGTATAAATACAAGGGGAAATGATTAAACTAATGAGACACAGGGATGAACACAGGTGGGATAAATTAACACTGAACACGGCGGGAAAAACAGAACAAAGGAATCACATGACAGCAACAGAACACTGACACTTACTAACTCCAGTACACTAGTTCGCAGATGTGCACTGCAAAGTGCATTTAAAATCCTTGACTTGCCAGCAGGCCATTGATTATTCCACTTATTCCTTGGTCGTTTGCCAAGTTACAGAAAAGTCTTAACTAGTTTTAATATTTGCAGTGCAATATTTGGCAAATGTGTTGTCAGTTATGACACATTCGATCTTCAAGTCCTTGTTTTGAGTCAGTCACATTCAGACAAATATCTAATAGCTCATAGTTACGTGTTAGCTGCCTCTGCAGATATTTTCGATCCTATTTGCGAGTTGGTTAATCCCCATAAACTCCCTGATGAAGCACATGTTGGTGTCCTCGAGATCACAAAGTGGAATGAAGACTTTGGCTGCATCCGAAACCGCCTACTACTCAGTAGGTACTGCATTTGAATTTACTACTCGGCTGTTAGACAAGTACATTCTATAGAGTATGAATGTGAGTAGTATGAATGGAATTCAGATGTACTACATCCGCCATTTTGTCATGGTCACATGACCTACCCTCGTCAGTTGTGTCGCTTCACTCCCATTTATGAATTTTCTCGCAGGGCATCATGGGATAGCTCAGCGTGCATGGGATGTGCACTTCAGAATCTCACCGGAAGTAGTAGGTCATCCGGGTACTTCTCGCATACTGATTTTCGGACATACTCGGCTCGCATACTGATTTTAGCAGGCTATATAGTATGGAAGTATGCAGTTTCAGATGCAGTCTTTGTCAACTGTCACTTAGTTACTAGAGTTACTACTAACATTTAGTGGAAGCACATTTATTTCAGACTGTGATCAAAACTGACTGGAACTACTTGTGTATTAAACTATTTTATTGAACATGTTGCAGCCAATCAGAATCAAGAATTTCAACAGATGGATTGTTTCCCTAGGATATATCTGTATTTCCGGCTGGGATCATTTAGAGCTTTTAAAGCTGGGCTCAATCTCCAATTTAAAAATTCAAGCACTGTCACCTCACAGCTAGAAGGTCACTTGTTCGAGTCGTGACTGGGCCAGTTGGCATTTATGTGTGGAGTTTGCATGTTCTCCCTGTGTTTGTGTGGATTTCCTCCAGGTGCTCCGGTTTCCCCCACAGTCCAAAGACATGCGCTATAGGTGAATTGGATGAACTGAATTGTCCGTAGTGTATGAGTGTGAATGAGAGTGTATGGGTGTTTCGCAGTACTGGGTTGCGGCTGGAAGGGCATCCGCTGCGTAAAATATATACTGGCAGTTCATTCTGCTTTGGCGACCCCTGATGAATAAAGGAACTAAGCCGAAGGAAAATGAATGAATGAATGAATGATTTTCATTTTAAAAATTTGTTGACTATAGAAAAATACAATACACACACTTATAGGTAATGTCGAACTCCGAGCCTCCAGTTGTCATTCTGTGACATCAAACAACATCCCTGCGCAAAAGATCATGGGTGCCTGAAATGTCTGTTAGCTGAACGATTGAAAACCCTTCATTCTGAAAGACCCATGAAAAGGCCAGTTTTAAGCACTTTGGTATAGAGTAACGCCCTCCAATGCCCTACGGAAGGCAATAGGCATGTTTGAGCTGCGCCTCGCCTTGACTGCAATGTAGACAAGAGCAGGCGGCTGCAGTAAGAGGAGGGCTCAGAAAACATATCAGAAGTCAGACACTTCCCGAATCTCGCTGTTTTGCTGCCTGGAAACTTTACTAGTGCAGATCGTCAGAACAGCTGTGATCGCGTTCGCGTTTTTTTATCGCCGACGAATGACCTCATGAAAAATACGCTGGTCGCTGGTTCGAGCCCCGGCTGGGTCAGTTGGCGTTTCTGTGTGGAGTTTGCATGTTCTCCCTGTGTTGGCGTGGGTTTCCTCCGGGTGCTCCGGTTTCCCCCACAAGTCCAAAGACATGCGGTACAGGTGAATTGGGTAAGCTAAAATTGTCCGTAGTGTATGAGTGTGAATGGGTGTGTATGGATGTTTCCCAGAGATGGGTTGCAGCTGGAAGGGCATCCGCTGCGTAAAACATATGCTGGATAAGTTGGCGGTTCATTCCGCTGTGGCGACCCCAGATTAATAAAGGGACTAAGCTGAAATGAAAATGAATGAATGAATGAATGGGTCATGTTTATAGTTGTTGTGATACCAGAGCAACTATAGAATTTAAATAGGCTTTTTATATAATATGTGTCAGTGTTCGTCCGCGTCATCGTTTGTTGTTGTCACGTGCCTTTGTCTTCCTCCCGCCACTGTCAGTGTTAATATGTTCCACCTGTGTTCATCCCTTCTGTGTCATCAGTGTAATCAATCCGTCATCCATTTATACCCTTTCGTCTGTGTCCATTGTTGTCCGGTATTTTGAATCGTGTGGGTCTCGTCCTGTGTCGTCCTGTCTTCCCGCATCCAGTATCTGTTCCCCGTAAGTGTTTAATAAACCCGTTTTGTAATGTTTCTCCTTCTCCGTCTCGTTCTGTCACCATCCGCCACTATGGCGTTACATAATACCGGACTCAAAGTTAGCGGCGTGTTTTCCCCCGATTTTTGCCCCTCAGTGTTTTATTTTTCTCCCTCCGTGTTTCCTTGAATCCCGTCCGCCCTTCCGTTTCTCTTCACCACCTGCTGGAGCAGGGGGAAAGCAGCCCTGAGGACCATATCCGAGCAACTGTGAACAGCTTTCCGGGCGACGTGCTCTGCACGCCCATCATCTGTGGCAGAGCACGATCGCAAGAAGATGGTCCTTGGGGCAACATCGCCGCAATTATGGAGTGGACACTGGCGAGTAAAATATTTCCACTCACCGCCTTTCTGGAGGAAGATCTCGTCAGTGCCACTCCAGACCCAGTGACCAGCCAAGCATCACCATCCACCTGCAGGGAGCGCTTGCCAGAGCCCACCGCAGACGGAGAGCCAACCCCAGCCGATGAGCTATCGCCCCCTAGAGCGACGGAGCGGAATCGAGCTGAGATGGAGGAGCTTAAACACCCGTCTGACCAGGTGCGAGAGCCGGCAACACCGCCAAGAGGGGGAGTCCTGGCGGATACCCGCGACAGCAGCGAGAGTCCCGCCCACCCCCCCTATGCAGATGGACAGCGGCTGGACACTGGGAGGCTACTCATTGGCTTCTGGGGCTTCATTTTTAACTTTCCGCTGCTTTCAGGCAGCAATATCCGTCCGCTGTATTTAGGCAGCAATATCCGTCCGCTGTATTCAGGCAGCAACCAACTGTCTCCGCACAGTTTTTTAACCTTCCTTCTGGGAAAAAGCCTCAGCTCCAGGGTCATGAGTAGCTTCCCACGGTCCCCCAGAACTGCAGCCAGTCATCCAGCTCCAGCACTGCTGCAGTCAGCCAGCCCCCCAGCTCTCGCTCCAGCTCCGGAAATGGAGCTCGCTTGTGGGCGCTACCTGTCTGCGTCACCCTCTGGAGGGTGTCGCCCAGCGTCAGCTCCTACGGCCTGCGAGCTGCGGACTCCACCTCGGCCCTTCGACCCTAGGGCTCCGCGTTGGCTCACTCCTCCCTCGTCTTCGTCATGGGCCGTCCGCCCACCAGCTCCGCCAGGCTCCCTCGTCCCTCCGGCTCCACCTTGGTCAGTCGTCGCCCTTCCTATGCCTCTGGACTCCACTCTTCCGGCTGCACCTCATCGCACCGTCCCACCGGCTGCGTTGAGCTCCTCCATCCCTCCAGCTACGCCTTGGTCCTCCGTCGCTCTGGCTACGCCGCGGGCTTCCGGAACCCCGCCGTCGCCTTGCTCGGGTGAGCCGCCTGCTTCGCCCGGCCCTCAGAAACCTCGGCGTCATCTTCGCCCTTCGGCTCTCCGTCACTTCTGTGGGCTCCACCGCCATCAGCGGCGTCTCCCTCGGTCGGCCCCCTGGAGTCAGCAGCCACTCCTCCTCCATGGATCCTCCCGTCCTCGACTCCGCCCGGGGCCGTCCTTCTGGCTGTGTCCTGGGTCCTCCTGCTCCGGTTCCCTTCCTGTGTCTCCCTCAGACTCCTCCCTTGTACCCTCCCCTTCTACCCTCCTTCTTCATTTTGTTGTTTCCCGAGGACGCGCCTTCAAAAAGGGGGGGGGGGGGTGTACTGTCAGTGTTCGTCCGCGTCATCGTTTGTTGTTGTCACGTGCCTTTGTCTTCCTCCCGCCACTGTCAATGTTAATATGTTCCACCTGTGTTCATCCCTTCTGTGTCATCAGTGTAATCAATCCGTCATCCATTTATACCCTTTCGTCTGTGTCCATTGTTGTCCGGTATTTTGAATTGTGTGGGTCTCGTCCTGTGTCGTCCTGTCTTCCCGCATCCAGTATCTGTTCCCCGTAAGTGTTTAATAAACCCGTTTTGTAATGTTTCTCCTTCTCTGTCTCGTTCTGTCACCATCCGCCACTACGGCGTTACAATATGGTTCAAAAACACTATAGTATTACTATAAATTACTATAGTATTTTTTTCAATGTGGGAGTGGAAGCAATTGAAATATCACTGTTTTTACAAAAAGACAGTCACAATCACAGAAGATGAACAGCTCATTAGCCTACTTAAAATGGTGTACAGTATTTAAAATACAAATCTGTATATCAAAATAAACAGTTTATATAGCAGGAAAGGTTTCAAGAAATCTAATTTGGGTATATTATAAATTAAGTACCTAAATAGCAGCTTTTGAGTGACAGCCAGGTCATGACAAATGTTTGTTTATTTGTTTTGCTAGGAATGTCCCGAGAACTTGGCATTTTTCCATTTTCGGCAAGTTTTCCATTTCTATAGTCCTTTCAGACTTTCTAGAGGATATTAGAATGTATAAAGGGACATACAGTTGAAGACAAAATTATTAGTTTAAAAAATATATATTGCATCAAATATGTAAAAGTGTTGTTTAACAGAGATTTTTTTTCAACAGTTTTTAGAACTAATTTCTAATAACTAATTTCTCTAGTCTTTGCCATGATGAAATAATATTATATTACTATTAATTATTATTCATTCATTCATTTTCATTTCGGTTTAGTCCCTTTATTAATCTGGAGTCGCCACAGCGGAATGAACCGCCAACTTATCCAGCACATGGTTTACGCAACGGATGCCCTTCCAGCTGCAACCCATCACTGGGAAACATCCATACACACTCATTCACACACATACACTACGGACAATTTAGCTTACCCAATTCACCTATAGCGCATGTCTTTGGGGGAAACTTGTGGGGAAAACCGGAGCACCCAGAGGAAACCCACGCAAGTCATGAGGAGAACATGCAAACTCCACACAGAAATGCCAACTGACCCAGCCGAGGCTCGAACCAGCGACCTTCTTGCTGTGAGGCGATCGTGCTACCCACTGTGCCACCGTGAGGCCCCTATTATTCATTCATTTTCATTTCGGCTTAGTCTCTTTATTAATCTAGGGTCGCCACAGCGGAATGAACCGCCAACTTATCCAGCATATGTTTTACGCAGCGGATGCCCTTCCAGCTGCAACCCATCTCTGGGAAACATCCATACACTCCCATTCACACTCATACACTACGGACAATTTAGCTTACCCAATTCACCTGTACCGCATGTCTTTGGACTTGTGGGGGAAACCGGAGCACCCGGAGGAAACCCACACCAACACAGGGAGAACATGCAAACTCCAAACAGAAACGCCAACTGACCCAGCCGAGGCTCGAACCAGCGACCTTCTTGCTGTGAGGCGAATGTGCTACCCACTGCACCACTGTGAGGCCCAGGCCCCTATTAATTATTATTAATTTACAAAATATTTTTTAATATATATATATATTTTTTTGCAAGATACTAGTATTCAGCCTAAAGTGCAATTTAAAGAGTTAAATGTATGTTAAAGAAGTGTATGTTAATGTATGTTAAAGTAAGTATGTTAAAGAAAAATGAGGAAAGTTATTGGACAACAGTGGCTTGTTCTGTAGAGATAATGAAATTCTTAAGGGGGGCTAATTATATTGACATGCTTATTAGGCCGAAATAAACTGCTTTTACTTCAGCCAGACTAAAATAAAAAGCCTAAGACTTTCTCCAGAATAAAAACTATTAGACTGTAGGAAATACTGTAAAACATGATACCTGTGTGTGTGTGTGTGTGTGTGTGTGTGTGTGTGTGTGTGTGTGTTTTTGTGACATATCAGGACACAAATCTGTATAATGACATATGTATGACACAGGTATTACAAAAAGGAGGTGAAATATAAGGACATTGCTGACTTCCTCATTTCTCAAAAAGCTTATAAACCACACAGAATGAGTTTATTCAGGGAGTAAAGCTGTACACAGTCTCCTGTGATGGTTGTGTTTAGGGGTAGGGTGGGGTTAGGCCAATACAATATACGCTTTGGACAGTATAAAATGAATGAAAACCTATGTAATGTACCCACTTTTCACAAAAACAAACGTGTGTGTGTGTGTGTGTGTGTGTGTGTGTGTGTGTGTGTGTGTGTGGGTGGGTGTTTTTTTACTCCTTTCGCATACTCCTTTCACTTCTCAGATGAAACCACAAAAATATGAGGCATAATGTCTGATTACCTTTGTATGTATGAAAATTACAATCTACAAAACTTCACACAAACATACAAAAAAGTGAAAATGACAACAAACATGACTTCAAACTAGGAGAGATATAAAATGCAGCATGGCGATGCGGTGGCGCAGTGGGTAGCACAATCTCCTCACAGCAAGAAGGTCGTGGGTTCGAGCCTTGGCTGGGTCAGTTGGCATTTCTGTGTGGAGTTTGCATGTTCTCCCCGTGTTCACGTGGGTTTCCTCTCGGTGCTCCAGTTTCCCCCACAAGTCCAAAGACATGCGGTATAGGTGAATTGGGTAAGCTAAATTGTCCGTAGTTTATATGTGTGAATTAGTGTGTATGGATGTTTCCCAGTGATGGGTTGCAGCTGGAAGGGCATTTGCTGCGTAAAATATATGCTGGATAAGTTGGCGGTTCATTGCACTGTGGCGACCCCAGATTAATAAAGGGACTAAGCCGAAAAGAAAATGAATGAAAAATACAGCACATGCACATCCTAATTATTTATATGAAACATTTTGTTTTGTTTTTGTTTTGGTTTTGCGTGTAAATCTAAATAATAAACGTATGTAATGGTCTTTGTCTTTTTTTTTTAATCAACGAATATACAAAAAAGGTATACAGCCAGGTATAAACCTTAGTAAAAACAGAAGAAGTGTAATGTGTCAGTCTCATCCAATAAGCATTAAGCTGTGTTGTCAGCCAGTCGTTTCCCATCATGCTTTTGGTGAGCGCAGTCATTGGAGAGCAACTGCAGCCGACAGCTCAATCTGAGTCAGTTTTTTGCTGCACGTCAGCATGACATCAGAGCGAGGCGGACTCAAGGCTGACACATTTCTTACCCTTCATGCATCTCACGGTGATCACCGGTGATTGGTTCTGCGCAGATTTTGCCCGTCTCAAACGAGCCTAGTATATCCCATATGGGAAGCCCCAGGTGATGATGTAACAAAGCCCAGTTTCCTGAAATCATGTGACCTTGGCAATTTAATACACACTCCGAACCAAAACAGAATGTGTGGGTGTTCATCGTGAGTCTACGCACCTTCAGGGCAAGGTTATTATAGTTTTGTTTAAATTTGTGCTACGTTTTAGTTTAGTTAGTCGTATTTATGCTAGTTTAGTTTTATTTCTATTTAATTTGATATATTTTGTTTCTATTTTAGCAATTCTAGTTTAGCAGAGGTAACATAACATGCCGAGCACAAGTTTAGTGTTTGCACAGATTACATTAACATTTGTGCAAATCTCTTAAAAAAAAAATCTAATAGTTGTTTATCATTCATTCATTCATTTTCCTTCGGCTTAGTCCCTTCATTCATCAGGGGTCCCCACAGCGGAATGAACCGACAACTTATCCAGCATATGTTTTACACAGCGGATGCCCTTCCAGCTGCAACTCAGTGCTGTGAAACACCCATACACTCTCATCCACACATACAATACGGCCAATTTAGTTTATTCAATTCACTTATACCACGTCTTTGGACTGTGGGGGAAACCCACGCCAACACGGGGAGAACGTGCAAACTCCACACAGAATGCCCTCTGGGACTCTGGCCCAGCCAGGACTCGAACCAGCGACCTTCTTGCTGTGAGGTGACAGTGCTAACCATAGTGTCGCCCCATAGTTGTTTTATACGAACACTAAATCCAAAACCATACAAATGCAATGAATTATGCCTTGTTTACAAAACGCCTTGTTTACATTTCTTGCATACAAAGAAAAGATGTTTTAAGTTTATATCAAAAATAAATTCTGAAAATAAGACTATTTTGATTATTTTCAGCTAGTTTTTCTGCTAGACTGTTGTTACTTTTCTTTTAGTTTTAGCTTTTTGTACATTTTATTTGAGTTAATGAGAATGTTTTGACCAATAATTTTAGTCTTACACTGTAAACGAACCTTGTAAATGACAGTATTTAACTGTAATATGAACTATTCTACTGTAGGACAGTTAAGCATTATGTTACTGTATTTTAAAGTTGCATTGTAAAAATTACTGTATATTTTACAGTAAATATATACATACAATTCTGTAAATACATACAGCAAGATAAATGGTGCTGTAAATGTAAATACATATTTGTGCTGTAATTTATTAACAGTAAGTTACTGTAGATTTTACAGGAATTGTTAACAGTGTAGTTTTAGTTTACTGAGGGAGTGAGTGAGTTAAATTAAAACTGTGAATTCGATTTTTTATTTTGTCAATTTTGAGTTGTACATAAAGCAATAGAGTTTTTTTAAGGATAAGCTTGACCATCAGCCATCACAGGGACAGTTAAAGGGACAGTTCACCCAAAAATCTAAATTCTGCCATCGCTTACTTGTTCCAAACCTTTATGAGTTTTTTTAAAGGGACAGTTCATTCAAAAAAATACCATTTCACTCATTATTTTTAATCTAAGTTTCTTTTTTCTTTCGAACACAATATAAGATATTTTAAAGGAAGCTGAAAACCAGTAGCCATTGACATACGTAGAAGGCAAAACAAATACTATGGAAGATTACAGGTTTTCAACATTCTGCAAAATATCTTCTTTTGTGTTCAACAGAAATAAAATGTGAGTAAAATGGCATTTTTGAATAAACCAGCCCTTTAAAAACTCATTTGAACCTTCTCAAAAGTAGATGCCCGTGGCAATCCAAGAACAAAGCTGACAATCTGTAATGTATTTCACAATCCAATTAAAAGCAGATTCCTTCCTAGTTCCTATACTTTTTTTGTGCTTAAATTTCCTTAAACAGGCTGGATATGTATAATGGATGGATTCTGCCAAGTCAACTTCAATATGTCTGAAAGAGCATTCCTCTGCTGTCAGGACTGACGGGGTTTGGCGGATTGAGTTTCAGCTTTGTTAAGAGTTGTCAGTCAGTCTGATGCTGATAAACTTTGCCCCTTCCTGCAGTCTCACATATACATCGCCTGATCAGAGTGGATGAGAAAATGAGGACAAAGCAGGCTGGAAAGGGCCTTTGGGAAAGAAAAAAAAAACTAAAAAGAATTCTGTTCATTGATTGACTGGGGTATTCATTTAGTATTTTGACAGCCGTAGGGTTAAAATTGACAATATTTCTGTTCTAACTATTTTGTTTTTGTCATATAAAACTAAGTCTGCTTTAATTATCTCCTCACAGGTTGATTTGTGATTGTTTCTTCACATCTGCCGGTTTAAGAAAGTCCAGCGATAGACAACATTTTACGGATTTTAGAAAGGTCTAATGTGTTGTTCTAATGTGTTAGACATTAAAATAAATCACAGAAGTCAAAATTGGGGAAAACAAATGTCCCAGATTACCCGAATTCACCCTAATTGCTTTACCCTATAGGTAAATATTAACCCTGTAAGTATTTACAAGTGCTTTTTCCATGCAAACTCTTTGTATAATTATTTTAACCACAACATATATGGTTGTATATGTATTTTTCTCATCTGTTTGGTATAACGAGTTTACAGATCACACATTTAGACAGTTTTGTATTGTATCGTAACAAAGGAAAAGAAAAAAAAGAACACACACACAAAAACTTAATAGATGAATAAATTACAAATGAACACAGAATTGTCTAAAAATGTATGCTTTGTACTGTATTCGTGAATTCTATTTAAGCCTAAACATACAGTCGTGGCCAAAAGTTTTGAGAATTACATAAATATTGGAAATTGGAAAAGTTGCAGCTTAGGTTTTTATAATAGCAATTTGCAAATACTCCAGAATGTTATGAAGAGTGATCAGATGAATTGCATAGTCCTTCTTTGCCATGAAAATGAACTTAATCCTGAAAAGAACTTTCCACTGCATTTCATTGCTGTCATTAAAGGACCTGCTGAGATCATTTCAGTAATCGTCTTGTTAACTCAGGTGAGAATGTTGACGAGCACAAGGCTGGAGATCATTATGTCAGGCTGATTGGGTTAGGATGGCAGACTTGACATGTTAAAAGGAGGGTGATGCTTGAAATCATTGTTCTTCCATTCTTACCCATGGTGACCTGCAAAGAAACGCGTGCAGCCATCATTGCATTGCATAAAAATGGCTTCTCAGGCAAGGATATTGTGGCTACTAAGATTGCACCTAAATCAACAATTTATAAGATCATCAAGAACTTCAAGGAAAGAGGTTCAATTCTTGTTAAGAAGGCTTCAGGGTGTCCAAGAAAGTCCAGCAAGCACCAGGACCGTCTCCTAAAGAGGATTCAGCTGCGGGATTGGAGTGCCACCAGTGCAGAGCTTGCTCAGGAATGGCAGCAGGCAGGTGTGAGCGCATCTGCACACACAGTGAGGCGAAGACTTTTGGAAGATGGCCTGGTGTCAAGAAGGGCAGCAAAGAAGCCACTTCTTTCCAAAAAAAACCCCATCAATGACAGATCTTCTGCAAAAAGTATGGCGAATAGACTGCTGAGGACTGGGGCAAAGTCATGTTCTCTGATGAAGCCCCTTTTTGATTGGGGCATCTGGAAAAAGGCTTGTCTGGAGAAAAAAAGGTGAGCGCTACTGTGTTAGGTACTGTTTACATGTGTCATGCCAACAGTAAAGCATCCTGAGACCATTCATGTGTGGGGTTGCTTCTTTATCCAAGGGAGTGGGCTCACTGACAATTTTGCCTCAAAACACAGCCATGAATAAAGAATGGTACCAAAACACCCTCCAACAGCAACTTCTTCCAACAATCCAACAACAGTTTGGTGAAGAACAATGCATTTTCCAGCACGATGGAGCACCGTGCCATAAGGCAAAAGTGATATCTAAATGGCTCGGGGACCAAAACGTTGAAATTTTGATCACTCCCCAGAACTTAATCCTATTGAGAACTTGTGGTCAATCCTCAAGAGGCAGGTGGACAAACAAAAAACCCACTAATTCTGACAAACTCCAAGAAGTGATTATGAAAGAATAGGTTGCTATCAGTCAAGATTTGGCCCAGAAGTTAATCGAGAGCATGCCCAGTCGAATTGCAGAGGTCCTGAAAAAGAAGGGCCAACACTGCAAATACTGACTCTTTGCATAAATGTCATGTAATTGTGGATTAAAGCCTTTGAAACATATGAAGTGCTTGTAATTATATTTCAGTACATCACAGAAACAACTGAAACAAAGATCTAAAAGCAGTTCAGCAGCAAACCTTGTGAAAACTAATAGTTGTGTCATTCTTAAAACTTTTGGCCACGATTGTACAATATATGTACCAGCATTTACTGATTTTTGGTCAAATGTTTACAATAATAAAGAAAAACTATTTTAATGTTACACTATTTAGTGTTTAGGTAATCCTCACATAATCAAATGTTATTTTTTACATTTTTATGACACTGTCAGACCACGCCGAAGTGTGGAAAGAAAAACAGTAAAATATCGTGAGATACTTAATAAGCTTATCATTAAAAACGATCCTTGTCTGTGTTTTATGAGGCCTTTTTACCACATTTAGCGCCATCTATGGGATATCTATGTTGGCTAGTTAGCGTCAGAAATCCAAAGGCTTCATTTGTAGTGATTTTGCTTTAGTTTGTCCTCGAAGTTTGCACCTCGAACATTTTGTTTCCTTCCGATAGGTTTCTAGCTATTTAAGTTCTCAACTCTGGCCTTTGATATCCACCATGTAGAGTTTAGCTCCAACTCGTCCCAGAGTCTTCATCTTGTGGTTTGGTTTTGGTCTTGAAGCATCTTTAAACCATGTAAACAAGCACTCTTATGGTCTCTGGTAAGACTGCAGTCTACTTACAATCCAGTAAAGATGATAATTACTACAACCACTAATTTGAATTTCTTCCTGCAAGAGAGTCGTCACAAAGCGATAGTTCACCCAAAACTCAAAATGCTGCCATTCTTTGGTCCTTAACTTCAGTAAATTTGATTAATTTGGATCAACATAGTCTAATATTCAATTCGTTTTTATTGGTTTTAAAATGCCACCAATAGAAGGCAAAACAAATTACAATCAGAGAGCCTAAAGGACGATTAAAACAAATACATTTTCAATTATAACCATTATTACAAATTATACTTGTATTCTATTCTATTTAACGGTTTTAAAAATGTTACTACTTCACTTTTTTGGGTGCAGTCATGACTATTGTAGCTGAAAGAATCGATGTAAAGGGTTAAAAGTAGGTTTGATAAAGATAACTGGGACGTGAATGATTTAGTCCGTAAAGAACCATATAAACGCAATTAAACATATTTCAACGAGACTTGTTGGTTATTGCTGAATATACCGTAGGTTTCATAAAAATTAAATATGCGATTGAAATCTAGACAGTGATGAAGTATCAAACTAATTACTGACGACAGTGAAAACGTTCTCCATTAAACATGCTTGTTATTATCTGGCGCCATCTAGCGGTAAACTACTCAAACAGAGTAACCGAAAGTGAGTGATTTACCTTTGTTTTGAACACGGAGCACTGTTTCTTATCGGTATAATTGGTGAAAAAATTTCAAAAGGTGGTTATTGATTGAGTGTAGCAGTCAAAGGTCATCATGAGCCTGATTTAAGAAAGTTCAGCCTGAAAAGAGTTTGAGGGATTCACTGACAGTCACCAACGGCATGCTGGAAAATGTAAGTAAATGTGAGATTCTGACATATAATTTTTTATTTATTTTTGACAGAAAAATTTATTCATACAGTATGCATAATTGAAATAGTTTTATTTTTTTATTTTTTTGCACATTAGTTACATTTATTTATTTGTTTGTTTGTTTAGCTATCTATCTACATAGTGGTTTAAAAAATAACATTAATATGATTAACTGGTAAAATAAAATAATAATAATGTTTTTACTGATACTGTTGCTGCTATGAAAAAAATGGAGTAAAATTAAAAGGCAGGAATAATGGCTTACACTTTTCCTGATTATTACATTTATTCTAATTTCACAGTATTAACAATGTTGTTTTTACCTAGCATAAAAACTATTCTTATATCTAACTTTTTAATTTTATTGTTAGTGGTTATAAGATACATGTATTTTTATTTAGCTAATTTATTAGATAAAAATAAATGATCTAATATATTCGAAAGTTTTGTTATCTAAAAATTTGATAACTTGTTTATCTAATTTATTAGGCATAACAATACTAATGCAGTTTTATGAGCTCACATTAACTTAATACATTTAAAAATAAAGAATAACTTTAATCCCATATCTAGTGCTGCATCTCACACAACAGTTCAATGTAAAGAAGTATTTATTTAGCTACCTATATACTTAAAGCAGTGATAACATCACTATGATTAACTGTTATAATAGAAAATGATAAAATAATAAACACACCTGCTTTTACTAATCTACTGGTGAGTCTTAATCTCATCTTGTGTACATAATAAAAAACATATTTGATGTAATATTAACCTAGCTGTTCTGATGAGAAAAAGGTGCACAAAAACAAGTGTTATTATAATTATTATTTTATTGTTGTTATACAGTAAGACACTTAACACAAGGAAAATTAAACAGCATAAAAAAATAACTATATAATTAAATGCTGCTGTTAAAATAATTATGTCATATTGCTACTCAATAAAAACAATTAAAGCAATAAGTTATAAAAACACCAATATAATACAAATACTACTACTACTAATAATAAATATTATTGTTATTATTGTTGCTGTAGTCACTCACTTAACGCAAGACAATTAGAGCAGAAAAATAATAATACGTTCTGTTGTTATAATAATTATGTTACATAGTCAGTTAACAAAATTGATTTAAAGCAGCATGAATTAAAATAATAAAAATATAATAATAATTGCTGTTGTTATATTAAGTTAGCCACTCAATTTAATAAAAAACAAAGGAGCATTAATAAGCTATAACAACAAAAATATATTGTATAGGAGAGTGACTTTACAACAACAACAGCAATAATAATAATAATAATAATAATAATAATAATAATAATAAATATTATTATTGCTGATGTTGTTGTATAGTGACTCTCCTATACATTATTATTATTATATTGAACAAATAATGACCCTATGGACAAAACCAGGACCCCCTCTTCTCTCCCCCACCACACGACAACCTCAAAATATTATGCAATTCAGAGTGTGCCTCACACAGGTGAGTGGGCTTGACAAACCACGTGTAGAAAACACACTTTCATCTCTGACACTTTAACCGACACTTGCACCAGTTTTGCAGATCTGCACCAGACACTTTCTAACAATCCCTCCATATCTTTAAAAACAACTAAATGAAAACATTGTGCATTTATGAAGTGTGCCTCACACAGGTGAGTGGGATTGACAAAACACTCTTCTCTCTATGTAAAAACAAAAACACTTCCCCCTCCTTACTCTAGCAGTGTGTGTATTGCCTCTTCTTGTTGAATCACTGAATGCCTCCTCAATTGTAAGTCACTTTGGACAAAATCTTCTGTAAATGACAAAATGTAAATGTAAATTGTTGTAGTAATAGCAGTAGGCCTAGATAAAACGCTTACAAGAGCGAGGACATGAGATAATGCTTAATGTTTTTGCCGTGTCACTTTATTTGTCATCAACCTAAAAAAAAATGTATCATCAGACAGTGCAGCGGCCCCTTTAAGAGATCAGCGGCCGCGTTTAGTAGATCTGCCCGCCTGCTGTGTGTATGTGTATGTGTGTGCATGTGTGTGTGAGTGTGAGTTCAGTGACACCAACAAGACACGCAGATCAGCGTCCTCTGGGGGGACTGACATTAACTCACACATAATCAAGACTCCAGGGCCAGCGCACAGCTCTTTTTTTCAGTCGGCAGAAGAGCCGCTCGGGGACCGCTGAATGTTTCCAGCAGTTTTCCAGCAGGTGTTCCTGAAGGATCTCTCACAGACTATCAGCAGGGTTCATGAAACTTTGCTACGATTTGCGCGCTGGGTAAGATTATCTCGAATGCGTATCATTTACAAAATAACATTCAACAGGCGCTTTACAGTATGCGTCTGCAGGACTGTCATCATTCATAGGTGAAATATCATTTCTATTTTCGGCGTCGGTCGTGAAAACGAAAGCTGTCCGTGTGACTGATTAGAGCTCGCTGGTTTAGATAGCTAAGCGTCTATACGTCATAATCGAATGTGTCACCGCTTTGTTAAACAGAACGCGAGCGTCGTTCTGTCAGTCAGACTCATTGATGATTCGGAACAAAATGTATCATTCTGTGAAACGTCAGACTGGAAACATTGTATATATACACGCACAGCACGCAGACAAGCTGGAGAATACATGCTGGTGATGGAGTGAAAGTGGTTTCATTACATGTGTTATTAGTGATGCTGCGATGGCGATCACGGATCGTAGCGCGTGATGCTGGAGTGAAGCGATCACTTGTTTGTTTGTCCATTGATTCATTACGTACCATCTAAGACTGATATATATATTTTTCTCTGTATATGTTGTGTTCATTTGGACGTTTTAAGCAGCAGAACAAAGGAATGTTAGCTAAATGGTATCTATATATGATTATAAAATTAATTAATTTCACTCCCATAGAGTTAAAGAGTTCAGTATTGTTCTTTTTTAATCCATTCAGCCAATCTCTGGGTTTGGTGGGAGTACTTGTAGCTTAGTTTAGGATAAATGACTGAATTGGACCATTAGCATCTCACTTAAAAAAAGTTTTAATAATTTCCCTATTTATTTTTAGTTAAATTTTCCTAATTAAGTTAGGCTGTTCTGTAGTTATTGACGGAAAATTAAAAGTTGCTATTTTTTTGGTCGATATGGCCAGAACTATAATCTCATCTGATCAGTCTATAGTTCCCTACAAATTGAATTGTTGGATAATTAAGCTATTGAATTACTACATTTACTGGTTCAGTTCAGTTGAACAATGATTTCTTGATTCATGTGTCTAATCAGTTCGAATTCTTTCGTTTAATGAGTGTTTAATTCTTTCTTTATTTCAAGAAACTAAACCAGTATAATGTTGACATTTGTGTCAAGGAGAAAAGCTATAATAGTTTTATTATTTTTACATATATAATAATAAAACAATGGTTTAAAACACCAATAAATGTGACACCGTATTTAATAATCACAATTCCAATGGAATGATTGACAATAATGTTTTTTTGTTATTATCATGCAGTCCTATTTCTATGTGTTGTGTAATTATCTGAATTATTTGAAATGAATTGCATGACTTTTCTATTGTTTTATTGAAATGTTGAGTCGATTAATGAATCATTTGTTTGAGCTGTTTTCATTAATTCATTGACACTATCCCATTGACTCTTATTCATTAACAACTTAATTGTTTTGTTCACTCCACTTTAATTTGTAAAAATCTTCACAAATCAATTATGTGGAACTTATAATTTTTATGTTTAAATTTAATAATAAATATTTATAATTGATTCATAAAATAAGTGAATTGATTTATCCATTGGGAAATCAAACGAATCAATAATCATTCAATTCCCACATGAAAAAAACAGCAATTTATAGCAAATTTATCGCAAATAGCAATTTATAGCGCTTTGAACATACTGTAAAGTGTATTATAATGTATATAATATAGTATTTACAACACTTTGTTAAAGAATGAACATAGTGTAGTGTCAACTATAATGACTTAATCAATACTTTGACCAACTGATTCATTTACTTGTGAAATGAACTAAATCACAGATCCACTGATTCATTGAGCTATTAATCTGTAGAATTATTGCTAAATTAAGCTTTGACTCAAGGATTCATTGACTTTTTGACATACTAATTTATTTAGTCTTTTGAATAATCATTCCATAGATTCATTAAATTATAGTCCTACTGAATCACCGATTCAATTATCCAGTCATTGAATTAAATAGAAGCATTGATTAATCTTTGGATTATTTGATTCAATGACCGCAATCATTTATCCATTGAATCGATGACTGAATAAGTCCTTTTTCAGTCAGATGGCTTCAGATTGGGCTGTTTTCTCGAGAGAATCTTTCGCTGTGAGAGATTTTGTGTAGGCATCACCTGCAGTTTTGAACTCAAGAGTATGACTCATGCGCAAATAAATAAGTATATTTTGTATTTTTGCGAATTATGCGCAGCAGATTTGATCTTGAATGAACTGAATTGAATCTTTCTCTCGGATATGAATGTCCTTGTCATTGTGTGCTGTTGTAAAGTCATGGTGTTCCTCCGGTGCTCTCAATAGTGTTTACTTAGAAGGGAATCTGGTGGTGGATTTTCATGTAGAGATGTGGGCAGGACAGAGATCTGTGGGTGGACACATTTAGTTCCGCTTTTGTGTGCTTGACTAGAGACTTCTGGAGCTCTCCCAGTATGCAGAATCATAATCAGAAGCAAATATAATTTCATAATTATGAGCTTTCAGATCTTTCAAGGCAATCTCTGTTGTTTAAAAATGCGAGAGTTTCAGTTGAAGCCCATTGTTTTGTTGTTTTTCATTGATGATTTACAATCTATGACTGATATTATTTTTCTCTGTATGGTTATAGCATTATTATTTTTATTATTGTGTTAGTTTTGTGCTAGCATCAGAGCAAAGAAGTATTGACATGTAACTATTATTTTAGAAAATTTTTAATTGGGCTGCATGGTGGCGCATTGGATTGCCTCACAGCAAGAAGGTCGCTGGTTCAAGCCTCGGCTGGGTCAGTTGCCATTTCTGGGTGGAGTTTGCATGTTCTCCCCGTGTTGGCGTGGGTTTCCTCCGGGTGCTCTGGTTTCCCCCACAAGTCCAAAGACATGGGCTATAGGTGAACTGGGTAGACTAAAGTGTATGTGTGTGAATGAGTGGGTGTGGGGGTTTCCCAGTGATTCCCAGGGCATCCGCTGTGTAAAACATATGCTGGATAAGTTGGCGGTTCAAAAATTTTCCTACTTAAAGCTTGACCCTTTACTAAGATATACCAAGAACGGTGGAAAATGAACAGTTGCCATTTTCTAGGTTGATATGGCTAGAACTGTAATCTCATTCTGGCATAACTTTTCAATTTTTGTCAGTCGTAGTGCATGATGTAATTACAGAAGCTTTAATTTTCTTCTTTTTTTTTTGAGCGAGATGCTAATGGTCTAATCCGATTCAATGATTTATGCTGAGCTAAGACAAATAAGGGCTTCCGCCAGACCCGGAGATTGACTGAATGGATTAAAAAATGATAAAAAAAATATACTGTTTAACTTAGGTTGCCAAATTATCAGATATGTATTCATATAAATGTAATCATTAAGCAGAACCATTATTACAAAGCAATTTCCAATGAATAACATAAGCAGTTCATTACAACAATATTCATAGTACACAATGCCAAGCTTTTTGTGAAATTAAAAAAAAAGCTACAGCATCGATTACACACCAAAAATAGCATGAAGTGATGGTTCACTATAGTAATTTAAAGTAAGGGTGACATGGTGGCTTAGTAGTCAGCACTGTCGCCTCACAGCAAGAAGGTTGCTGGTTCGAGTCCCAGCTGGGTCAGTTGGTATTTCTGGGTGGAGTTTGCATGTTCTCCCCGTGTTGGCGTGGGTTTCCCCCACAGTCACTAGAGATGCACTATAGGTGAATTGAATAAACTAAATTGGCCGTAGTGTATGAGTGTGCATGTGAGTGTGTATGGATGTTTCCCAGAGATGGGTTGCAGCTGGAAGGGCATCCGCTGTGTAAAACATATGCTGATAAGTTGGCGGTTCATTCCGCTGTGGCGACCCCTGATGAATGAAGGGACTAAGTGAAGGAAAATTCATGAATTTAAAGTAAATACTAGTGTAAATACTAGTGTAAATACTAGTGTTTTTGAACCGTACTACAGTAATGTGTATTATAATGTATATATTATAGTATTTGCAAGTGATTATTTTTGATAATGAATGCTGCAGCCAACACACTGCAGAATTAACTATAGTGAACTGATAACGTAAAATAAGTACTGTGGTATACGTTACAGTAAACTGTGTTAAAAATATATATACATATGCATGCACGCGCACACACACACACACACACACACACACACACACACACACACACACACGTGTATTTGTGTGCAATTTTGCAATGGTTCAGTAAACTACAATCATAATAAGAAGAAATGGGAAATATATGGCACCGAGTTCCCTCAGGAATCAATGAGCAATACTTGAGGCAAGAAAAGCACCTGGAATTTATTTACAACCTGCTGCAAACAATAGAGATTGATAGTTCTCTTGGTCGTTGGACTTTAGAACAAAACCACAAATGAATTCTCTTTCGTTTGAAAAGTCAGAACTGCATAGATCCTATACTGAGAATATTCATTCACATGCATTTGTCAGGAATAAACATGTTAGAGAGGAGATTCATGCTGTTGACGAAATCAGAATAAACTAACTGACTTTCTATTAGTTGTTAACAATAGTTCATTATTTAAATCAGACTATTAATGTTAAGTAAATAAAACAGTGATATTGAGTAGTATAGTATATTTACATATAATTCATAATTATTCTTATGATTGAACATGAATTTGAATTATTTCCAGTTGTATGCTTATTTTGGAATAATGTTTATACATCTATAAATGTATGCATGTTATAATATTATTATTTTTTTAAACAATGTAATTTTTGGCCACACTTTATTGTTAGGTACTATAACTTTTGCCTCAATAAACTGTTAATTTGTGACTTTTTAATAGTTATTAAGGTATTAGTTAAATATTGGCTAGCATTTAAGGATGGACAATAAGATCATGCAAAATATGTACTTTATAAATACTAAACAGCCAACATCTTAGTAGGCAGGTAATCAGCCACTAGATACACTGAGAATTGGTATTTAAACTAAAGTGCTACCATTTTTTATTCTCTATAATTGTACAATATAAAGAGATTTAAACAAAATAACTGAATCACATGAACACTTTTGTCAGACCAAGTTGACACGAGCATCAACCAATTCCAGTAATCTGGAATGAGCCAAAAATTGGCTAATTAAATTGACAGGATGATGTATATCGGTCTGCCAGTACTATTGGCTTACTGTGATAAAGCCACTTTGCATCTTCATTATGTGGAAATGAGATTTCTCCAGAGGGTTGGCAGACTAACACCTGTGCTGTTTTTAAAAAGTAGCTTATTGTACTCCTGTTAGTTTGTAGTTTTAAAGTTTGTACTTTTCCCCCCTAAAACATCTTGTTTTTTTTACCCTACAGGGCTGCCATACACAATGTTAAGGTAAAGCCTAAAGCAGCGGTGTTGAACATGCTAAAGCGGCTGGATAAAATCCGATTCCGTGGTCCAAAGAGAGATGATTTTCTGGATCTACCCGAGTCCCCCACAGGCTCAGACACTGAATGTAGTGATGACATACTGCTGAGACCTCGCCCTTCAATACGAGACAATGACGAGCAAAGAGACCCTGTAAGTTCTCATTTCATTTGACTGATTATTTCTGTTGAGAAAGTGTAAAGGACTGTTATATATAGATGGTCTTTGTGTTGGCATACTCTTAAGCGAAATATCTGTCTACACTATAAAACATTAATAGTTACTTTATCTAAAAAACTGAGTTAACCCATTGCTTTAAAAGTGAAAGGGTTGACTTAACTTTAAAAAAATAAGAAAACCCATTGTAACTTGGAACTGTTCAATTTTATAATTATGCACATAGTTCATTTGCTTAATCATTGAAAGGCAACGAGTTTACCCAATTTTTTAAGAAAAGTCAACTAATCGCTTTAAAAGCAATGGTTTTACTTAAGTAAAGTCAACTAATTGCTTTAAAAGCAACAACTTTACTCGTATAACTAGTCAACTAATCACTTTAAAAGGGACAAATTTACTCATTTGTTTAGGTAAAGTCGATTATTAGCTTTAAAAGCAATGAGTTTACTCACTTATTAAGTAGAAAACAAATCGTTTTTGAAGCAACAAATTTACTCATTTGTTTATGTAAAGTCAACTAATCACTAAAACAATGGATTTACAATTTTTTTAAAGTAAAGTCAACTAATTACAACAAATGTACTAACTTCAAGTCAACTAATTGCTTTAAAAACAATAAATGAATTCACTTTTTTAGTAAAGTCAACTAATCAATTTAAAAGCAACTACTCACTTGATTAAGTAAAGTCAGTTAATCACTTTAAAAGCTACGGGTTTGTGCACTAGGTTCAGAAAAGTCAACTAATCGCTTTCAAAGTCAACTAATCCCTATGAAAGCAAGTAAATTCAACTAATAGTTTTAAACTTAATAATTTTACTCACTTTTAAAGTCAACTAATCGTTTAAAAAGCAATGAATTTACTTGTCTAAGTAAATTAATCACTTTAAAAGGTACGGGTTCACTCGCTTTACTCAGAAAAAGTCAACTAATCGCTTTAAAACCGGCAAATTTACTCACTTTTTAAAAAGTAAAGTCAACTTGTTACTTTAAAAGCAATGAATTTACTTGTCTAAGTAAAGTCAACTAATCATTTTAAAGTTAACGAATTTACCCACTTTTTAAGTCACTCTTTAAAAAGTAAAGTCAACTAATCACTTTAAAAGCAATGGTTCAACTCGCTTAAGTAAAGTCAAGCAACTACTTCAAAAGGTCTAATTTATCCACAAATTTACCCACTTGTTTAAGTAAAGTCATCTAATTGCTTTAAAAGCATTGGGTTTACTCACTTTTTAAAGTAAAGTCAACTAATCGCTTTAAAAGCAACATATTTACTCACTTTTAAGTTGACAAATTGCTTTAAAATCAATCAATTTACTCACTGTTTAAATGGTAAAGTCAACTAACCTTTTAAAAGCAGTGAATTTACTCACTTTTTAAAGATAAGTTATTCTTTTTAAAGATAAGTGTAACATTTTCATTTGTGAATTGCAGCTTTCAAACTGGGTGAGCATTGAATGGCTATTTTGGACAGCTGTCTTGAACTAAACATCATCAAGTACGTCAGCTGTGCAGTGTTTTTGAGCTGCAGGGTGCTGTGACGCTTTTTATCTGGTGTGACTGCACTGAAAACAAATCTGTTAATTAACAGTTGCCCAGAGCTTGTGATTCATGGCTCATAAACATTCATGGCTATTAATTACGCTTTTGAATTGCATTATGGAACCCTAATCTCTCAACTGTTTATGTTGAAGAGTCTAATAAAGTGACATTTATTAACATTTTCAAGTAGACTGAAACGATATGTTGTTATTATTAAAGTTATTTATTTGTATATAACTTCTAACACAATACGTGACCCTACAAAACCATAATGGTTTTTAGGATTTATTATGTGAAATTTGACTTAATAGGGCAACACGGTGGCTCAGTGGTTAGCACTGTCATCTCACAGCAAGAAGGTCGATGGTTCGAGTCCTGGCTGGGCCAGTTGGCATTTTTGTGTGGAGTTTGCATGTTCTCCCTGTGTTGGCGTGGGTTTCCTTTTGGTGCTCAGGTTTCCCCCACAGTCCAAAGACATGCGCTTTAGGTAAATTGAATAAACTAAATTGGCTGTAGTGTGTGTAATTGTGAGAGTGATTGGGTGTTTCCCAGTACTAGGTTGCAGCTGGAAGGGCATTCGTTGTGTAAAACATATGCTGGATAAGTTGGCGGTTCATTCCACTTTGGCGACCCCTGATGAATAAAGGGACTAAGCCGAAGGAAAATAAATGAATGAATTTGATTTAATAAACTTTCCAGTGATGTATACTATGTTGGGATTCAAAAAGTCCAAAATTAACTCTTTAAAGTTATATAAAGGTGCTTAGCAATGCATGTTGCCAATCAAAAACTGAGTTTTTATATATTTAAAGTAGGAAATTTCCAAAATATATTTATGAAACATGATCTTTACTTGATATTTTAATGATTTTTCTTGAATCTATTATTTTGACCCATACCGTACAATGTATTTTTGGATATTGCCAGAAATATGCACATAACATAAGTCACAAAGAACTAAAAATGTAAATATAAGTCATATTATAAATACTTTAGTCTCCTATATATTATTTTCCTATAATAATGCAGTTTGAAAGCTTTAAAAGAAACTGTTAATTACAGCACATTGTTTTTTTTTTTACTCGTATAACTTATTTGCAGACTTTTAGTGCTGTGTAATGTGCGATAACGGGACTAAACGTGATCGCTTCCAGTTTACTTCAAATACAAAAGTAGTGTAGTGGAATACCAAAATGTGTTTTGTGGTCTCCTTAAATGGTGTAAACAGTTCCTTTAAATCATCCTTTTTTTCTCTCTCTCTGAAATGTGCTCATGATAAATCTCTTTTAGAGTCTGACCTTTTCCAGTCGATTCCCCTTTTATTATTCTACAAGAAAAGAGCTTGTTTAATGTTCTGTCTTGTTAAACTGAACTCGTTCATTCATACATTTTCCTTAAGGCTTAGTCCCTTTTTTATCAAGGGTCGCCACAGCCGAATGAACTGCCAACTATTCCAGCATATGTTTTATGCAGCAGATGCCCGTCCAGCCGCAACCCAGTACTGGGAAAGTTAAACTGAACTGATATTCCTAAATAATACAGAAAGCTCTCGACCTGTCATCTTTCAGCTTAATGATAATTTAAATGGATAGTTCACCCCCCAAATGGGAAAAATTGACTTGTTCCAAACCTTTACGAGTTTCTTTCTGTTGTTGAACACTAAAAGGAGATATTTCGAAGAAAGTTTGAAACTTGTTACTAAGTGATGTTTGTTTTTCCTATTATGGATGTCAATAGATACAGGTTTTCAGCTTTCTTTAGAATATCTTAGTTTGTGTTCAACAGAAAAAAAAGTAGTACATAGTAAATACACTGGAAAAAAAGAAGACTGAATCTGCTGATAGGCTGAATTTAAACAAACAAATTAAATTTTGTTATGTTCCACTTAATTTGTTTGTTTAAATTTAGGCCAAATAAACTGTTTGCAACCACTTAGCTTAAAAGAAAATTTTGTAAATCCAATGAATAATTTTTTTCAGTGTAGTCCATTTTCATTTTTGGGTGAACTAGATCTCTTTAATGCACTTCACAACCCTCTGTAACTTTTCATTTCTCAGCTGGTAGATTTCTGTGCTGTAATCATGTTAGAGATGTTTTCAGAGACGTTTTTGTAGTCTTATCTGTGTAATTTGGTGTTCTGTTTATTTCGAGGCTTTCCCCTCAATGATGAAGCTTCAGATTAGTCATGGGGTTGCATAAGTGTCTGACAGAAGAGCCAGCTTCCATCTGCAACATAAGCATTTGTTTTTGAAATGTAAACTGATGTGTTGTTAAGTGCCTGGCATGTGGGTTTTCTCTTATGGATGCTGTGGGGTGTTTTACTGTACTCTAGGGTGTCTAATTATCATGCCTCACTAATGGATCTGTTCCAAAACCTTCCAAAAGTTGCCCACCCTGGCAGTAGTAGCAACACTATCATTGAATTGGTTTGAACATTGAGTGAGGCTGGAGCTTGCTCTTTTTCTACATTGTGTTCATATTTGAAATATATTCCATACTTTGTCACATGCAGTGCTATTGTATAATTTCTGCCTGCATACTTTGCATTACGTATTGGTTGACAAAGCGGCTAATTCTTACTGACATCTTACAAGCTTTTTACAGACAAATTCTTAAAGACAATTTTCATTCTGAATTTTGAGCAAATCATTCTATTCGATCGATCGATCGATTGATCCATCCATCCATATTTATGTCTATCTATTTATCTGTTTGTCTATTTATCTGTCTGTCTATCTCTTTTTGTCTGTCTGCCTATCTGCTTGTCTATCTATCTTTTTTGTCTGTTTGTCTATCTGTCTTTCTATCTATTTATCTGTCTGTTTGATTGTGTCTATTGATTTGTCTGTCTGTCTATCTATCTATATATCTATATATCTATGTGTTTGATTGTCTGTCTATTTATGTCTGTTGGTCTGTCTGTCTATCTCACTGTCTGTCTAACTCTTGGTTGCAATCCCAACATAAAGCAAAGTTTAGCAAAAGAGAAAAAAATCCCACTGTATATTAGGTGCGTTTCTATCAAGTTGTTAAAGTGGCTGACTGTATTATTGGTATCCTAGTAACCAACAGTAAACAAAGCAAGCGTAATGGAGTCATGTGGGTGTAATGTTCGCTACTTCAGAGTTTATTTGCCAAATGTGTTTCCATCTCCTGTTATTTGCATTAACAATTTTTGACCAAAACACCTCAAGCTAGCTTAAAAATAAATTGGTTAAACTTAAGTCATTTTTGAAGAATTAAGGTATTCCTATTTGAAATTTGCCATTTCTATCACTCGTTTCTCATGTGATACTACAAAATGCACATTAAAACATGGGAATGGAAACCTAGCTATAACTGTATTCTGAACACTTCTTACAAACTACTTTACAGTCTTGCAAAATATTTCAGACTCAAACTTCAAACTATATTCAAACTTTCTAACATGTAGTTTGTAAATAAAAATCTTGAGCCCATCAACAGCCAGTGATGGGTCTTTTAGTTAAGATACTGGTTTAGAATGAAGACACCAGTGTAAGCCTGAGATGCCTTACAGGATTTGGAATGGAAAAATCTTTTCATTTTCTCATCGTGAATCTAAGCTGTAATCAGTATGAAATGAGTAGCAGGTGGGGAAGACCTTGGTTGGAAGCTGATAAAAGAGTCTCAGAGAAAGTTCCCATGGGAAACACTCTAAACATGACCTCAAAAGACATTCACTCTATAATTAAACACTTATAAGTTTATAGCCATCTCCTGTCAGTAAAGTAACATCAAGCTGCTAGACGTAACGTGTCTGTCACACGGCAGTTTTTGACTATTTTGTGTTGTCTTGGGAATGAATAATATGTAGGTTAGCATATGCTCCATTTAGCTAGTTTGGTTTCTGACAGCTTTGCTTTTTTGACTGTTTGGCGCGGTCTTGTGAATGAATAATGCGCAGGTATACAGTCGTGGCCAAAAGTTTTGAGAATTACATAAATATTGGAAATTGGAAAAGTTGCTGCTTAAGTTTTTATAATAGCAATTTGCAAATACTCCAGAATGTTATGAAGAGTGATCAGATGATCTGCCTAGTCCTTCTTGCCATGAAATTTAATTTAATCCTGAAAAGAACTTTCCACTGCATTTCATTGCTGTCATTAAAGGACCTGCTGAGATCATTTCAGTAATCGTCTTGTTAACTCAGGTGAGCACAAGGCTGGAGATCATTATGTCAAGCTGATTGGGTTAGAAAAGGAGGGTGATGCTTGAAATCATTGTTCTTCCATTGTTAACCATGGTGACCTGCAAAGAAACGCGTGCAGCCATCATTGCGTTGCATAAAAATGGCTTCACAGGCAAGGATATTGTGGCTACTAAGAATGCACATAAATCAACAATTTATAGGATCACCAAGAACTTCAAGGAAAGAGGATCAATTCTTGTTAAGAAGGCTTCAGGGAGTCCAAGAAAATCCAGCAAGCGCCAGGATCGTCTCCTAAAGAGGATTCAGCTGTGGGATTGGAGTGCCACCAGTGCAGAGCTTGCTCAGGAATGGCAGCAGGCAGGTGTGAGCGCATCTGCACGCACAGTGAGGCGAAGACTTTTGGAAGATGGCCTGGTGTCAAGAAGGGCAGCAAAGAAGCCACTTCTCTCCAAAAAAACATTAGGGACAGATTGATCTTCTGCAAAATGGATGGCAAATGGACTACTGAGGACTGGGGCAAAGTCATATTCTCAGATGAAGCCTCTTTCCGATTGTTTGGGGCATCTGGAAAAAGGCTTGTTCGGAGAAGAAAATTGAGCGCTACCATCAGTCCTGTGTCATGCCAACAGTAAAGCATCCTGAGACCATTCATGTGTGGGGTTGCTTCTCATCCAAGGGAAAGGGCTCACTAACAATTTTGCCCAAAAACACAACTTTGACACAACACAATTGAATAAAGAATGGTACCAAAACACCCTCCAACAGCAACTTCTTCCAACAATCCAACAACAGTTTGATGTTTCAACAGTTTCAATCCTCAGAGACGGTTTAAGAAACAAAACCTACTAATTCTAAACTCCTAGAAGGGATTATGAAAGAATGGGTTGCTGTCAGTCAGAATTTGGCCCAGAAGCTGATTGAGAGCATGCCCAGTCGAATTGCAGAGGTCCTGAAAAAGAAGGGCCAACACTGCAAATACTGACTCTGACTCGCATAAATGTCATGTAATTGTCGATAAAAGCCTTTGAAACGTATGAAGTGCTTGTAATTATATTTCAGTACATCACAGAAACAACTGGAACAAAGATCTAAAAGCAGTTTAGCAGCAAACTTTGTGAAAACTAATATTTGTGTCATTCTCAAAACCTTTGGCCACAACTGTATACTCCATCAGCTGTTATTGTTTCTGTCAGCTTTGCGTTTAATTAATAAATTAAATAAACTTTTACGGCTCGGAACAATGTTTTCTGTCTAATTTTCATGTTTTGAAGCAAGCAGCCATGTCATTGGTGGGATAAAGTACATCCAGGATGGTTGTTTTTGCAGATTAAAGTCCTTCAGTCTTAAACAACAGTGCTCCATGGGGTTTTATTGTGCGATAACTGCATGGATGTACAGTCTCCTCAACCATGAGTTAACATGAACTAACAATGAAGAACTTTATTTGCATTAACTAACGATATCAACGATGAATAAATACTGTAATAAATGTATTGTTCATTGTTTGTACATATTAGTAACTATATACATTAACTAATAGAACCTTATTGTGAAGTGTTATTCAAAATTGCTTGTAGCAGTAGGTTTATTTACTGTTGGCAGTGGAGAAACTCTGTGGACATCAGACGTAAAGCGGCCATTAATGTTATGAGGCAAGAGTCACGTCTTGTTATCCTCTTAAGCTGAAATCCTATCAAACCAGCACATATGGTCACGAGTTTAAATCCCAGAAATCCCCAAGTGCACTGACTGATTTAAGGCGTGGGTTAAGGACTGGCGTGGAATTCTGGGAGTGATCCAGCCGCTCGATGCGAACTGTAAATTTGGATGGAATTTTAAAAACCGTGGCCATGTTCATTTCTGTTTGCAGACTGGATCCTTTTTTTCTGAAATTATTTAGATTAAAAGTTATTTTAAATAATTGTTCTTGATTTCTTTGTACCATTTGATGTGGTATTAGGAGTTGTAGTGGAAAGGAATGTCTTGTTAAGCTTTATATATATATATATATATATATATATATATACTGCTGTATTTAAATTTTTTTTGTATATTTATATACTGTATACTGTATATTTATTTTAGTTATTGCAGGTAGGCCTACTGTATATTGCCAGCAGATAATATATTGTTAAATAAAAAAAATAAATTGTTAAATAATATATGGGACCTGACGGCGGTGCAGTGGGTAGCACGATCGCCTCACAGCAAGAAGGTCGCTGGTTCGAGCCTCGTCTGGGTCAGTTGGCATTTCTGTGTGGAGTTTGCATGTTCTCCCCGTGTTGGCGTGGGTTTCCTCCAGGTGCTCCGGTTTTCCCCACAAGTCCAAAGACTTGCGCTATAGGTGAATTAGGTAAGCTAAATTTGTAGGTAGTATGTGTGTGAATGAGTGTGTGTGGATGTTTCCCAGTGATGGGTTGCAGCTGGAAGGGCATCCGCTGCATAAAACATATGCTGGATAAGTTGGCGGTTCATTCCGCTGTGGCGACCCCAGATTAATAAAGGGACTAAGTCGAAAAGAAAATGAATGAATGAATGCTTGTTATATTGCACCAAGTGAGACCTAAAAACAGCTTTGGCTTGTACATAAAGCTTGTCTTTTTTTAAAAAAGATGACAGTGTAATGAGGTGGAAATTATTTCCAGAGACCTTGAGCTCCCTCCAACATAATTGTGTTTTGGCAGTAAAATATTTTGAAGCGCTAAAAAAAATAAAAATCGATGAACTCCTGATGATGATGGCTTTCAGGAAGCATGTAACCTGCACACGGCGAGAGTCTGACCAGTCCTACCGCTCTGTTTGCATGCATTTGCATTGGTAATTTTCTGCAACACAGCCAGCCTTAGTGCTGAATGCAACAGCCCACTAACAGAGATTGTGACCGATGTTGCCGTGACGCCCAGACAGCAGTGCGGTGTGAGTCATCGCTCACATGCTGATTGAAAGAGTTCAGTCACACATATATATAAACACAGACAAAGAAGGAGCCAACATAGCTCGGGTCTGATAGCGTATCTCCGATGAGTGTTTGCATATCTGGATAGATAAGTGTCTACGCAGCATGACTGTTTGATTCAGGCACTAATGACTCCCTGAAGGCCGGTGGCTAATGAGATCAGTTTTTCACACAAGCAGGGGTTTGATTGATTTGAATACCCCGTTTATGAGAGCCTGTCGCCTATGGTGTCTCGACTGGAAACTGGGTCTTTTACACTCTATTGATGACACTTTGTTTTGTGTTAAAGATGCAAGATGCAGGTTATAAAAGATAACATTTAGAATAACAGAAATAAAGGTATATAAAGCTGAATAAAGCTGTTATTGGACAGTAGCTTTTAAAAGGGTATATTTTGGTACTTTTTTGTACTAATATGTACTTTTAAAGTGCAATATGCACCCTTTAGGGACTAATGTTCAATTAAGGGAATTAGTTCACCTAAACATGAAAATTACAGCATAATTTACTCATGTAAAATAAGTCTCTGATGTCCCTAGTGTGTGTATGTGAAGTTTCACCTTAAAATACCCCACAACTCTTAAAAAAAAACCTGACCCTTTTAGCCTTTGATCCAAATTTTGCCATTTTGTTCGCTTTCAATTAAAATTATATTGTGCTCATTTCAAAAGAGGGCGGAGCTTCCAATGTCTGTGTGTCAGCATAGTGGCAGATTCAAAAACAAGTCCGATGCTAATGAGGGAGAGATCTTCACTAATGGGTGGGGCTTTCCCCCTCTGATGACACATACAAAGGGAGAATGTCAATCAAAGTGTTTCCGCAGACTGTTTTTATCAAGTGTGATTATAAAAAATACAATTGATACAGTTTTACTATTAAAAGCTGGTTATATTCATACACTGTTTCCCCACAACTGTGTTTAAACCTTTTATAAAAGTGATTTTTCCATAAAAAGTCCCTTTATGATATATCCTTGACATGACTTTTTCTGTCAGACAAACACAGTCATAGGATGTTCCATGCTGTATATTATATGCTATTATATTACATGCTGTAGGTTATAAATTCACACACGGGATGACTAGGCGTACTGGTTTCCTGGTGCTTATGAAAGAACCTGTCATTTTGTGTTCATTCACGGCACATATTAATAGCTGTTATGAGAGAGATAGAGAGAGATCGCACATAAAGCTTTCCTCTCCAATATTTTGCTGCAGAATTTCATTCGATTGCTTCAGAATTCACAGAGTTATAAAATAGTGTTGTATATCACTGCCTCCAAACGACTTTCATATAAACTCACTTGTAACAAAAGTGTGGACATACGGCCTTCCAAGCATTAGAATTCGCACCATGTATGCCTGCCTTAAGGGTGTTGGATAGTGGCTTTTATTTTCAAGCTTTCAAACATAAATCCGTCATCAAACTAACCCATATGTAGGCCTGTCATGATATCTATTTTCTGTTGTAGGATATATTGCACCAAAATATATCGCGATAAACGATATTACTGTCATTTTAAGACCATTTTATGCCACTCGTTATATAATATATAATATCATCACAATGCAAAGTACACTCTTCCAAAGAACACATAATATTTCAATCTTAAGAATATTCCATTTAATTACAGTCATTAACAAATTTAATTAGTCAATTAACAAATTAATACAGTCAATTAACATTTTAATAACTAGGCACTGGAATCAAAATGTGAAAACGCATATCCCAAATAAATAATAATAAATGTTAACAAAAACGTGCGAGGTAAAAAAGCAAAAGAGGCTGCGATGTCTGCTACCAGATCTATTTTCAGTTGTCAGACACCCACATGAAAATATACTGAAGTACATTATAGTTAATACTATAATGTTTTTTTAACCATACTGACACCTCCAATAGAGATAGAAATGTTGCAGCTAAAATATTGCTAGAATTGTTTTTATGTATGGGCGATATATATTGCGTCACCAAAAATGATTGAGGTCATGTCCATGTGTTGTGCGATAAGCCGATAAATTGATTATTGTGACAGGCCTACCCATACGCCGCTAGGAGGTTAACACGTCTTATAAAGCAGATCGATGAGTTTTTGATAAAAAATATTTCACGTATTTAATTATAAACTCAATTCACTGACTTCCAGGGGAAACCAGTGGTGTTTGAAAAGGGGGAGAATGTTATAACATTTCTATTGCTTTAAATGGTCCACATTACTACATGCAAACAGTTTATGCAATTGCCAGATACTCAACACGTGAGTCAATATGAATTTTAAATATAGCAGAATGGCACAGAACTGTCTCTAGGCAACAAAAAAGGTGCACTGGTTTAGCTGCTTTAAAGGTTCCAAAATATATAAAGATTTTATATCTGTTAATAAGATATATTTGCTAATAAAATACTGAATCTACCTGACAATTCTTGATATTGGCTGTTTTATAATCAGTAATTTCACTTTAATGGCATGAATGGAAAGAAGGCATTTCATTAACTGACTAATAACCTTTTCAAGTAAGGTTTTGAAGTCTTTCTATATGTATCTAGGGGTTTCGCATATTTGTCACATTTATTTCTTAATGATAAATTATCATCCTTTATATTATAGAGAAAACGAGAGAAAGAGAGTATATGCGTTTGAATGTGAAATTCTTTGGCATCTTTATCCTATTGTGTAAACAAGACCTATTATGTAAGATTCACATTTTCATAACACTAATGCGTATTCACAGTGTATGTGTAAACAACCAGCCTATAGCTGTAAAAACCCACGTTTATTTTATAATCCATAATACAGATTAGCAATTATGACTTCATAAGCTCCGCCCATGACTAAATAGTGCACAGTATTAGCATAGATCAGTAAGAATCACTGCGTTCAAGTAGGAAGTTGTTATTAAACTAAATACATGCATTCAGTCAGGTTTCATTCACATTCATATTCACAGCATAGACGACAGAAGGTATTATGCTGATGTTGTTTTAATACACAAATCACAAACTTGAATATGTGAGATCTTTAAAAAAACTTTTAATCTTAATTTCATTCTTAGCTGTTTATGTTTACAGACATAACTGACAGTTTATGTGCATTTTGTGTGTTTTTGATGTAAACTGTATGTGTGTATTTGACCACTCAAGCGTAATAATAATCTAAAGAGAATTTTGGTTTACTACTCAAGTCTATAGTTACAGCAAATAGGTGTGCCCTTTAATAAACTTAGTTGACTGGTCAGCAACATTATTACAGATGATTGTTTACTTTCTTCCAAAACATGAATTCAAACTGTTATAATGTTAGTTTCCTCTTGGCTCAATTCGTTGTCTCACAGCAGTTTTTCTTAACAGAGCAGAATTTGGCTTTATCAGAAATCGCCCCCTATAATCGTCCCTCAATCACTATTCCCTACATTAGTCTACTAATATTCATTCATTCATTTTCATTTCGGCTTAGTCCCTTTATTAATCTGGGGTCGCCACAGCGGAATGAACCGCCAACTTATCCAGCATATGTTCTACGCAGCGGATGCCCTTCCAGCTGCAACCCATCTCTGGGAAACGTCTACTAATATAGTCTACTTAAAAAAGTGAATGAAAACGAGGGAGTGCACTGGGATGGATGTTGTTTTGTTTGTGGTTTACTAGTTGATAAAAAAAATGAATAAAATAAAATAAAAATGTTGACAATGTTTGTGACTACTTTGTGTCACATCTGTGGATGCCATCTGTGGTTAGACTTAAATTCATTGGGCAACAATTCGCAAACGCTCATAGTGCATTATGGGTATTTTCTTACTATTAAGTGAACATTGGTTGTACACTCGTTATTGTGGTGTATTGTGGGATTGATTGAGTGCACTTCAAAATGTCCACTATGGACACCACTACAAACAGCTATGCCCTCAAATAGTGCACAGATACTATTTCAGATACAGCTATTGTCACATGAAAGTAAACTGTCATCTCATTGGTCAAGATGCTTCAAGATTGATCTCGTCGGTCATCAATCTGAATGAATAAGATCAATTTTACTTGCTTATTTTCCCTCAAGTCTCAAGTCAAGTCAAGTCAAGTCGTGCTTTGTATGTCCACACATGTAGCAGAATGGCAATAGAGGAACGAAATGTCTTGTCTCGCAGGACAAGTGTGCTACATGGATTAATCATGAATACAAACACAACACTGGACATAAGAGCTATTATGAAAAACCTATGCATAACTAACATATATTATAAAATAGAATAAAATACTTAAACTATACACATAAGATAAGTACTTTTACATGAGACTGAACAATGTTGTGCAGGATATTGTGCAAAAAAACACTGCAAAAAACACTTTGATTGACCTTTTCCAAGTGTGATCGGAGGGGGAAAGCCCCAGCCATTAGTGACGATCTCCCCCTCATTAGCATAAACAGCCCTGAGTGAGAAGCAATTTTAGGATGCACCACAGTCTCCATGTACAACCTTAGTCTGAGACACTTCTTTTGACATTTAAATGATAACGTTATCGTTAGTCTATCGAGATAACGTTAGTCCTGTTTTGAGTCTGCCACTATGCTGACACACAGGTGTTTGTAGCTCCACCCTCTTTTAAAAAGAGAACAATCTCATTTGCATTTAAAGTGACAGTCACAAAAACGCCATCGTTTGGATCAAAGTCTAAAAAGGGCAGTTTCAAAGAGTCATAAAAAATATGTGTGTTGTATTTTGAGCTGACAATTCACAAACACACTATAGGGACATCAGAGACTTATTTTACATCTTGTAAAAAAAAAAAAAAAAAGGTATAACAGGGACACTTTAATTAGACATTTCACATCGTCTTTGCTCAAGGTTAACCGTAGCATTTATTTTGAGAGGTATTAGCAAAACAAATGCTGCCATTTTCATGCAGTGTGCATAATAACTCATAATACATTGAGTACTTGCAACACCACACACAGTATATACACGATTTAAAACCCTGTAAGCAGATAAACGTTGTATTCTGAATGTGACTGAAACCCAAATGTAGACCTTAAATGTGACCTTGCATAAACGGATTGAATTCTCAAGGCATTCTCAAGTTGTCATCTTGTAAATAAACAGTGCTGTTGAAAGTCTGATTAAATAATCAAGCCAGTATCAGGTCCAATTGTCAACTGCAGCACAACAGCAATCATAGAGTAAGATCAGTAGTCCAATTAATAAACAAATGGCTCTCAAGCCAGTTTCTTATTTGCAGTTAGCATTTTTATGTGTGCTTAAAGGTGCATGAGATTACATGTGTTTTTCCTTTTGATCATTATAATGAAGACTTTGTAAAGCTGCAGCTTTTTCAGATTTATTATTTTTTTATCAGACATACTCCATCCTAAACTGACTCTGTACACATTTTCTTTTATGTATACCTATAAAGGGCAATAAAACCAATCAAGAGTAGCTATGGTCAGGTTGACGCAATTGTTGCAGCTCCATTGATTAGTCACATGATATTTGATTGGCTTGAAGTGCCCATGATGTTTTAGTTTTACTATTACATTTACATTTAGTCATTTAGCAGACGCCTTTGTCCAAAGAAACTTAGAATTGAGGACGCATTTATTGATTCAACAAGAAGAGGCAATACACACAAATGCTAATTATACGAAGGAACTGTTTGTGCTCAGAGAATTAAGTGCTAGAGTAAGGGGGTGGGGGGGTGTTTTAATAGATAGACAAGTGTTTATCTCTAAAAAAAAAAAGTGCATTTATGAATCAAGTGAGTGGTAAGTGATAAGAAAGTGTCTGGTGTAAATTGTAAATGGGTAAAACTAGTGCAAGTGTCGGATAAAAAGTGTCAGAGAGATGAAAGAGTGTGTTTTCTACAGGTGGTTTGTCAAGCCCACTCACCTGTGTGAGGCACACTCAGAATTGCATAATGTTTTGAGGTTGTTGTGTGGTGTGGTTGGGAAGAGAAGAGAAGAGGGGGTCCTGGTTTTGTTCACAGGGGTTCAGGTGATCACGGAAGGTTTTATTGTTACTTAAATGTTTTTACTTTGCTTTACTTTACTTTATCTACTTCATTAGATTACCAAACTTTTGCTATATTGTTGCTTAACTGTTTACTTTAATTTATTTTTATTTTAATTACTTATTGACATGTTGTGATTTTATTATTTTATTTTACTTATTTATTTACATTATTGCTGTTCTGATTTAACAGCATTTAGTTATGTTGTTGCTTCAGTGTTCTTATTTTAATCTTTTATTATTTTAATGCTGTTTTGATTTAACAAAATTTTGTTATATTGTTGCTTCACTTTTTTATTTTATTGCTGTTTTGATTTAAACACATTGTTAAATTGTTGCCTTAATATTTTTATTTTATTCTATATATTTTATTTTTTTATTGCTGTTTTGATTTAATAACATTTAGTTATACTGTAGCTTCAATATTTTTTTTTTATTTGTTTTTTATTTTACTGCTGTGTTGATTTGACATCATTTAGTTACATTGTTGTGTCAATGTTTTTATTTTATTTTAAAAATTGAATTATATTATATTTTATTGCTGTTGGGCAACATGGTGGCGCAGTGGGTAGCACAATCGCCTCACAGCAAAAAGATCTCTGGTTCAAGCCCGTCTGGGTCAGTTGGCGTTTCTGTGTGGAGTTTGCATGTTCTCCCTGTGTTTGCGTGGGTTTCCTCCGGGTGCTTCGGTTTCCCCCACAAGTCCAAAGACATGTTGTACAGGTGAATTGGGTAAGCTAAATTGTCTGTAGTGTATGTGTGTGAATGAGTGTGTGTGGATGTTTCCCAGTGATGGGTTGCAGCTGGAAGGGCATCCACTGCGAAAAACATATGCTGGATAAGTTGGCGGTTCATTCCGCTGTGGCGACCCCACATTAATAAAGGGACTAAGCCGAAATAAAAATGAATGAATGAATGAATGAATAAATGTGATTTCCCAGAGTCACTTTTATCCTCTTACATTCCTTTCTCATCCTTGCCATGCCTTATTTACCATTATAATTTTTTTCATGTTCTGTTTCCCATTAAACTGTCATGTACATACATTGTCTCTTAAGTTGGTACATAAACCCAACACAAATTTTGCAAAGCAAGCATATTCCTGTCAAAAAAACCAATACAGTTAAACCATGCATGTGTGTGTCTATGTTAAGCTGCTTTGACACAATCCATTACATTGTAAAAAGCGCCATAGAAATAAAGATGAATTGAATCATGTGTGTGTGTGTCTCGGAGTGTGTCTGCACTGTCAGTCGCATTGGCCTCTTAAAGAGACACTTCTGCTTTTCTGCTGTCTCTCTCTGCAGTGCCGCCCTCTCCTAATCCCTCACTCACCTACTTTCTCTCGCTCTCTCTCTCACTGCGGTTCATCTTTCTGCAGATCCTGCGTTCTTTCGGCCTGTGTGTTTGAGCGTGTGAGTGTGTGTGTGGTAGGATGGAGTCAGAGCAGGGTGATACCATGCTATCAGTGAGTCTGAATTTTATCGTCTGTGTTTGTCATTGAGACAAACCTCAAGGCTTATCGAACTAAAAAAAAACGTGAGGAAGACTTCATACAGAGGACTGGGTATCCCGTAAGTCTTGACTGGTTTACGTGTAAGCGGTGTCCCGTCTGGATCTGTCAATAATCCTGCGTGTTTCTTCTTTCAGGCTGGTTTGGGGACTCTGTCTGTCATGCAAGACCTGAGGAGCGAATCGGAACGTCTCAATGAGGTCAAGGGTCATTTGGAGATTGCCTTACTGGAGAAACACTTCCTACGTGAGTACTAGAGGGACAAACAATGGCTGTTTGTGTTATTCTGACACTGTATGTTCAATTGGGATGACCTCTTGGTCTATGAATGGTGACATCTACAAGTTTTGTCGTAGTAAGATGGCGTTGAGCGTTCGCTTTGAGCATATTTACTGCAACTTCAGAATTTTCAGTTAATTACCCAAGTGCTGCTATTGTTCTGTATGTGTGGTGTGAGGTTGCCAGTGGACTGAAGCCAAAACGTTGGCTTGGATTTATCATTAGCTTGAAGTAGTTGAACTAGCATATTTACACTGGAAGTATCATTAGAATTTGTATGATATATGAAGGCTTTATTGCGTGATTAGATATTAACTTGTAGCAAAACTACACTTGATTTTAAAAGGGATAGTTCACCCCAAAAAAGGAAAAAAAGAAAAGATTTTCTTATTTAAAGCGGACCTATTATGCAAAAATCACTTTTATAAGGGGTTTAAACACAGTTGTGTGGCAACAGTGTGTGAACATAACCATCTTCTAATGGTTAACATTTAATAAATATATTTTTTAAAATCACACTTGATAAAAACACTTTGATTGACATTCTCTTGTTGTACGTGTCATCAGAGAGGGAAAGCCCCACTCATTAGTGACAATCTCTCCCTCATTAGCATAGGACTTTAGTATCGTTTTTGAATATGCCACTATGCTGACACATAGGCATTTGTAGCTCCGCCCTCTTCTGAAAAGAGCACAATCTCATTTGAATTTAAAGCGACAGTCACCAAAACAGCACAATTTGTACCAAAACCTAAAAGGGACAGTTTCAAAGAGTTATAAAAAATTATTTGTGGGGTGTTTTAAGCTGAAACTTCACACACACACACACACACACACACACACACACACACACACACACACACACTAGGAACTGACACTAAGTCAGAGACTTATTTTAAATCTTGTAAAAAGGGGCAAAATAAGTCCTTGTTAAGTCCTTGATCCTTGATTCTAGTCTAAAATGTATATAAATTTTGAAATCAAGAATTATTTTACTAGACTAAAAATTTTTCATTGAAAAAAGCAAAATAATCTGGCAGTACAGTGAGCTAAAGAAAATTTGTATTAATTTGCTGCTTTTAAGTAGACAATTACTTAATTTTGACTTGTTTTTTTTCTCTAATAAAAAAAAAAAAACTAAGATTTTTTACTCATCTCATCTTTTAAGCAGCTGATTTATACCTTTATGACTTATTTATTCTGCTGAACACAAAGAAGATATTTTAAAGAATGTTAGAAACCTTTAACCATTGACTTAGTAGCAAAAAACAGATACAATGGAAGTCAGGTTCTCAACATTTTTTAAAAATAAGTTATTTTGTGTTCAACAGAAGAAAACTCAAACAGGTCTGTGACAAGTGAAATTTGAGTAAATGTTGACAGAAATTTCAGTTTGGGGTGAACCCTCCTTTTGCAACAATAATATTGTATTCTTGTAAGCTTGTTTTATTTTTTTTTGGTCTGGTGGATCTTTCCTTAGACACTTTGTGTTCCATCAGAGGATTTATTACACATTATTTACATATTTTTTTATTACAGATATTGGTGACAGAAATATTTAGAATAAACATTTTCTGTTTACATATTTTTTATTGATCTTTTACATCAGTTTTGAAGAATGTACTGTTAAGGGGCGGAAGTGGCTCTGAAGTGGCTCAGTGGTTAGCACTATCACCTCACAGCAAGAAGGTTGCTGGTTTGAGTCCCGGATGGGCTAGTTGGCATTTCTGTGTGGAGTTTGCATGTTCTCCAGGTGCTCCGGTTTCCCCCACAGTCCAAACACATGGGCTATAGGTGAATTGGGTAAACAAAATTGTCCGTAGTGTATGAGTGTGTGTGTGTGAATGAGAGAGTGTTTGGTTTTTTTCCAGTATTCGGTTGAGGCTGGAAGGGCATCCGCTGTGTAAAACATATGCCAGAATAGTTAGTAGTTCAATCCACTGTGGTGACCCCTGATAAATAACGGACTAAGCCGAAGGAAAATAAATGAATTAATGTACTGTTAAGTTTTGTTTTGTTTTTTTGCTGCGTCACAATTCGCTTACTATCTGTCCTAAATAGTACTCGAAAATAGAATTAGTATGTCTCAGGTCATAAGGTGCCTCCCAAAATGCACTTATGCACTATTTAATGCCATTTTGTAGTGTAAATAGTACAAGTAAGTAGTGCACTCACACTGAAGATTGAGTGCGCTTTAAATACCCGGATGATGCACTTATTTAACCAATAAACAGAAGTGTGGAATGTTTAGTGTGGAACACGTAATGATTGGATTAGGTTGGATTACTAATTATTTTTTATTGTGCAAGCAAAATTCTCCTATGTAAGTAATTATGCCGCTTAACAATGTTGAATGTGGTTATACTCATGATAGGTACTATTTGGTAGTTTGGTCATTTATTTCACTAATTTGGCAACAGTTATACGCCAACTGGGAAATGGTTTGAATGTCTGTTTAGTAAAAAATGTTTTAGTGTTCCATTTGGGGTGACACTCATAGACTGCATGGTTGAGTGCATAAGTGTATAGTAGGGCTGCAAAATCTAATTTTGCAGCATTAATATTGCAGTGTGTGAATATTAATTAGTCACATCGCAGAATCTGTCATGTCAAATTCAGATTATAATAGCCAACCAGCACAGTTCAAAACACATGAGATTTTGGTGTCACTGCAAAGTTTAACACTAACAGAATTAAAGGTTTTCATCTGGGTCGGTTTTTGTTAGGCCTTTGTAAGATTTGTGATTTTCAACCATTTGGGCACACAAATTTTTTTGGTTTGTAGCTTTAACAAAGATGAATTTTGTTATACATCGAAAACTATATAGTGTTATTTTACATTATTGAATTTCTGTACCTGGTAAAACCATACAGCACTCTGTATTTGACGTTTTTCTTTGCTCTGTTGCATTCATCTATGTTTTTAATTGGTTTGTTGTATTTTATGCAGATGAACTGCTCGACAAAATTATCCCAATCATTGTAAAGTCTTCTTGTGAAATTATATTCGTATTGCAATATATATCGCAGAAAAACCAAAGTCAGTTTTTTTCCAACATCCATTATTTTTCCAACAGGATTACTGTTGCAGCCCTAGTGTATAGTGTGTCATGTTGGATGAAATACTGTATAGTGTGTTGAAAAAATTAGTAATCCAAAGCTCCTCAAAATTCGAAGTGCAAATCTGTCAAAGACATGTCATTTGTCAGGGAATAAGCCCTAGGAAACTGAGTGTCACTTGTATAGTTTTGAATAGGGAAAATGTAACGGGAATGTGTCTTTCTGGCTGCTCTAGCAAAATAAGCACTGCCTTCAAGTAAAGGAGCCAATCATCGATTGCTATAGATGGACAATTCTGCGGGGGAGGGGCTCAGTCCACACATGTGTTTTTATGACAGTTTCTACAGCTTCATTGTTTTGAACCCTCTGGTGTCAGCAAATGTGCTGGAATCTCAGCAAATACTTTTGAAAACCTCTACTTTTAAACTAACCAACTACACTTATGAAAACAAATGTTCTCTGGTTTTGTAATCTGTATAAAACATGTATGAAACGCAAGGTACATTTGGTCTCGTCTGACTTCATGAATTCCCGCCTTCGCCAGTCAAATGCAAATCACATGATAAAAAAAACACTTGAATGGCCACGAACTTGTAAACAAATAAGTTGCTGTCATTTTTGAAGAAGATGTGCCTTCAGGAATAAGAAATTACTTTAGAAGACAGATGTGAACAGATGTGGTGTTATTCTAAGGATAATATTGTGTCACATGTATACTCGTGCCACTTGCATACTCTTCTGTTACACACTCAAAAGTACATAATTATAGGATGTACAGTAGTGTAAGTAGGCAAATTGGCACGCAGCATTTGTTTGCTATAAATGTGCGGTTCAACACTTTTTTCAGTCAGTTTTATTTTAGATACAGTATGTTAATCGTCACCCTCATGTTGTTCCCTGTGATCTTCATTGATCATCTGAACACAAATAAAGATATTTTAGATTAAATCAAAAAAGCTCTCTCATCCTTCATAGACAGAAATGGTGCAATATGTTCAGAAAAGAAAACATTGTCAAAACATTCAATGTGACTTCAGTGGTTCATTCAAAACTCCAAGAACATATTTGTGTACCAACAAAAACAGTAGTCAACTGTTCGCCTTTATCTTCTTTTCCTCATCAAGCTCAGGGTGTGGACACGCACTCTGTTTTGATGTGGAAGATTTAGACAAAAAAAGTCATTTTTACAGTTTTTGGCACTCACAATTGTTGATGGAACCTTGTATGTTGAACCACTGAAGTCACATGAAATGTTTTGATGTTTTTGGTTCTTGTTGTATATGGGGGATGAAAGACCTCCCTGATTTCATCTAAAATACCTACATTTGTGTTTTGAAGATGAACAAATGTCTCAGTTGACTGAAATGACACGAAAGTGAGTAAATAATAACAGAATTGTCATTAATGGGTAAACTAATCCTTTAACACTATGTCTACACCAGATGTTAAAACCCATAACAAGCAGCAATTCTGTCTACACTGAATGGGGCACATTGCTCAGACTTTAACCTGATGTCCTTTATAAGCCCTTATGCTGCTTCTCAAATGAAGGACAAATAAATTAGGAACATCAGTGTGTCACATTGAGTTTAGACCGATTCCAGCTGCTGCATTGTAATGTGATTCACTGTAAAGATGGTGTAACACTTCGAGATGCATATTTGGCTGCATTTTACATCTCTTTGTATATTGAAGGTTGATTGTAGGGGAACCTTTTGCTGATTATTTGTACCCTAGCAACTAGACAGTGGAATTGTATTTATGTGGTTGGTTTAATGAAAGGGAGACACTCGTGTGATCATTTTCTTAAGCTAGATGTGAGCAAAACTGAACATTTGTGCCAAATATATTGGTGAAAACAAACCACAGTTGTTGCACTGATTAGCTTCTGAAAACCTTGAGTGTGCATATGTGTGTGTGAGAGAGAAAGCCTTATGGTACTTATGGCAGATATTGTTAACAAAAAGTTAAATATAACGTATATGTAATGGGATGTCTGCAGTATGCTGGTAAAACTTAAAACAGCTACAGAGCATTGTGGGGACAAAATGTTCTTGAGGAGTTCCCGTGAGAAAAGCTGCTTCACAACGAGACAGATTAAACAAAAATGAAGATTGTCACATTGCTCTAAACCTATTTGACATTTTTCTACTCAAGACAAAGGAAGAAAAACTGGAGATACACTGTAGTAAATTGGAAACGGATCTTTCAAACTTTAAAAAGAAGCTTGGGCTATGATCGTTTTACTTTCTAATAATTTTCAAACTGCTGCAGTGATCTTGAAGTCAGTTTGAAACAAAAAGATCTGTCTGATGTAAACTATTCATTCAGAGATGCAAACAAGGACATAACTCGCATCCAAACTACAAAAGTATGATGATTCATTTGGGAAATAAATGATGTGGTGACAAGTGTCACTTTCCTGAACTCAGTTTGAATGACAAAAGAGTGCAATAAGTATGATTTTTAAGCATTTCCACTTACGAGGACACAAGCCATGTCCTCGTAAACCACATAAACAAGTAAACAAACGCACACACAAACACGCATAAATTAAATTAAAGAAACATGCATGTTTTATTTTTTTATTTTTTATTTTAGGTTTTGTAGCAGATTTTCGCCTGTAAATCATAATTCACCACAAGCCACGGCTGTGTTCAAAATGACATGAATGTTTTTGGAGTGTACTACAAAGGGAATACTTGAAGATCATTAAAATTGAACTGTAATTAAAAAAACTTTTAAAGCAAATTACATAAAATGTGAGCAAAACAACTTCATTCATTGATGGTAAAGTGTTTGAAAGGAATAGGGCATAGAAGGGATAATTCGGAATAGAGCACAGCCAGAAAGCTTTTTTTGACTTGACTCAACTCTTAACCCAACTCTTAGTTTAAGCCCCACAGCAAGTTGCCTTACAATTTTAAGTTGAGTCAACTTTTTTTTCATTACAAAGTAGATTCAGAAAACACTGAATCGCTGAATTATGTTCATAACACTGGACCTTGTGACCTTAGTTGGCTAACGATGGTTTTGAGAAGCACACCCCTGAATTAGTGTTGTCACGGTACTGGAATTTCCAACTTTGATATGATACCTTGTAAGATATGGATATTTGATACCATTTTCGATACTCTGGGGAACAATTTACACAACATTAAACGTATGCAAATGATGTAAAAGGGGAAAAAATGAACTAAACCATATATTGCTTATGCCAGGTAAAACAAAAGTGTTAAAATCTTAATATTATTATAAATTATCCAACTACCTGCTGGTGAGAAGAGAGAGTGTGAGAGAGCAACGCTAGTATCGATACGAACCAAAAGTAAAATTGTATCATTTTAAATATTTCATTATCAATATTTATCAATATTTTTGACAAATATCAACACTACCCTGAACAGTTTTGTAAACATGATGATTGTCCTTGTTTATCAACCAACTGAATTATTCATTCGCAAAAAAAACAAAAAAAAACACAAAAAAAAACATCAGTTCTCTCGTGAATGGCCAAAATTAGACTGATCTTGAAATTTTTGGTAAATAATTACGATTTTGAAGACATAACCTGTATGAATTACTA
>CAIGQW010055277.1:1337185-1351358 GCA_903798125.1 Danio choprae | reverse complement strand
TTTTTTTTATATTCCATCAATATTCCATCTGGACAATGGAAAATATTGTGATATGATTTTTAGCTCATATCGCCCACCTCTAGTAAAAAACAGGTCATGCCCAGAGCTATGGTATATAATGCAATGCACGGTGACAGTATGACCAGAACAGCAAACCAGGCCACTGGTCAATGCTAATTACACAAGCACAGACCAAATGAGTAGGTAATCGACAACGTTATGAGAAGGCTATTTGTAAACCCGGAGTCTTTTTTTAGCTGTTAGCTTTGTTGTGAGTGAGTATTTCCCCAAGCTGGGGTCATTCATTCTACTGCGCTCTTAATAGGTTTACATGAATCACTGCCCTGCTTAGTAAGAGCACATGTACAGTAAGCTTCCTAAGATCAACAACCTACAGTACAAGTGACCGCTCGTGACCTTTGCTTCAGGTTATGTTTGTGAGGGCCGTCAGGATGGTCATTCTTTTGGCCACTAATGATCTTTATGATTCTGACTGAATAGAACATATTCCATTACACAAATGTCTAGAATACTCACTTCTGATTGGTCAGTCAGTACAGACATTCCAAGGTATATTATTCCCTGCTAACAACCGCTAAATAACACAGGCTCATTTGGGAACTTCAAATCACCTTGACCTGCAGTGAATATGTTCAAATCCATATACCTGCATTCACATTCATATGTATCTGCTTGTCTGTCATGCTGTTTTTTGTTTTTTTCTTTGGCGCCGTCTTGTGAGTGAATAATATGTAGGTTAGTGTATACTCCATCCAGCTGTTTTTGTTTCTGTCAGCTTTCCATTTAATTAAAGAATTAATAAACAATACAGCTCAGAACATTGTTTGGTGTCTAATTTGTAGGTTTTGTGGCAAGTAGCCATGTAATAAACAGGATAACGTATATCCAGGATGGTAGTTTTCGCAGAATAAACCCCTTCAGTCTTATATAACAGTTTTCAGGCATTTTTCTGCGATAACAACCTGCTGGATGTCTTTTATCCCTAACTTAGCATGCTAGCAGATTATTACCTAACTCTTTTGAAATCATAAATCTGAGTAGATGCAGTATTACATGTTGTCATGATAGACCTTTCCTGTCTGCACGGTTCTTCATCATAATAAGATTTTATGCTAATATTCAGATATAATATATTCAAGCTAGCTTCTTATTCCAGCATAACAAAACGTGGATGGTTACGTGCATAATCTTGGCAGTATTATTGGTAACACTTTATAATAACTCCATGCTATAAATAAGTTGTTAAGCATTAGCGAATAGTTATTTCATCATTTATTAAGCATTAATTATGCTGGGAAAAGACGAATCGCTATTAATCGCATCCAAAATAAAACTTAGTTTTGACATAAGATATGTGTTTGTGTGGGTTATATGTAATTATTATGTGAATAAATAATACACACATATACATAAAAACAGAACTATACACAACATTTTTGGCTAGATATTTAGTAATTCAACATATGAAGTGGATCGTCATCTTTCATTAAAGTTGTACTAAAACTATTGAACACCACCAATTTTGAAAACGTTTTTGAGCTACATCAAATGTTGACTACTGTATATATAATGTGGTTAATTAATGTGATTAAATGTATTTTCATACTTAAGTTAACAATTAATTCACTTTATAATTAATTAACTTTATCTAACTTTAAATATACATTGACACATCTTATTATTCAGGCATATAGTAGTTTTTTTGGTGTTTTAATAAATGTGCATTCTCAACACATCTTCCTACTATAATGCATTATTAATTCAAGTACTTATTAAACATTTACTACTTGTCAGTTAACATTCTTTTGAGCTCATCTAAAGTGAGGACTATTTATACTTCATAACAATTCTTAAAGCTTTTTTTGTAAAGTTATCTTGAAAACAGAAAGAGAAAAATAAATATATTTATTTTAAGATGCAAACATGAATGTACAACTGTAAATTTTGTATGTGTTATTATAAAAGATTACCATATTATTATTATTATTTGATTTTTATTTCACTGCATTTTTTACATTTAAATAATCATTTAAATGGCAAAGAAACCAGAGTCTTTTCTTCGGTTCAAATAGCATTTCTGAATCCAAAATAACTAGAAATAACCATTTTGATTTGCTTTGGTTTTAGGATTATTTTTATTAACTTGCGCAGTACAGTGTTAATAATATATCCCACAATGTTTGCACAGACAGCAGCAAAAGTATAGGCTGAAGGCTGGCTGTAGGAAGGAAAGAATAGCTCATGGTGCTGGTTAGGCAAAGCTATCTATAAAGGGAAAACAATTACATCTTTGTAAGCTATAATTGCTTTTATATTAAATTGTATGAGTACAATACGGACACCATTAGCTTGTAAAGAAATGTGTGTCTTTGTTTTGGGGCTACATTCGTAATACCCCAGCATGAAATCATTAAGCAGAGGTTTAATTTCGTGACAAAGGGATAATGATTGACAGATATAATGACCTCATAACCCTTTAACTCTTTAACTGTCACCATCCCAAGGGTTTAAGGGTTATTCTGCAATGCAAAAAAAAAATGCTTTTCTTACTTCAATTTTTGGTCTTGTTTTTTGTCCAAATCCCTAAAACATTTTTAGTCAAGAAGCATTTTCTAGACAAGCAGAATATAGTCTTGTTTTAAGAAATAATATTTCAAAATTAAGTGAGTTTTTCTCTAAAACAAGCCAAATATAACATATAAGTTGTAAAGCATTACTTTGCTACAGCAATCAAATTGTACATTTTCTAGAGGTTAAATTCAAATCAAATACCACCAAACTGCTCATACTGTTATAGAATTTGAAGTCTTCCTTACAAACACTGTCAAAAGTATAAAAAAAATATATGTTTCATATTCTTTAAAACACCAATGAAAACTGGATTTATCTGGTGGTCATCTTTGGTACTGTGCCCAAGCAAAATCTTACTGGAAGTTTGTTTTTAGATTCATTCATTTTCCTTTGGCTTAGTCCCTTTATTTATCAGGGGTCACCACAGAGGAATGAACTGCCAACTTATCCAGCATATGTTTTACACAGCAGATGCTCTTCCAGCCGCAACCCAGTACAGAGAAACACCCATACACACTTACATGCACACACATACACTACGGCCAATTTACTTCATTCAATTCACCTATAGTCTTCGGACTGTGGGGGAAACCGGAGCACCTGGAGAAAACCCACACCATCATGGGGAGAACATGCAAACTCCACACAGAAATGCCAACTGACCCAGCTGGGAATCGTACCAATCGTACAAATCGTATGTTTGTTAAGGGTTGGAGCTAAACTCTGCAGGACACCGGCCCTCCAGGAATGAGTTTAGTGACCCCTGTACTAAAGCATTGAATATAAGGTGAACGTGTCATTTTCATGTCTATGTTAAAAAAGTGTGGGGAACAGGTTTAGGGTTAACAGCTTTAAGCAGTCCTTAATATTTTATGAGGTCTTGGTGGAGATGAAATTAGCTTGCGTGTGTGTGTGTGCATGCGTGCTCTATTAATCATTATGGGGTTCTTTCTCAAAAACCTAGGCGCATAACACACATTAAAACAATAATTTAGTTAGATGTAGTTTGTTGTATACAAATTACATTTCATTTTCATTTGCTTAGTAGACTTTTTTCCTGAATATGTTGGAGAATGTTGAACACACTCAGAAAAAAAAAATGTATATATTTATGTATGATTCACACTGGTACAATGCATATGTATTTGATGCCATTTATCTGTGCTGTTTCCAGACTGCTTGAAGATAATAACAGACATTATGGTATTACAGAGGTGCTACTGTATTGCTATTTCAATGTTCACTTGACATGGTGTCACCACTAAATGCAACGTGATAAAGATTCTAGCTAGAAGCACTAGATGCAAGACAACTACAAGATGCAAATGACAGCCAATCAGAAGAGCTATATTAAAATAAAAGAAAAAAAAGGCATGGCATATTTTGAATGATTTACTAACTTAGGAAAAATGTATGATCAGATGTTTACAGTTGTGTTAAAAAATGAAGTACAGCAACCTCTTAAACAACTGTTATTAGCAACAGTGATATTTCTGAGTGGCAAATGAAGGTTTCATTAGTCAATGTATTTACTAACATGAAATAATAATGAACAATACTTTCATTTATTAATCAAAGTTTAACATTTACTGATGCATTATTAAAATCTAAATTCATGCTTGTTTACATTTTGGTCAAATTTCAAATATCTTCATTTGTATTAATGAAGTATATGAATTGATATAAATATAGAATCATATGCATGATAACAAATTATATTTGCCTGCAGGGTGGATGTATACATATATATATTAGAGATATGTTCCAATGTCTATTAAGAATTCCTAATTTATTTTTCAGAATTTAGCTTTTGTGTAACAGAACGTTCGAAAGGCAGAACCATCGAACTATATACAAATATATTGTTGAGTCTCTAGAGTCTATGACTAAAATGCAATGTGTACTCATGAAATGCATCAGACATGATGACTCATGCCTGTTTATCTGTCTAGTGTTTGTGTGGTCATTCAGAAATAGGCTTGTTGTGCATGATGAAGAGCTATCAGCTCTTCAGTAGATCACTTCACTTCTGTTATTGGTACCTGGTGGTGACTCCTGTCTGTCTGCGGGGCATCTGTGAATCTACTGACTCAGAGAGAGGTCGTCAAGGGCCATTATTATTAAGGAAGGAAGTGATGGGAGAGGATGAAGCAAAATGAAGAGGCAGAGACAGAGTGACATTTTTATGTGCTATATATATCTTGCCCAGCTCTAATACATTCTAAAAAATGTTAGGTTGTTTAAATTTATGTACTTAAATTTGGCCAAGATATGAACAAACCAAGCACTGGAGGTTCATGAGTTATTGTACAGTCGAGGCCAAAAGTTTTGAGAATGACACAAATATTAGTTTTCACAAAGTTTGCTGCTGAACTGCTTTTAGATCTTTGTTTCAGTTGTTTCTGTGATGTACTGAAATATAATTACAAGCACTTCATACGTTTCAAAGGCTTTTATCGACAATTACATTACATTTATGCAAAGAGTCAGTATTTGCAGTGTTGGCCCTTCTTTTTCAGGACCTCTGCAATTCGACTGGGCATGCTCTCAATCAACTTATGGGCCAAATCCTGACTGATAGCAACCCATTCTTTCATAATCACTTCTTGGAATTAGTGGGTTTTTGTTTGTCCACTCGCCTCTTGAGGATTGACCACAAGTTCTCAATGGGATTAAGTTCTGGGGAGTTTCCAGGCCATGGACCCAAAATTTCAACATTTTGGTCCCCGAGCCACTTAGATATCACTTTTGCCTTATGGCACAGTGCTCCATTGTGCTGGAAAATGCACTGTTCTTCACCAAACTGTTGTTAGATTGTTGAAGGGTGTTTTGGTACCATTCTTTATTCATGGCTGTGTTTTTGGGCAAAATTGTGAGTGAGCCCACTCCCTTGGATGAGAAGCAACCCCACACATGAATAGTCTCAGGATGCTTTACTGTTGGCACGACACAGGACTGATGGTAGCGCTCACCTTTTCTTCTCCAAACAAGCCTTTTTCCAGAAGCCCCAAACAATTGGAAAGGGGCTTGATCGAAGAATATGACTTTGCCCCAGTCCTCAGCAGTCCATTCGCCATACTTTTTGCAGAAGATCAATCTGTCCCTGATGGTTTTTTGGAGTGGTTTCTTGACACCAGGCCCTCTTCCAAAAGTCTTTGCCTCACTGTGCTGCAGATGCGCTCACACCTGCCTGCTGCCATTCCTGAGCAAGCTCTGCACTGGTGGCACTCTGATCCTGCAGCTGAATCCTCTTTAGGAGACGATCTTGACACTTGCTGGACATTCTTGGACACCCTGAAGCCTTCTTAACAAGAATTGAACCTCTTTCCTTGAAGTTCCTGATGATCCTATAAATTGTTGATATAGGTGCAATCTAAGTAGCCACAATATCCTTGCCTGTGAAATCATTTTTATGCAATGCAATGATGGTTGCACACATTTCTTTGCAGGTCAGATAGTTAACAATGGAAGAACAATGATTTCAAGCATCACCCTCCTTTTAATATGTCAAGTCTGCCATTCTAACCCAATCAGCCTGACATAATGATCTCCAGCCTTGTGCTCGTCAGCATTCTCACCTGAGTTAACAAGACAATTACTGAAATGATCTCAGCAGCTCCTTTAATGACAGCAATGAAATGCAGTGGAAAGTTTTTTTCAGGATTAAGTTAATTGTCATGGCAAAGAAGGACCATGCAATTCATCTGATCACTCTTCATAACATTCTGGAGTATATGCAAATTGTTATTATAAAAACTTAAGCAGGACCTTTTCCAATATTCAATATTTATGTAATTCTCAAAACTTTTGGCCACACTGTAAAAAAAAAGTCAGTGATTTTAACAATAAAAGTCTGTACAATCTACAGTGAAAACCTGTTAAATGATTAACAGCTTATTTCTGTACAAAATACGAAAAATAACTGTAACAGATCTAACCTTTGTTTTCGAGAAAGTAATTAGAGTGTCTGAAATCTCACCATGCACCCTCATTCACTAGTCCCTAAATTAGTTGATTAGTTTAACCTCACCATCGTGGAGATCAGAGGCTGCTTAAGTTGGGCTCTTAATGCGTTACTTTGTTGTCTTAATGTTTCTCTTGCTGTTGTAACTGTGTTTGTGAAACGCATCATTGGTTATGGCAAGAAAGGCAATGAGAAGCTCTATGTACTTGTTAAAGAATTCATTTAATTAGTCCTACAAAAATAGTCAATTATTTTACTTATTTTATGCAATATTATTTGGGACAATAGTACAGCTTGCCAAGATGATTAACAAACATTTATGAAGGAATTTATAACTAGAGTTTAATAAACAAATCCTTGAGAACTCCAGCAGTACAATTAAGACACACAGACATCAAGAATCAGGATATGCACCTCAACCATGGTTGCAAAAAAAAAAAAGCTGCATAATTCATTCATGCTGCAATGGATGCTGGGTGCCAGTATAGTACAAAATTCCCAGCATGCATTGCATCATGAATAATTTCTTTCTCTGCCTTTATTTTATTTTGTTTTTGGTGGGTATTTTCAGTAGATTGTTTTGTGTTGTTCTGGGTTGTTTTTTATTTGATTTTTATTTTTGATTGTCACCATTGTTGAGACTCAAAGACTAATTGTTGATGTCTGTGTGTTTTTAAGTTCTGCCATAAAGCAAACATTTTCTTTGAGAAGGGTGCCTTAAGGCCTGAAATTACAGTGGTTTCATTTACGTATATTTTATTTCTCACACGTAGCTAACAAGATATTCAATGAATACACAAGTAGGTGAGGGTGGCTTTGATATCATAGTTAATCTCATCAGACTTATTCTTATATTTTATTTAGGCTGTTCATGCTATACAAATAGTGTAATTAACACAATTAACTATAGCAACTAAAATAGAAACCAGTGTTAAAATAAGTAGTTGAAGAGCCCAACTTAAGCAGACCTCCATCATGGTGATTTCAAATAAACAACAAAAATTTCATTAAGAGCTTTTGTTCCCATGACAGAAATGAAGTCAAAGGTCAGTAATAAGTGAAGTTCCTGATGTTTGTGGAGTTGTTTAATGATCTCTGCTGACATATTGAGAAATAAGATTTTATTGTGTAATTTGTTTTATTTTCAGTTGATTTCTTCTCTGGTTTTGGTTGTAATTTGTGTTGTTTGGTCTTGTTTTTCTTTCCTTCAGTGATTCAGCTTGTTAACACTTCATCAATAATTATCAATCTTCCTTGAATTAGACACTTAATTATCTCATTAACTTCATCACTGCCTTAGTGTTCAATCTCTGTAGTGAGGATTTTGCTCTGGGATTTAAGGGGTTTGATGAAAAATACACACTGTGGAATGTATTTTTAACGGAAATATTCTGTAAATTGAATTTATGAATGTAAAATGTTAAAAACAGTAGATTACTGGCAACCACAGCTGCTGGTATTTTTCCGTAAAATCATGGAAAAAAACAGCAAAATACCGTAAAACCTTTTTTTGTGTCACCATTGTGCAGGATAGTAGCATCTGTGTTCAAGTCCAAGATGAACTAAGAAAAATCTGATGTTATGCTGCATCGTTTTTTATTTAGATGTAACTGTGTAGTCACACATGAACACAATGCATTTAATGACTATACATTTTTGTAAAGTGAACGTTGTATCAGTTAATGAAATACGGTTATTTTCCGTAAATTTAAACAGTTCTGTAAAACTTCAGTATTTTTTACAGAAAAATTCTGGCAACCACAGCTGCCCATGTTTTTCCGTAAATTTAACTGTTTTTTTAACAGTGCTCGACTGTACTCTCAATGCTAAGATTTAGCAGGAAGGGCATCTACTGCATAACATAAATCCCAGAGTAATTGGTGGTTCATTCCACTGTGGTGACCCCTGATAAAGCAGGGACTAAGCTGATGTAAAGTGAGTAAAAATGTCATTTAAATTGTATAATAAAAAATTGTATAATAAAAACAAGAACATAAGTTTTCACGGAAAGATTCTTTTAATAAACATGATGACATTAAAATGAACTGTTTTATCCAATAGAGTCATGGGGAGATTAAATTTGGGTTAGGCTGCTGACAAAGATATCTGCACAGAGCCTCTGTAACTCGTATAAAGTGAGGCAGTGCGCTTGGATTTCGAAATCTTTGTAAGGGGTGTGACGATATGCCAGCATTTTGGTCCATGTCCGACAGGATGTACTGTTAACCGACTATTATCCTTGCACTAAACATTGTGTTACACATAATAGGCTGGAACGCTTGAGGGTTAATAAGAGGGTTCATTGATGGACTTTTTTATCCCTTTAAATAACCAGGACTGAGGTATAAAAAGTGAAATGACTAATTTCATTGACATACTTTTAAATATTTACATACATTACTGAAAATATTGGGGTCTGAAAGATTTGGTTGGTTGATTGATATTGATTTGTTGTTTGGTTGGTGTTGTTTTGTTGGTTGGTTGGTTGGTTGGTTGGTTGGTTTGGTGTTTGGTTGGCGGTTTGGTTGGTTGGTGTTATTTGTTTTGTTGGTCTCTTAGGCCCTTGTTATATATTTAATTTGCTGTTAAGCATTCTAAGCAACATACAGGGGTTCACCAAACACCCTTATCTCTTGCAGAAAAAAAGTCTGTTATTTAATTTAATTATCTAAAGTAATTACACTAACTGTCTTTGTGAATAGATTCATTTTTTTTAATGCAAGGGATCAAGTATTTTCATCATGTGAAATGATGGGTCCTGGGTTCCTTGGGTTATTGAATGAAATGGTGTATATGTTGCTTTGCATGAAATTGATAAATTAACAGCACATTAATGGTTTTATAATCAAATACACACATTAGAATGATATCTGTAGGAACTGGATTAATGATGGTACAAATAATGTTTTGAAATCGCAGGAATAAATAACACTTATGTTCGTATAGAAAACAGTTATTGTAAACAGTAAAATATGTAAACAATTGACACTTTTTTGGTGTACTTTGGTACTTTTGTACCAAATAAATGTAGGCTTGGTGAGCAAATGAGACTTCTTTAAAAATATATTTAAAACCTTTCTAAAACTTTTGATCACTAGTGAACATGAAATAAAATAATAGTTGTTTGTACTACTTACAGGTTTCAAACATTTTTTTAAATGACTTATTTTGTGTTCAATAGAAAAAGGGAACCCATAAAGATTTGAAATGTATGTGTAAATAGTTAGTAAATTTTCATTTTTGGGTGAGCTATTCTTTTAAAGCAGTGAAAAGTTTGCAATGACAGTGACAGTCTGGCGCATAGGCCCCACCTCTTACTTTTGCAGCAAGTAGTAAAATACTGTGAAATTAGGAGCCGTTCACATATTGAGTCTAAAAAGACCATGGCTTCCATCAGCCTCACTGAGGAACAACCACTGGCAATCCCTTGCTGTAGCTCTGATAAAAAATATATATTTATATTTACAGAGTAAATTAAAAGCACTGTAGTGTTTGGTTGTTAACTGTACATTAAGCCTGCACAAGCTCATCACTCATGTTCATAGTTCTATCCCTTTGTGAACACTTAAAATATAATGTGCAAACTGTTGCATCATTCACCTGCAGCATTTATAATAATGTTAAATTATCCTACAGTATTTGGATGTTTTGATGGAAAACTGCAGTTTGTTCTACTTGGTTTGGCTATTTTTTCACACAAAAACAGTGTCATGTGACAAACCAAAACTGGCCAGGGTGAAGATTTTTCGAAACTACAGGTACAGTGTGGTCATGTGGACAATTCAGCCTGAGTCTTTGCCTCATGGCAGCAGTATGTGTGATGTTTTATTCTTTTTGATTGGCCATCTTGGCTGAGTTCACACCAAACATGGAAGATACGATTGAGGCAAATTCCACACATTCACGGTAATCCAACTCTGTTTTCATGTTTGCATTTGTATGCAATGTATGTAAATTCTTAATATCGCATTTGGTGTGAACCCAGAATAAAAGGCTTTTATCGCTGCCTGTTGGTCTGCATGCTCTTAACATGCATCACAGTGCATTTTGCCATTTTCATGCAGACTCTCTCTCTCTTTCTCTCTCTATATATACAGTCATGTGAAAAAGTTGGGACACCCTATGAAATTCCAATACTTCCATGTCAGGACATGAAACAAATCTTTGACAGATGAACAACATATTTTTGTTAATGATATAAGTTATTCACTGCTAATCACATGGCTTTACTCATCATTAGCAGAAGTTTGGTCCATGTGTTGGTCTGGAGCTTCAAGTGTGTGAACACAATGCCCATCGCGCAGCTAAAGCTGAGCCAAGATTGCGTCCTGCAACAGACAGTGATCCCAAGTAGCTGAAAAAGTAATCAATCAAACAAACAAACCAGTCAAAGTCCAGAGCACATCTTGACTGAAATGCTGTGACATGAGCTGTGCAAAAACACATTCTTACTCCTGACTCGTCACATGTTGACGCTCGGTCAGGACTCCTTCTTGACACACTTTGATGCTTGTTGTACCCATCCAGCATAATTTTACGACACATGGGGTCCTCCTTTGCTTTATATTAATAAACTTTGGTGTCAATATGCTGACACGAAAGGCATCTGCAGTTGAATATATATATATACATACACACACACACACACATATATATATATATATTTTATTTATTTATTTTTTTTCGCTCTGCCATTATGCTCAGGAAGTTGAGAATGATAAAATGCTAAGATGCTAAAAATGGCGGTTGATGTATTGATGTGCTTTATGTTATTTCCAAGATATGGTTACTGATATGTTTTAAGTTGTTAACAGCATTTTACAATGCAGTTAACGTACAATCTAATTACATTTATGTCATACTTTTTCAACTTACTTGTAAAGTAATACATACTTTTTAACCCTCTGAAGTCCAAGATGGTTTTCGCAACCATGAAATTTTGATGTGCCCTGAAATTTTGGGTGTCTTTTTGAATGTATTAAAGTGTAATGCCTGATAACACTACTGTATATACAGTACAGCACAAACTGTTACAAGAATATGTAAGTAGCATGTTTGGACAAGTTTCTAGTTTTTGAGAAAATAAATTACCAGTCACTGAAATAAAGTCAGTAAAAAATAAATCAATAAATAAATGTTTATGGCTTTTGTGGGGCGACATGGTGGCTCAGTGGTTAGCACTGTCGCAACACAGCAAGAAGGTCACTGCTTTGAGTCCCAGCTGGGTCAGTTGGCATTTCTGTGTGGAGTTTGCATGTTCTCCCCGTATTCATGTGGGTTTCCGCCGGGTGCTCCGGTTTCCCCCACAATCCAAAGACATGCGCTATAGGTGAATTTAATAAAATAAATTGGCTGTAGTGTATGTGTGTGAATGGGTGTGTATGGATGTTTCCCAGTACTGGGTTGCAGCTGGAAGTGCATCCACTGTGTAAAACATATGCTGGATAAGTGGGCGGTTCATTCCGCTGTGGCAACCCCTGATGAATAAAAGGACTAAGCTGAAGGAAAATGAATGAATGATTTTTTTGTTTCAATGTTTTGATGGAAAGGCTGTATGCAAAAAAGTGCTAGTAGCAATGTTTCCATTCAAATATGCAAATTAGATTTATTTATTTAAATATTTTTGCATTATCCCAAAAAAAATCACAAAATAATAGGTGGATGGAAAAATTACTAGTGTCATGTAATTGTACAAGAAAGTGTCTGAGTTACTTTTTCAAGTAAGTAATGCTATGTACTCTGTATTCAGGGGAGATATAAACATTCATAGCAGATTGCTAAATCACATAGAAAGTAATAGTAGGGTGCATCTGGGATAAAGGCACAATGGGGTAAAAGGAAAAAGAGTGTTAGAGATAAAAGCAATGTAAAATCTAGGTATAAAAAAATAAAATATAAATAAACTAAAAATAAATAAATAAAATTCGCAGTGCGCTTTTCTCTTAGGTTTTCTTTTGAAAACACTGTTGGCTCGGTTTAGGTCAGTGGTTTGCTGGTGATCTGTATGACCAGCCCTTCCTTATCATGGACTTGTAAACAAGTATGTGTATCTGAAACATACTACAAAAATACTCCAAGTAACGTATTTCAGATTTACAAAAAAAAGAAAAAAGCGCCCTCTAGTGGATATGTTATCTGAAATGTCCAACGAAACATACCTAGAGGAATGTATTTTATGTTTTGCAAATAAAATATAGAGTCATGTTTTTCAGTGAGCCCGAGCTGAAAAATAGGCAGAGGAAACGTCAATGTGCCAAATTTAGGAATATGTTTGTGTAAACCTACTCCTAAATACAATCAAGTTTACTTTGTAGTAACTAAAACTACCAACATTGGATGCTATCCCTGTACTTTTACTTTAGCTAGAATCTATATTACACAGTTTAGGCTAGTGAAACTCTAAATGCAGTTAATAGAAACATCGCTATAGATTAATTGACTGTCTGGCTAGAGATGTACAGTTGACAGGATTCATTTCATCTGAACCTATCAGACAGAAGCACTTCCAGAAAAAAAACATCAGTCTGAACTTTAGAGGTTTAGCTGATGCTCGTTCATATCTTATTCTGTCCTTAACGACTCTCGGTATGAGAGCACTCATATTAGCACTCAAATATTTATAAAGCTTTGTTGGGAACAAAGACCATGTAGAGTACATAACTGTAGGCTCACAACAGTGCATTTGACTACTGAAGTTTCATAGTTAAGTGAAAAGATATTGAGTCAAACTGACCCCAGGATGAAGCTGAAGTATCCTATATTATCCAGAAGGTGTTTATTTTATGACAACGGCTGAATGAGTGAAAATTATACTGCTTATAACAAGACTACGCATTAGTAAATACTGTTAATTGAAATATTGATTCAACATCTTTTACTACATGAGAAAAAGAGTGTGAATTAATGTACAGTAAACATCCAAGTAGCAGACCTTATAGTAGTAAGAAGTTAATAAATGAAAATAAAGCTACATATTAATGCTCATATATCTTGGGCTAGATAATATTTGTTTTAATGGTTAATAAAGAAAATTATTAAAAGTGCGTGGTAGTTCATGTATTTACTTTTTTATTATTTTAGAGGAAGAATTGCGGAAACTACGAGAAGAAACCAATGTGGAAACCCTTAAGCAGGAGCTGGAAAGAGAGCGCAGCAGGAGACTTGACCTGGAACAAAAGATGAACGATGTGCTGAAAGCCAGGTAAAAACCACACAATTCATAAATGTTCCTTCGGCTTAGCCCTTTTATTTATCAAGGACACAGGAAGGAACCACAGCGGAATGACCCCCAACTTATCCAGCATATATTTTACCCAGCAGATGCCCTTCCAGTTGCAACCCAGTACTGGGAAACATCCATACACTCTCATTCACAGACATACACTATTACACTTATACAATTTAGTTTATTTAATTCACCTATAGCCCATGTCTTTGGACTGTGGGGGAAACTGGAGCACCTGGAGGAAACCTACGCCAACACGGGGAGAACATTCAAACTCCACACAGAAATGCCAACTGATCCAGCCGGGACTCGAACCAGCAACCTTCTTGCTGTGAGGCAACAGTGCTAACCCCTGAGCCACCGTGCCGCCCTACCACACAATTAAATAAAAT
>CAIGQW010055277.1:1319873-1331304 GCA_903798125.1 Danio choprae | reverse complement strand
CTGCATATCCCCCCTGTATATTTCTATTTAAATGAAAGAAGATATTTTCAACACATTTCTAAACATAAAAGTTTTAATAACTAATTTCTAATAACTGATTTGTTTTATCTTTGCCATGATGACAATACATACTATTTTACTAGTTATTTTTCAAGATACTAGTATTCAGCTTAAAGTGACATTTAACGGCTTAAATAGGTTCATTAGGTTGTTGGGGTAATTAGGCAAGTCATTGTATATCAGTGGTTTGTTCTCTACACAATCAAAATACAGTGCATCCGGAAAGTATTCATAGCGCTTCACTTTTTCCACATTTTTTTTTTATGTTACAGACTTATTACAAAATAAATTCAATTTATTTATTTCCTCAAAATTCTACACACAATACCCCATAATGACAATGTGAAATTTTTTTTTTTGAAATTGTTGCAAATTCATTACAAATAAAAAACCTGAATAATCACATGTACATAAGTATTCACAGCCTTTGCCATGAAGCTAAGTAAATGGATAAATGGAGCTCAGGTACATTCTGTTTCCACTGATCATTCTTGAGATGTTTCAGCAGATTAATTGGAGTTCAGCTGTGGTAAATTCAGTTGATTGGACATAATTTGAAAAGGCATACACCTGTCTATATAAGGTCACAGGGTTGACAGTGCATGTCAAAGCACAAACCAAGCATGAAGACAAAGGAATTGTCTGTAGACCTCCGAGGCACAAGGCTGGGGAAGGTTACAGAAAAATTTCTGCTGCTCTGAAAGTTCCACTGAGCACAGTGGCCTCCATCATCCGTAAGTGGAAGATGTTTGGAACCACCAGGACTCTTCCTAGAGCTGGCCGGCCATCTAAGCTGAGTGATCGGGGGGAGAAGGGCCTTAGTCAGAGAGGTGATCAATAACCCGATGGCCACTCTGTCTGAGCTCCAGCGTTCTTCTGTGGCGAGTGGAGAACCTCACAGAAGGACAACCATCCGTGCAGCAATCCACCAATCAGACCTGTATGGTAGAGTGGCCAGACGGAAGCCACTCCCCACCTGGAATTTGCCAAAAGGCATCTGACTCTCAAACCATAAGAAACAAAATTCTCTCATCTGATGATACTAAAATTGAACTCTTTGGAGTGAATGGCAGGCGTTACGTTTGGAGATACCAGGCACTGCTCACTCATCACCAGGCTAATACCATCCCTACAGTGAAACATGATGGTGGCAGCATCATGCTGTGGGGATGTTTTTCAGCAACAGGAACTGGAAGACTAGTCAGGATAGAGGAAAAGAGGAATGTAGCAATGTACAGAGACATCCTGAATGAAAACCTGCTTCAGAGTGCTCTTGACCTTAGACTGGGGCGACGGTTCATCTTCCAGCAGGACAATGACGCAAACCACATCGCCAAAATATCAATGGAGTGGCTTCACAACAACTCAATGAATGTCTTTGAGTGGCCCAGCCAGGGCCCAGACCTAAATCCTATTGAACATTTCTGGAGAGATTTGAAAATGGCTGTACACCTTAGCTTCCCATCCAACCTGATAGAGCTTGAGAGGTACTGCAAAGAGGAATGGACAAAAATTCCCAAAGACAGGTGTGCCAAGCTTGTGACATCATATTCAAAAAGACTTGAGGCTGTAATTGCTGCCAAAGGTGCATCAACAAAGTATTGAGCAAAGGCTGTGAATACTTATGTACATGTGATTTTTCCAGGTTTTTTATTTTTAATAAATTTGCAACAATTAAAAAAAAACATTTTTCACATTGTCATTATGGGGTATTGTGTGTAGAATTTTGAGGAAATAAATGAATTTAATGTGGAAAATGAATGTGGAAAAAGTGAAGCGCTATGAATACTTTCCGGATGCACTGATATATATATATACACACAGTTGACGTATTTTTTCCCCCAATTTCTGTTTAACGGAGAGAAGAACATATTTCTAAACATAATAGTTATAATAACTCATTTCTAATGACTGACTTATTTTATCTTTGCCATGATGACAGTAAATAATATTTTATTAGATATTTTTCAAAACACTTCAAGGCTTAACTAGGTTAATTAGGTTAGGTTAGGATAATAACTAGGCAGGATAGGGTAGTTAGGCAAGTCATTATAATAATTTTTTACCCTAAAATAGTTTTTTAAAAAATTTAAAACTGCTTTTATTCTAGCCAAAATAAAACAAATAAAACTTTCTCCAGAAGAAAAAAATATTATAGGAAATACTGTGAAAAATTCCTTGACTTCAGTTGTATATAATATTTGCTGAACTATAAAAACTGCTTGTGTTTCAATGCTTCCCTTGCTTAAATTGTTTAGGAATTTTTTTAATTTTCATGGAATTTTAAGGTTCTATTTGTCTTTGACCTGATATAAAATAAAATTTGAGAGGATTTTGATAATGTACATTGAGAATACATTTGAGTGTTTCTGTCATTATCACATATGAAAGAGACCTCTCATAAAACATCGGCTTTATGGAACGCAAAAACTTTAAAGCTAATATCGCAGAACCGCTTATAATGCAAACAGAACTGTATACATATTTTTAAAATGTTAACCAGTGGCAAGATTTGAGACACTGCATTACGTACAGTCCTTCTGTGTGTAGATTTTGTGTGACCTGAAGATGTTTTAGTGATGTTGTTTGTGTCTTGTGGTTCAGGTGTGAAGATTCTCCACCCCAACCTCCACGGAAACAGCAGACACCGGCAGCTAATGGCACAGGTAACACAACCATTAGCTTTATGATGAAAAAAATGACTTGAGTAGTAGATCAAAATACTTCAATTAATGGATAGTTCACCCAAATTCAACATTCAGTCATCATTTACTCACCCTCCACTTGTTTCAAATATGTTTGAGTTTCTTCTGTTGAACACAAAGGAAACTATTTTGAAGAATGCTGGAAAAACAGCCATTTGCATCCATAGTATGTTTTGTTCCTACTGTGGAGGTCAGTGGCTGTTTTTCCCCAACATTCTTCAGAATGTATTCTTTTGACAACCACTGGAGTGTGAGTAAATGATGAAAATATAAATCTCTGGATGAACTGTCCCATTAAATCAATAGAAACTGTACGGCTAAATTGCTAGCAATATTTGCAATCTCACAATGCACTGCAGTGAGATTATAGAAAGGAATACATATATGATGGACAATAGGTTTTAATGATCAATATATTTTACTTCCAGTGCTGAAAAATATTCATAAAGATTGTTTAATCTCATTGAAATTATGTAAAATGTGTGTTTATTAATTTTTATGCTTGTTACGGAAAATTATTGTTAGGTTAGGATGATCCTAATGTTATTGAGTCTGCAGTTGTGTGTAACACAATGTACAATCAACAAAATGATTTTACAACACATAATTTGCCTTATAAATGATGCAATTATGACAAACATTGATGTACTGAAGTTAACATTACCATTAGTTTAATAAAGGAACACACATTAAAGAAAAAAATACCCACAATGTGTTTGATAACTACATTATAAATTCAAAATTGTTCAAATAATCTACTGTTTTATTTTAAAAAAGTACTCTTACATATTACAAAATTTAAAATAAGTAATAACACTTATTACAAAACATAGTTATTACTTAACTATACGAACAAAGATAAAAAATTTGTACTTTTTGACAAACTTTGATCAAAATAAATAAATAAAACCAATCCAAATCTTCGATTTTCTTACAAGACTTCATAACTTCCACTTTTTTTTTTGATTATCCTTTTGTCTTCCAGTAATTTGTAATAAAGCACAAACTGTCACTTTAATCCTTTATTGAGGTGTTTATTGAGATTCTTTCTGCTTTGTGGTTTTGGTTAGTGATTCCGGAATCTCGGCTTCAGGAAAGCTTTCAGCTGTTATTTTAAGCACTTGTCTAAATTTGTAGACCATCTAGGCCAAACCAACCTCTTTTGTTTGAGGCAGGAAATGAAAATGTAGAGCACAAACTCTCTCTCTCTCTCTCTCTCTCTCTCCCTCTCTCTCTTTCATTAAACCCACTGCTGGATTCAGATTAATAGAGCTTTATGAATTAAAATGAATGCGTCTGATCTCTAACCGTAGACAAACAGCAAAAGGAGACGGTGTGTTCGCGGCTGCACAACTGGTTGTATGATCGATTTGGGGTTTACATTGAAGATTTCCGCTTCCAGCCTGAGGAGAACACGGTTGAGGCTGAGGAGCCACTAAGTGCTAAAAGGTTCGTCCAAAGAGATTATTCATATTTTTTTTGCATTTAAATTATGCGCAGATATGGACGTAGAGTTCAAATCAGGGTGAAGTCACTCTTAACCATTCACTGCTCAAAGTGTTTTCATTTCCAAAGCTAAATTGTATTGTTAACTGCTGCCCCCTAGTGGTTAGGATGCTCATAATAAGTTAAGCTCAGTGGCAGAGACATTTTTTTTTAAACATGGTTGTTGCTAGAAGGGATACAGCTGCAGTCAGAAGACATTGAAAATCATTTATATTATCAAGTTTCCCATGAATTGTATTTCATAAATATCTACCCTAACCCTAAACAGTAATGAAAAAAAATTGTAATTATAACAAGAATGATTTATATTATTTATTAAAATACCCATTAATTGTATCTTATTATTAATATAATAAGAACAAAAATACTATGGAAGTCTACTATGACCTTTCCCCCCAACATTCTTTATATACATTTGAAGTCAAAATTATTAGCCCTCCTGTCAAATGTTTTATCCTTTTCAAATATTTCCCAAGCAATGTTTACCAGAGCAAGGGAATTTACACAGTATTTCCTGTAATATTTTATTTTTATGGAGAAAGTCTTATTTCTTTTAGTTAGGCTGGAATACATTTTAATAAGTTTAATAAGAATAAGTTTTTAATTAAAAAAAAAACTATTTTAAGGCCAATAATTTTAGCCCCTTTTCGATTGTCTACAGAACAAACCACTGTCATACAATTTGCCTAATTACCCTTACTTGCCTAGTTATAATAACCTAGTTAAGTCTTTAAATTGCACTTTAAGCTGAATAATATTGGCATCTTGCAAAATAAGAAGAATGGAAGAATAGTATGTACTGTCATCATGGCAAAGACAAAACAAATTAGTTGTTAAAACAATTATGTTTTAAAACGTGTGGGGGGAGAAATCTTCTCTTCCTTAAACAACACTTGGAAAATATTATTAAAAGAATTACAAATTTCACAGGAGGGCTATATAGGGTGAGAAAATTGTGACAAAAATTTAATTTATGGGTGAACTACTCCTTTAATGGCCTCACAGTGGCGCAGCCTCGGCTGGGTCAGTTGGCCTTTCTGTGTGGAGTTTGCATGTTCTCCCTGTGTTGGCGTGGGTTTCCTCCGGGTGCTCCGGTTTCCCCCACAAGTCCAAAGACATGCGGTACAGGTGAATTGGGTAAGCTAAATTGTCCGTAGTGTATGAGTGTGAATGGGTCTGTATGGATGTTTCCCAGGGATGGGTTGCAGCTGGAAGGGCATCCGCTGCGTAAAACATATGCTGGATAAGTTGGCGGTTCATTCCGCTGTGGCGACCCCAGATTAATAAAGGGACTAAGCCGAAATGAAAATGAATGAATGAATGAATGAATGAATACTCCTTTAATATGCCACACTTAGACCCTGTTACAAAAGAAAAGTATGATTACATTATTGGCACATCAGACATAAATACTTGATCACCTAATTTTTGTGGTCCAACTCTCATTTGAAGATCTGGCCCAGTTTTGAAGAGCCGGCCTTCTTTTTATAGGGTTGCAGTAACATGTACTGTATGTCTCCTTTTTGAGGTTTGCTGATGAATATTCTATGTTATAATTATCTATTTAATACAACATGTTGTTGTTGTTGTTTTTATTTGTACTATTCTATTCATTTCATTCACTTAAAAAATGACCATCTAGTTTAAACTTTTGGTTTTTAGACCTTTATTTTGATAAAATACAGAAGTTTAAAAAAGATTTGCTTTCAGAATAAAATGCATATTATTACAAAAAAAAACTAAACTTTTCTGAAAACAATTAATCAAACAGTGTACAGGTCAATGTTATTGTATTTTAAGTTTATGCACACAGTAAACCAGGATTTAATAAGTACAAAAGACTAAAATATGTTAATAAATACATTAATAAATAATGTGATGTGTTAAGAATATCCATGATACACATTTAAATGTGCGTTTTGTTAAGCATGGAGGAATGAATAAATGAATGGTTAAGTAACAAAGCAGATTTGAAAAATACTGAGAAATAATGAGATTCCACAAAAGATGTATAGTCAATGTATAGATGTACTGTCGAAAAATGTATTTTCAAAGTCAACCTTTTCATTTGTGTTTAGATAATGTGGTACACTCTTACTGAAGTCTATTAAAGGGACAGTTCACCCCAAAATGAAAAAATATTCTCACCATTTTCTCACTCTCAAGTGGTTTTAAACATTTATCAATTACTTTTTTTTTCTGTTGAACACGAAGGAAGATATTCTGCCATTGACATCAATAGTAGGAACAAAAAATACTATGGAAGTCAACATTTTTCAGTATATCTTCCTTTGTGTTCAACAGAAGAAAGAAACCATAATGGTGAGTTAATGACATTTTTGGGACAAGTATCCCTTTAAGACTTTTGAAACTTTTGAATCCACTTGCTTTGTTTGTTTCATACGGTTATTTTGAAACCAGGCTTTTTGTGGTTTTCGGTAAAAAGCATTTGCCATGCAGGTTTTGTTGGTCTGATGTCCAGTCAATGCATGTAACTGCCTCAATTATACATGCTGCTATTAGCTCCATGTCTGCTGAATGTCCCCTTAGGGATTATTGAAGTACATCCATCTGTCTCAGAAGAGCATTATAAAGTGTGTGCTGCCCACCGCTGTCGGCTTTTATTGATTTACATGGTTTAAGTGTCACTTTGAAATAAAAGTACAAGACAACCTGTGGTTGGTGGAAGGAATTAGTCATGTTTGCTGAGGGCAGGGTAACATTCTGAGGACATGATTTCTGAGTGGGCACCTTGATGGCAAAACGATATCAAATGCGTCAAACAACAAAACTAATCCGTTTGATTTCAATTGACTACCTTTATGTCAAAACGACATCAAACTGAAATCTAAATTGACAAGATTCCAGCGACAAGCAATTTGGCTGTCTGCACCAAACATGACGCGACACAACAGAAACCTTTCAATACTACAGTCATTTATATAAATATCAGCCACTGCACTACCAACAAAATGGTAAAAGGCTTATTCATTCATTTTCATTTCGGCTTAGTCCCTTTATTAATCTGGGGTCGCCACAGCGGAATGAACCGCCAACTTATCCAGCACATGTTTTACGCAGCGGATGCCCTTCCAGCTGCAACCCATCTCTGGGAAACATCCATACACACCCATTCACACTCATACACTACGGACAATTTAGCTTACCCAATTCACCTGTACCGCATGTCTTTGGACTTGTGGGGGAAACCGGAGCACCCGGAGGAAACCCACGCCAACACAGGGAGAACATGCAAACTCCACACAGAAACGCCAACTGGCGAGGCTCGAACCAGCGACCAGCGACCTTCTTGCTGTGAGGTGAACGTGCTACCCACTGCGCCACTGTGAGGCCCTAAAAGGCTTATATATAATATAATTAATACATATTAGGCCAATTTAACATTATTAAAGTACATAGGCTGGGTGACTGATGTTGTTGGTTTGCACTGAGTCACTGACTTTCATTTTCAAACCATTTGCTAGTTATTTTCAAGATCTGAGGTAAAACATCTGCTGCTGCTTTCAGTAGTTTGGCAATAAATGTCATGTAAAATGATATTCAAACTCACATTGGTAACATTTAACACTGAATAAAGCAAATAAACTGTACCCGAGGTGACAATTGTCATATTAGATTATGCTGTTGTTCTACAGCTATTGATCTATTTCAAAAATAGACATTTTGTGCGGCGCTATCGCAGATGGTTTCAACTTGTTTTAACATGAAAAAGTACCTTTGATCGTGTGTCGTGGCATCGCATTGAGTTTAGTTAGGACACGGTGTAACATTGGCATTAAAAACACGTCAAAAAACGATTCCTGTAGTAATCAATTTTTGACAATATCAATTTGATGTCATTTTGACATCAAGTTAGTTTACATGCATTGCAGAGATACAAAATCCAAATTTGAGGGTTGAACATTCAGGTAGGTCGACTGACTTTTGCTTATTTTATGTTTGTTTCAGATTAACTGAAAATATGCGACGACTTAGTAAGTGCTTTTTTTTATTAAAGTGGTTTAAGTGGTTAATGTTGAGACATAAATATAAAATGTATGTTTTTTACTTACATTTTTCATGTTTACTTTTTTCTAGAACGGGGTGCCAGACCAGTGACAAATTTCTTAAGGAATCTTTCCGCCTTATCCAACTGGCACTCAGTTTACACGTCAGCGATTGCCTTCATTGTGAGTGGCCATCAGTGTTCCATATTTATCCACACTGTAAAAAATGCTTGGTTCCACACAATTCCTTTAAGTTGTCCCAACACAATTTGATTAAGTGAAATGAATTGTTTTTACAAATTAAAGTGGATTGAACATAAAACATTTAAATTGTCCCATAAAAAAAAAAACTTAAGAATTGTGTTGGTTCAACTCATATTAAATAAGTACTTTGAACTAGCAGCAAAAGTAATTTTGAATGCATATAAATCTCCTTTTCTTTTTGACACATAGATTATTCATTTCATTATTTTGTAAGACTCGCACATAATAACTCATTTTCTTTTTACAACTAAATAAACTTACAATTTATCTTTCTAAAATTGAATTACTTTCTCATTAAAACTTTGGAACATTTATTATTTCAGGATTTTGTTTATACTATCATAGTTTTAGTTAATATTTGGGATTAGCATTTATATAATTAGCTTTTTTTTCATTTTAGTTTAGTTTTTATTTATTTCAAGCTTCTAATTGTTTCAAGTTATTCATATACTAACTTTAGCGTAACTTGTGTTGTATTTTGTCTTCAGATTTATATGAATGCAGCATGGCATGGCTGGGCTATTCCTTTATTTCTGTTCTTAGCCATTTTGAGGTTGTCATTGAATTACCTCATTGCCAAGTAAGTTTTTACTTTTTATTAAGTGAGTTTTATAAGACATTATTACATAACAAAAATTTAGCAGAACCACTTTAGGAGATAAATTCAAGAAATCAATTAAATATAACTAATGTAATTAATTGAGGCTCATTTTGTATATCGGCTGTATATCAGTTGCCTGTCATAAGTATTTGTATTGATATTTCCATAGCTTTTTTGGAGATTTTCACAAATTTAACAGACACTTTAAATACGATTGTTGTAGCATATTAATACTACTTAAGTTCTTCCACTTAAGAATTTCACATTTATGTTAGTGTGTTTCTTTAAAATTGAGAAATTTATGACGAATCTGTTAATGAGTATTGTTTGGCATCAATTTTGTTACTGCTCATACTGTATAGATATATTTAGATCAACATACAAACACAAACAAATGCTTTAAATGTTGATGTCTTCTATAGAGGATGGAGAATTCAGTGGAGTATTGTGCCTGAAGTTTCTGAACCTGTGGTAAGAATTGATTTGAGTGTAAATTCTGCACATCAGTGGCTTTTGTATTAATATTATACAGGTTTAATTGTCCCTTCTTTGTGGTCTGTTTCCCAGGAACCTCCAAAGGAAGACCTGACTGTGTCTGAAAAGTTTCAGCTAGTTCTAGATGTTGCGCAGAAAGCACAGGTAGGCGTTTGTAGGACTATTTACTATTTTTACATTTTTAGTTTAGTAAATAAGGGCGAAACGGTGGTTCAGTGGTTAGCACTGTCCCCTCACAGCAAGAAGGTCGCTGGTTTGAGTCCCGGCTGGGTCAGTTGGCATTTCTGTGTGGAGTTTGCATGTTGCAGGTTTCTTGCAGTCATGTCAGTTGCAGTTAGAGGATGTTTTGATCTGAAAGCTTCTGCTAAAACAGGAATTTGTTTATTGATAAGTAAGTTTGACTTAGTAGTGAAAGAGAAGTTAGTCAACAATTTAAACAAAGATGGAAATTCCTTTAGTAAGGTTTAAAAATTATGAATGTCTATTAAGTGTGCAAGACAAATATTTACTAATTCCCATTAATCCATTAGTATCATTTTATATGCTTGGATGACTTTATTGTTATTCTATAATGTGAAATAATAGTACAATAAATAGCCAAGACTGAGTGTTGTTTTTTTCCCCCTTCTATCTTGACTTGAATATAGGTCTGAAAAAATTTTATATCAAGATAGAAGTCATCTCATATCCTGATAATGATGTATGTCACAATATAGTAGCATTTATTTTAATTTTATATGTAGTTAACAGTTTATATATATTGACCACATGTGAAGAACTATTTCTTTTTTGACATTTTAAAAGTATATACTCTTTATTAGATTAAATCTGTTAGAAGAAATCTCTAACAAAGTATTAAAAGAAATCCATGCATTTATAGATTCTACTTCTCATTTTATCTAGAACGTCAGGGCAAATGTTTCATAAAAAATTTAGAAATCTAAAATATATTTTTTCAAAAACTAATGATTAAAACATATAAATAGACACATTGCTAAATAACAAGTAACATGTATACATTGTATACACTTGAAAAATTGCAACTTTTGCATGATGCTGTTATTTATGTTTCTGCCAGCATCTCCATAATGCTGTGTAATATTGCGCTCATATAAATAATGAAAAAGTATTACCGTAAACGATGTATTTTGGGACACCACAAAATAAACAATGGTGCATAATATTAAACAATAGACTTTTTATTTTGTCCAAACAATATATATTGTTATATTTTAGGCGTATTATAGCCATAATTTTAATTATGAATGCATCTCTTAAATTGTAGGTTGTATTAGCTAAGGTTAATGTATTTACTAACATGAACAAACAATTAACAAAACATTTATTACAGTATTTGTTTTGTAAATGTTAGTTAATTTGTTCATTTTTTAGTTCATGTTAACTAATGTTAAAAAGCATGAATTTGTATTTTAATAATGCATTGCTAAATGTTACACTTTGATTTATAAATGCTGTACAAGTGTTGGTCATTATTAGTTCATGTTAGCAAATATATTAACTAATGAAACTTTATTGTAAAGTGTAACCAAATCGTACGCTGCTTATTGCTTCCGATTTATTTATTGTTTTATTATTATTATGATTGCAGAATCTTTTTGGTAAGATGTCAGATGTTTTGGAGAAAATCAAAAAGTAAGTAACTCTTTTACCTTTTAATGTTGAACTACTAATATACATATATACATATACACATATATACATATATATATATATATATATATATATACACACACACACACACACACACACACACACACACACACACACACACA
>CAIGQW010055277.1:1299054-1319863 GCA_903798125.1 Danio choprae | reverse complement strand
ACACACACACACACACACACACACACACACACACACACACACACACAGTGTTTTACTAACAAACATAAAACCAGTGGTTGAAATAATGAAAGAGAAAATAACTGAGCTGTGTTCAAGAGTTGAAAATAAAACAAACCCTGAGCAAATACAGATGGAGTGCTCACCGTCTGGAGGTCAAGAGACGCAGATGACGAGATGGCGAGAGAGAGAGACTGTACAAACTGAACAAAAAGGAGGCATGTCATGGTCATTAACACAGAGAGTCAGCCAGTTGACAAAAACAGTCTAATATTATTAGTCTATCATTATTGTCAGTGTTCGTCCTTGTCATGTGCTATTGTTTTGTCATGTGATTCCTTTGTCCTGTCTTTCCCGCCATCGTCAGTGTCAATTCATCCCACCTGTGTTCATCCCTTGTGTGTCGTTAGTTTAATCATCCTCTTGTCTATTTATACCCTTTCGTCTGAGTCCTTCGTTGTCTGGTATTGTATTGTTCTACATTGATGTCCTGTCTGCCCATTTCCAGTGTCTGTCATCAGTAAGTGTTTGTTTAATAAATCCGTCCTTTTGGTAATCCCGTGTTCCCGTCTTGTCATGTTCAGCATAGCGTGTGACAATACCAGACCAAAAAAGTAGCGGCGTGTTTTCCCCCGATTTTCTTTTTTTAGTCTTTTTGCCCCTCAGTGTTTTATTTTTCTCCCCTCGTGTTTTCCTGGACCCCACCCACCTTCCCGTTCGTCATCCCCACCTGCTGGAGCAGGGGGAAAGCAGCCCTGAGGACCATGATCGAGCGACTGCCAACAGCTTTCCGGGCGACGTGCTCTGCATGCCTATCATCTTTAGCAGAGCACGATCGCCCGAAGATGATCCTCAAGGCAACATCGCCGCAAGAATGGAGTGGACACTGGCGATTAAAGGATTTCCACTCACCGCCTTTCTGGAGGAACATCTCGTCAGTGCCACTCCAGACCCAGTGACCAGCCAAGCATCACCATCCACCTGCAGGGAGCGCTTGCCAGAGCCCACCGCAGATGGAGAGCCACCCCCAGCCGATGAGCTATCGCCCCCTAGAGCGACGGAGCGGAATCGAGCTGAGATGGAGGAGCTTAAACACCCGTCTGACCAGGTGCGCGAGCCGGCAACACCGCCAAGAGGGGGAATCCTGGCGGATACCCGCGACAGCAGCGAGAGTCCCGCCCACCCCCCCTATGCAGATGGACAGCGGCTGGACACTGGGAGGCTACTCATTGGCTTCTGGGGCTGTATCATTTTTAACCTTCCGCTGTATTTAGGCAGCAACCAACTTTTTCCGCACAGTTTTTTAATCTTCCTTCTGGGAAAAAGCCTCACCTCCAGGGTCATGAGTAGCTTCCCACGGTCCCCCAGTACTGCAGCCAGTCATCCAGCTCCAGCACTGCTGCAGTCAGCCAGCCCCCCAGCTCGCCCTCCAGCTCCGGAAATGGAGCTCGCTTGTGGGTGCTTCCTGCCTGCGTCGCCCTCTGGAGGGTGTCGCCCAGCGTCAGTTCCTACAACCTCCGAGCTGCGGACTCCACCTCGGCCCTTCGACCCTAGGGCTCCGCGTTGGCTCACTCCTCCCTTGTCTTCGTCGTGGGCCGTCCGCCCACCAGCTCCGCCAGGCTCCCTCGTCCCTCCGGCTCCACCTTGGTCAGTCGTCGCCCTTCCTTCGCCTCTGCACTCCACTCTTCCGGCTGCACCTCATCGCACCGTCCCACCAGCTGCATTGAGCTCCTCCTTCCCTCCAGCGTCGCCTTGGTCCTCCGTCGCTCTGGCTACGCCGCGGGCTTCCGGAACCCCGCCGTCGCCTTGCTCGGGTGAGCCGCCTGCTTCGCCCGGCCCTCAGAGACCTCGGCGTCACCTTCGCCCTACGGCTCTCCGTCACTTCCTTGGTCTCCACCGCCATCAGCGGCGTCTCCCTCGGTCGGCCCCCTGGAGTCAGCAGCCACTCCTCCTCCATGGTTCCTCCCTTCATCGACTCCGCCCAGGGCCGTCCTTGGCTGTTTCCTGGGTCCACCTGCTCCAGTTCCCTTCCTGTTCCTCCCTCAGACTCCTCCCTTGTACCCTCCCCTTCTACCCTCCTTCGTTTTGTTGTTTCCTGTTGAAGGCGCGAGGACGCGCCTTCAAAAGGGGGGGGTACTGTCAGTGTTCGTCCTTGTCATGTGCTATTGTTTTGTCATGTGATTCCTTTGTCCTGTCTTTCCCGCCATCGTCAGTGTCAATTCATCCCACCTGTGTTCATCCCTTGTGTGTCGTTAGTTTAATCATCCTCTTGTCTATTTATACCCTTTCGTCTGAGTCCTTCGTTGTCTGGTATTGTATTGTTCTACATTGATGTCCTGTCTGCCCGTTTCCAGTGTCTGTCATCAGTAAGTGTTTGTTTAATAAATTCGTCCTTTTGGTAATCCCGTGTTCCCGTCTTGTCATGTTCAGCATAGCGTGTGACAATTATAACTAGTGTAAAATTATTACAAACCATCTAAATGAATGTACAGTTGTGTTTTGATTAATTTCATTTTATATTTTATTATTATTTTTTCTTATTATTAATCAATGTTTTTTTCTCTTTCATTATGTTTTTAATAATCAGAGACAGAAAACATGTTTAAATGCTTAAAACAAGTAAACTTTTTCACACAAAACTTGCACTTGGCAAACAATTTTATGGCCCACAAACAAAAAACTGGTTATAGAATAGCAAAGAATAGTAATACAAATTATATTGTATTGAATTTTGTCAGCAATTTTTGAAGGGCAAATATTTTGCATTTGCAAATGCAATAATGTGGAAGGAAACAAAAGATGTGAATGATGAACAGAAGGAAATTTCTCAGTGTCTGTACAGTATGTGTTAACAGTGGATGTTTCTGTGTGTGTGTGTGTGTGTGTGTGTGTGTGTGTGTGTGTGTTTGTTTCTGTTCCTCAGTCTGTTCATGTGGGTTCAGCCTGAGATCACTCAGAAGTTGTACGTTGCTCTATGGGTGGCCTTCATCTCCTCCTGCGTTCTGCCCTACAAGCTAATGGGCTTCATGATTGGTGAGAATCATTACCCATAAACCCACAAATGTACTGTACATAAACACTCCAAGTGCATTCATAACATTTACAAACAAGCACTATAATTCCAAATGGGTTTTTGTTGTTTTCATAAAAAACATGTCTCCTGTGTAACAGCACTGAATGGGTATAGTAAAGAAAAAAAACTTATTCTGCACCGGGGTTTGCTTAACTGTACACTGTATGAATCACAACCATGCATTGGGTTGATTATATGTGTCCACTGAGTCATTTTAACACCCTATTCCTTTCTGTTTTGACTTCATTATACTGAAACAGCTCTAATAGTAGGGTTTTATTTAAATAAGTGTGTTTAAATAACTGTTTGTGCTTAGATTATATTATGCCTTTGGTTTGTGTCTATCTGCTCCAGTGTTTGCTCCAGAAAGAACTGTAGTATACATTTTGGATCATGTGACATCAAGGACCAGCGTAAACATATTGTAATATAATAAATGCAGCATTGGTGAACTTAGAGAAACAATCAAATATTGTATTAGAGTTTAAGAATTCTGCTCAAAATGTGACATTTTTGAACCCTTACAGAAAAGCAATGCGTCACATGAAGTTCACATTTAAATGAAAATCAAACACATGCACACACTTTTTTTTTAAACATTAAAATGTTTAAAGACTTGTTCCATATGTATGTTTCAGATGTCATTTTAACATAGGGTTGCACATGTGAAGCTCATTAGATTATTATTTTTTTCTGTAAGTATACAGTAGCATTCTGGGAAATTAAGTGTTTTTCCACCATGGTACATAAAATTACATTTCATTTAGGGCTGAACAATATATAATTTGAGCATTGATATCGCAATGTGTGTATCCACAATAGCCACAATCGCAGGATTAGATTATTTATTAAATATTAAAATTAAAAATAAAATAGAATATACATTTTTTTTTATATGATTGTATAAAAGTATTTACACAATGCATGTTATTTTATGTTTGTTACACTTTTGTATTTGAATACTGTTTTACTCCACAGAAAACCATAAAGCACTGTTTATTTAACTTTTAATCTTGCTCTGTATGCTCGTATGATTGTAATTTATTATATTTCATGCAGATGCACTTCCTAGAAAAAGACTTGATCACCCCAGTCAATCTAAATAATGGAAATCTTTTCAAATAGAGCTATTCAAATCATCTGGTGAAATTATATTCATATTGCAATATATAATTCCAGCAAAACAAAATATCGCAATGTCAGATTTTTCAAATACCGTGCAGCCCTAATTTAATTTATTAAATACAATTAAAAAAAATTAAATAAAATGAACAATTGTATTGATATGATGTGTGCCGTTTCTCTTTTAGGGCTTTACGCAGGCATCAAATTCTTCATTATAGATTTCCTGTTTAAGAGCTGCCCGAAACTGCGGGACAAATACGACACGCCGTACATCATGTGGAACAACCTGCCCACAGACCCGCAGCTGAAAGAACGCAGCAATGCCACTGTGTCACGACGGGTAAGAGGAAAAACTCATGCCACGCTCTAACACCAGCCTCCTGGGTGATTTCACACTTTAAATGTCATAACAGTTTGAAAGATTTGTTTGGAAGCGTCGGGCTCTGTAACAATCTGTGTGTATGAGAGTGATTGGTGTTGCCTCGTAGGGGAAACATCAGTGTGTGTCACTGACATGACGGTCACACATAATCTGTTGTGTTTCTCTCTCAGCTGTCTGGGTGTGAGAAGGTAGGGATTGTGCTGTGTTTTTTCCAGCACCTGTGTGTGTGTGTGTGTGTGTGTGTGTGCGTGCGTGCGTGTGTGCGTGCGTGCGTGTGTGTGATCAAACCAGCTGACCTTAATTTCTTTACCTGTATGTGTGTGTTTGGATTTAGATGCACCTTGTGATATGAATTTCGTTTGTGTTTAAATGGATTAAAATGAGCATATCGGTCCAATGGCCATTTCATTTCTGTCCATGTTGTATGTCACCACAAGATCACAAATTATGAAATATTTTATTTGACTCTGGACCACAAAACCAGTCGTAATGAAATAAAATAAGTAAAATAAATGCGCTTTCCATTAACTTCTGGTTTGTAAGTGTTAGATCACACTCTCCATGCCAGATAAATAAATTCTAGCCCTAGATGCCAGATCCTGTCAGATAATGTCTGTTTCTCTGGGTATCCAGACAACAAGTCAGCAGAGTTGTCCAATACCCAAACCTGTTAACCAGTATTCAACTGAATTAACAATCTCCTATTAATATAGGAGTTGACTGAGAAAGCCAGAGAAGAGCAGAAGCAGGAGACGAAGTAATTAGATTCTTCATTAGGATTGGACATTATTTGGCTGAAAAACAACTGTCTGAATATCTGAAATCTGAGAGTTGCCTTCAAGTGTCCTAATTGCCTTCAAAGTGTCCCAATTAAGATCTTAGCAATGCACATTACAAATCAAAAATGTTGTTTTTTATATTTTTACTGTAGGAAATGTACAAAATGTCTTCATGGAAGATGATCATTACCTGATATTCTAATTATTTATTTTCCTAAAAGAAACATCAATGATTTTTTTATATGTTTTTGAGCTATTTTAAAAAATATACAAGTGCAAGAAAAGACTGGTTTTGTGGTACAGGGCCTAAATATCATTATAATATATTAAATAGTATATATTCAATTATATATGAACAGTTTTTAAGTTTACTAAAGTTACTAACAGTTATTGTCAATTGTCACATTTCATTACATTACATTAAGCATATTTCCTATGCAAATTCCCATTATAATAATATAAAACGTATTATTTTTGTTGTAATGCAGACAAGATTCTCAGTGCTGTAATAAAATAATGTAATGTAATAAAAACAATCACTTAATCACAAAAATGAATAAATCACTTTATAATGAATGCAAAGAACTGTATAACCATAATGTGGAAAATATGGAACTATTATATATGCGTAATATGAAAATAATTACTTTATTAAATGAGCAATATCACACGAGTAGCAGTGCGATATGGCTGTTTATCGGCAATGGTGGTAGGTGTGCATTGGCTCGAGGCCGCAGGCAGAGTGCCTGTGTTTCCCACCAGTGCCGATATATATACACTGCTACGGGTCTTAAAAACCCTTTTGTAGGAGGAACTACTTTTTTCCGCCATTCATACACATCTGCAGCTGACCGTCAGAACAGCAGAAACCGTTGCTACTTCACAAACGTCACTTTAGAACTAGTATTTGAATGATTCTCTAGCATAATGTCTAAAATGATGAAAAAGCAGGTGATTTTGCTCACATTTTAAGATTACAAGGCTGAATGGCATGAAATGCTATCAGTCTACAGAGATTTCCCAGTATTTCTATGTTGCAATCGGGAGATCACAATAATTAACCCTGAAAAAGCCAGAGCAAAGCAAACACTACCAGATTTCTATGGTATAAATACAACACTACAAAATACAAAAGAGAGAGATTGACTTAGAATGTCACTCTTACCTGTTCTGTAATGATTTGTTCAGCTGTAGTTTGAAACATGCACTGAAAAAAAATGCTGTTTTTCTGCCCTAAGGACTTATTATGCAGTCTCTGTCGCCATCTTGTGGCGGAACATCAACCATCTTTGCTCTGCTCAGTATGACAGGCTGGCCACCAAACGCGCTGAATCTCCGAAATTATGAATATTTAAAATAGGCACTATCCTTATAAATAAACTGCATAGTTGCAATCTAAACAACTACATTCTCGCCTAAAAAGCCTCAAAAGTACATTATGTTGTCCAACAGCTGCAATATTTGTCAAACTGTAGTCCTCTGCTTGCCACTCGTGTGGGCGGAGTAATACACAAGAGTGAAGAGGCTGTACGACTGCTGATATTACTTTAATATCTCACGGCTGTCAGCCATTCAGATTCGAGAACCAGACAGAACTTTTGCATAAAACTTTTTATATATTAACAGTTACTACCATGATGTACTAAAATAATTTTACAGTTAGAAAATAATGTGATATTTTGCATTTACAGTAATACAATTACCGTTATAAGAATTAGATGTTTGGCAATATGTGCTGAAATATCACATGGACATTTCTTGACTGATTTAATAATATTCACCTCTTTATTTACACTTCTGGCCTTAAAAAATATATTACTATTATACTGCTTAATCTAATGTTATGTTGGTGTTGAATGTAACGTATACAGCTAATGTGCCATTTTAAATCCATTTTCACAGACTATGTGATGGGTATGCTGTGTGTGCATAGTGCCATTCAGGACCAAAATGATTGCTTTGCTCCAAAAAAAAAAAAAAAGTAGTTTTTACCACTGCTATGTAGTATCTTTGCGATACTAATATAGTTTGTATTGCTAGTTTGAATTAGTTTTTATTTTTAGATTTTCGTTTTCATTTTAGCGGGTGAAGGTTTAGTATTTTTTTGTGTGTTTTTGCCATGTTTAATAGATATTTATGTCTAACTAAATGAAAATGAGAAATATTTTTTTGGCAGAAATAAAATATATTTACTTCCAAGAGGGCACCTTGATGTCAAAACGACATCAAGAAGCACGTCAAAAACACAAATGGATTTGATGTCAATTGACTACCTCGATGTTAAAATGACATCCAATTGACATCTAACATTGGCATCAAATATCGATTATTGGCAACTAACATTGGCATTAAAAAACACCTAAAAAATTGATTACAGCCAGTCCTGTAATACATTTTTGATGTGTTTTTTAATACCAATATTAGATGTCAATTTGATGTCATATTGACATCAAGATATATTACATGCTATGTATGGATATAGTTAGTATTTTTTAGATAATTTGTAATTGAAGCTGTCAGATGAATAACATCATCATACTTTTTGTAGTTTTTGGTGGTCAAAAGGCCATCAATTTGTGGATGTCAAATAGACATCAAGGTTTTGACATCAACACAGTTTGTGTTTTTGACGTGTTTTTTGACGTAATGCTTGATGTCAATTTTGAACATCGTTTTGATTCATAATTAATATCACAACTCTTTTCAGTTTAATATAATTCTGGTTCCATTAAGTGTTTTAAAGTATGGTAGTATTACAAGTATAAATCAAATATTTATTGGTTTTACAACACTAAAAATGTTTTTTGCTGTTGGTTTGTGACAGTATACAGGAAATGAACTCAATGGCGGTTGCTGACATCAACATTTTCCTTCTCTCAAAACATCATCACACTGACATTATATCAAAAGATACCCAACTTACCCACATGAATGCTAAAAACATACTAAAAACTAACTATTTCATGAATTTAAAGAGCTGCTTTGAGCTTAAAGTCAACAATAAATCAAAATGAATCCTATTTACTTTGCTAATATGTGCGAGAGATCCATGAGCATGTTCTCTTTTTACCAGTGTTAATTTCGTCAACGATAATAATGGCAAAAAATGTTTGTTGCCTATTGGTTTACACATATAGGTTGAAACAGAAACTTGACAGATCCAAGTGACTGAATACTTAGAATGTGCATGCTCTGATCTGCTCATCTAATGAATGAACATCGCATTTTGTTGATGAAAAAGAGGAGACTAAAATGTAGTTAGTGGTAAAAACTAACAAACATTAATTATTATTAGAATCTGCATGCATTCAGTCACATTACTGGCGCAGCAGACCTGTCCTGTTTCTGTTTGTATCAAGCCATTTTCGTTGATGAAATTAACACTGTATTTTTTATATCAGATAAAAAAATTTAAGCTAAAACTAGCCTACTGACTGACATATCCAAAACCATGTGAAAATAAAATAAATAATAATACTTTCTGTCTGTCTCTAATACTTTAATAAAGATCACGAATGTCCTGTTTCACCAAGAAGCAACACATTATAAAAGTAAAATGGTGATGTTGTTTTTTTGTTGACTTTAATTATAAGCCTGAGAATCAGTTAATGCAGACGTTTTTTTTGAGTTGTTCTAGGAATGAAATACCCCCTATATTTTATGTTCAGGTTCAACCTGTAGTATCGCGGAGTAGTTTAGCCACTATCCCACCCGGAGTGACCCGAGAAGAAGATAGCGGCCGTTCACACAACCCAAAGAAAGGAGCATTTCATGAGATCTTCAACCTACCTGAAATTGAGAGACCTCTGCCCAGTGAGTCCTCATTGTTACTATTTGGTTTTTGTTGTTTTATGGGTCCCAAATAAGCACTTGAAACCTAAAACGGAAACAAATGAAATATAATTAAGTTGGAAACACCTAAAGTAACAGTTTTTTTTAACCAAATTATAAATTTGTCTTTCAGTATGTGAGAATGGGTGGAGATGCTGTTTGATAAACAGAGACAGGAAGATGCCCACAGACTACATCCGCAATGGGATGCTCTACGTCACTGAGAAGTAAGAAACAATTGCTTTGTATCTTACATAAAGTTCTCTTGCATATTGGGAATATATCCATGGCATAATTTCACATCATATCAGTTTAAAAGGCTCCATTGATCAAAGTTAGAGAACACAATTATAAAGGCATCAGCTTTTTACAAAAAAAGTTTTGAATAAATTTTTGTCGTGGCTAGTATTTTACAAAATAAAAAAGCACTTCAACAAAAGCATTTTTTGTGTGTGTGTGTGTGTGTGTGTGTGTGTGTGTGTGTGTGGAAAACACATACATCAGGATCAGAAAGCATAAGATCCTTAGCCATAACTTTTTTGCCAAAGATTTCCCCTAAGATTTTCAATCAGGTTTACATCAGGACTCTGGCCGGCCATTTCATTATTTCAATGTTTTCTGCTGATTGCAAAAAAAATAAACAATAAAACAGTTGCTGAAGGAGCTTCCGATAAACATTTGCATTCACTCTGTCATGTAGCTGTTAAAGAGAATCAGGACATGACCATGAAATGAAAACCAGACCATGACACTTCACCTCCACCTTCATCTTGTTTACCCAGTTTAACAATAAACACATCATCACCAATTGAACCCGAATACATAAACTTTCTTTCATCAAAGTACATAGTTCTCTGTCAACAAAACAGACACTCTCCACTGTATATTACTACAGCAACAGTATATAATTATCCTTGGTTTTCCCTCCATCAGCTACCTGTGTTTTGAGAGCTCCAGCTCAAGATCGGGGTCTTCAAAGAAGAACAAAGTCATCAAACTGGTGGACATCACAGATATCCAGAAGGTATGTGTCAAATAGTTTTTTTGATTGTTTGTTTGTTTGTTTTTTAACCTAAATTTCATACTTTTAAAATAGTGTTAAAATACTGTTAATTTGTAATTAAAATGAAGGCTTGGGCAAAATATGCTTAGTCACTCTCATACTTTCCTACAAGTGAATCTCAAAGCAGCTTTACAAAAAGGGGCACATCATTACATTATAAATATTATACATTGCATAAACATAGTTAGTCTGCAGTTATACAACATATATAGTACTTTTAAAAAAAGTGATGTGCATTCTAATAATGTCTCCTAGGGGCAGCATGTATATTGTGAATAGCAAAGAGCCTAATACTGACTCCATACTTCTCTGGCCAGATATTTGTTCATTTACATTTGCAAACTGGTGATGGTCAGATAAGTACATGATGAATAAATAGCACTGTACTGTATGAATTAAATATGTAGGAAGGATGAGGAGGAGTGCAAAAATAAAACCCTGCCTTCTACTCAATGTTCCATTTCAGTTGGAAATATGCCACTATACTGGAACAAAAGTCTGCAGCAACTTTAAACAAGTTTGATATCTTCTGACTGGACAGATACATGATGTAAAGCTGTATGTGTCCATATTAAACTATTAACCTTTCTGTAAAAAAAAACCTACTTCAACTGCCCAAAATGTAAAACATGGGAATTGACTTTCAACAACTAGCACTAACTCATCCAGACTGATATTTGGGACAACATTTGGGTCATATATTGTCTAGTGTATATTAGCCTTAACACAGAATTGTAGCAACAATGACTTCAGTCATTTAAGAGTTTTTTTCCATGAGAATGTGTTATTTTCAAAAGTTTATTGGTCAATGCATGTGTCATTTAGACAATCATTTCTAAGTGTAAGTTTGTAGTTCTTGGAAACAGAAGCTACAGAGTGGATGAGTTATTGTGTTAACTCATGTTTTTTTGGCCCCACAGTACAAAGTTTTATCAGTTCTGCCAGGGTCTGGAATGGGCATCTCTATTGCCACCCCATCAACACAGAAGGTACTTTAATCAAGTCAATTTGTGTAGCCCTTTTCACACTATACACACACCATTTTAAAGCAGTTTAAAAGTCAATAGTGACAATTATGTTTATATCATTATGAGTTAAATTTGCATTTGGCAAGTCAAAAAGATTTTATTATGGGATGAAGCCAATTCTAAGTAAGAATGCCTCTGAAATTTAGATTTTTTGAGTTATGAAAGTTTTTTGAGTTATGAAAGGTTTTGGGTTTATGTTTTTATATTAATAAATTGCTATGTTATAGTTAATAGTTATAGTAATATAACACAAGCAACTATTCTTGTTTACTAAATTTGTCCAAATGTGTTACTGATATTATATATTACTATACAACAAATAAGATTTATTAATTTTCAATTGATTACATTGTAGACTATCTGTTTAGTCATATTTTGTTCAGTCTCACTGTTTTCTATTGAATTATGAACGATTTAATGATCCATTCATTAAAAGAGTAGCTTGCTTAGTTTACAAGTAAATCTGCTCTTTTGGATGAATTGTTTGAATTAACTCATAAAGATGGGAAATTGGCACCATAGTGCTGCACGATTAATCAAAGACAATTTTCATCCTCATTTTGTCAGTAAAGCCAGCCTGATCTCAAGAGGAAGTGTAACTATTTTACGTTTTGTCAGTTTAGTGGTAGAGTTCGGTCTAATAAAAATGTAAGATTTTTAAAAGAAGGTGTGGCACCAAACTCCACCCCTAAACCCAACCGTCATTGTCTTAAATATTGTTTCCCAAATCATATTAAATATTGTATTCATAAAAATTAGCCACTAAATCAAAAAGGTACGAAATGCCATGAGATAGCGTTGGAAAAAGACGGTTCTGTAAAGCAATTTGGGCCGGCCCACTCTCATGTTTTCCTGAATCTCCCGCCCACCTAGGTGCCTGAGGTTCCTACAGTGCTTCTTTTAGACTATGTAGTGAACCTGCAAGCGCTGCCCATGGAGAAGGCAGACCCAGCCCCTTTTCTTGCTGTGTCCCGTTCGCGCTCTATGACCGCATTAGAGCTTACGACTCTGAGCAGCTCCTTTTCTGTTATGATCGGCAGACAGGAAGTGTCGTATCCATACTGTAGTTGGCCCACTGGATAGTGGATGCCATCTCCCTCGCTTTTCTGTGCCAGGGTGAGCCGCGTCCCCCAGGGAGTGAGAGCGCACTCGATTAGAGTATCGCCTCCTCTTGGGCGTAAGCACGATGCGCCTCTCTAACAGACATCTGTAGAGCTGTGGACTGGGTGACACCTAATACATTCGTAACAGTCTATAATCTTTGAGTGGAGCTGATTTTCCTTATGTGTGCTGGATAACGCCAGTGAATGAGGAAATTCCGTACGGTATTGAAACACGCTTGCTGTGCCTTTCTCTCTAACACAGAGATACGTGCACTTTTTTTACTCTGTTTAGTTGAGTTCCCCATTTGGCGAACCCTACAGAGTTCCTCCGAGGCCCCCAGCATCTGACTCAGAGGAGAAGTCAGGTGCCTGGCCCATTACGCTGTTAGCATGCCCACTTGGTCAGCCCGTGTTCTGGGTATAGGTGCCTGCTATGCGCGCACCTATACCCAGGCCATCCCATATGCTTCACTCAGCCACGATATAGTTCCCTCCTCTCCTCGGTTTATTACTCTTTGAGATGACTGGCTTCTGACAAAATCCCATAGTGGTTTTAGTTTCCACATAGCATTTCCGTTCCCCCCCTCAGGGAACAAGGGTTACGTAGTAACCGTTTCATTTGTTGTCTTTATCACACATGCCCCTATTAGTCAGCTTCACGGAGTAAATTAAGGGTTGTAGAAAAATCAGCCGAAAATAGCATTTTCAGTTTTTGCCAAAAGACAAAAATGGTTGATAATATGAGCTGAGAAATAGTTATGCTGTGCCTCTAGCTCTAGTCATTGCAGAGAGTAAAGTGGCTTTCACACCAGATGCAGAAAGCGCTGTGCTATGAGTTCAAAATAGCTCAATATTCCACTCATGATTCCTTAGTCTCTATAAATGAGCCACACATGCTCACCAGAAAAGCAAAGTCCACTCAAATAATGCACTGATAGGCCATTTAATATACATGTTCCTGCTGCTTGTAATAGTGCTATTGTGCTATGATGGCAACGCTGGTAAAATTACTCCTCAAATCATTAGTAATCAATAAAATGTTTTTTTTGTTTGTTTTTTGAAATCATTATAATCTAGATTATTGAATTAAATTTAAAAAGTCTTACAAAATTACATTATTTTATATAATAATGACTAATTGTTAAAGCAATTTTTGGATTTGGTTATTGGCCAAGTGCATCCAGAAGTTTCCATTTCGCCCCAGAGTTTTAACTCTGATGCATCCCTATTATTAATGCAGATAAAACATAGAATAATTGTATTTAATGCCCTGCTTATAAAAGCTATTTGGTGACTTTTAACAGTAACATCACCTTCAAAAAAAAAATCTGCTTTAATAATATTTGCTTTAATAATTTAGCAAAGTCTGACACAATATATTATCTCCTCACAGCCACTGGTGTTTGGTGCCATGATCCACAGAGACGAGGCCTTTGAGACTATCTTTACCCAGTACATGAAGATCATGACCACAACCAACCCTGAGACGTAACTCGCACTTCATCCTTCAGGAGGATTTATGGTAGAACAGAACAGGTCCTTGTTTCCTGTCTGCTTAACTTTAACAGATCATAATCTGGATGATTGTCTGCATCTAATGTGATTAGCTGAAGATTCAGCGAGCTGACATTCCAGCGAGAGTTCTGCATCTCAAAAGAAGACACTTTTTTTTAACTGGAGGGATGAGAGTGGCTTTTCATCTTGCGACTGTGAACTTTATGGCTTTTAAAGATGAGCACACTGATCAGTGTACAGATTTGTGTTTTGTACTCGTCTCTCAGTGGTTATGTCATGGAAGATGCTACAGGGGGGTTTTGTTAAGGAACGTCTTTAACGTTTTAATTGCTGCAAGACATAACTTTCTTAATCAGTATTTTTGGTTTAACACCAGACCGTTTGCAGCATAAATCAATTCAAGATATGGCTTTCTTTTCTTACACAAGTATTCTTCTTGAGGCATTTCAAAAATACTGATTAATATAAAATGTTCTGCAGTAATAGCATTGTAAGATGTGCTCACATTTACAGTGTTTTGCAGCAACAAATCAACATTTTAATGAGAGTTGGCCATTTGAGGCGCCATAAAGTTGGTTGATAGGTCTTGTGCACTATATTGAATCTTTTTCACAATCACTGCAAGCTTTCACATCAATAGTATTTGTGTTTATTTGGAAAGAGTTGCTGAAGAGTTGGTGATTCAAGTTGCATACAGCGATCACAGAATTGCCAGAATTTGCCAAAATTGTTTGACAACGAATGACTTATTGTAATTGCTTTGTCACTGCAAATCATGATAAACAGGCCTTTTATTTTATTTTATTTTATTTGAACATTTGTTTACATTATTGCTGTGTGCACATCACACGCACAATTCACTTAATCTCACCACTCAGCAAAGTGTGCTTTATCTGCTTTTAATGCATAAGTTGTTCCCAAACTTAACATTGGGGGTAAAGTAGTTTTAAACTATTCAAAATGCCTTTTCTTTTATTTTACAAAAAACTGATGTAATGTCGTAGCAGTCAGCAGAATCATTACTAATGTATTCACTCACATTTGGAAAGACTAGTTAGACATGATGACTGTCAAATGCGGATAAGAACATGTGGTTGCACTTTATTTCCCAGTACGTGTACTAACATTTTTATGTTCGCAGAACAATTGTATAGCATTAACATTTTGGTTCTAGATGTAACCATCTGCCCTGAAGGAGGAAACAGAGACGTTACATCGGAGAATGCGGGATTCCACTTAGGAGAATAATCACTTTGACCAATGACATTTGGAGAATGATATCTACATATTAAGCCACACCCATTCACATGGGTATATAAGTGGTGCAGGCGCAGACACTTATCAGGGCCGGTGCATAATGATGCATCTTGGCCCTTGAAGTGCGCGTGAAATCAAAATTTTACAATATTTATTTTGCCAGCTCGCATTGTTATTCTTAAGGTGAATAATTAATCTGTGCAAGTTAATCCATAGAGTGCATTGATATATTGAAATAAAAGTCTAGCAACTTCTGGTTCACGCATACTTAAAGAGTGTTTTGTACATGGTTACGAATGCTAATTGAAACTTCATGTGCGTTTCTTAAAAAAATTATCATGCCAGATCTTGTTCAACACACTACTTAGGAGTAACTGTTGAAATATAGTCGTATTCTGAACGTTTAACCAAATAATCGTCATCACTTGTGGAATAGCAATTTAAGACAAGTCTATTAAAGCACCGACCTACAGACTGAGGCACAAAATGGCTTTTAAAAACAAACTTAGGCTAAAAGAACGTAAGGTTATCCATAAAAGAAATGCTCAATAAGGATGGATGGATTTCGTTCACAACCATACAATTCATTGACATATTTGTTTTTAAGTTCATCCCTATTTCCAAGCATATTTCATTTGTTTTAACAATTTTTTTGTTCAGTCATTTAATATAGATAAAATATGTGTATGTATGATATATTATAAAGTATTTCTATTTTTGTTAGTTTGTTTTCTGTCCCTTTTTATTATTTAATTTATAAATTCAATAAAAAAGAATAATAGATTGCTTGTGCAAACAATTACAAAACCTTTATTACCACACACCATATAGAAATTTGATATAGTCCTAGTTTGGAGTAATGTTGCCAAGTACTACAATATATACTAGCATGAGCACAAAAAACACTTACCAAAGACGTAACCTTTCATTTTCATTTCAATTATTTCAATTTCGGAAATACATTTATAAGGGGTAGTCGCAATAGGTTAACTAGCTGTTTTTGAACTAGAAAGTACAAATTACTACAATCATACTTCACAATAAAAAAGCCAATGTATGTGGCACAAGTTGTTAATTACTAATTGTTAATAGTATAAATGTCTGGTGCTGCATACATTAAAAAAATTATGTTTCCTTCTTGTTCAAACTACTTGTTTAAAACACAATTCTTTAGGTTTTTTGGGGCAACTTAATGGTTTTATGTTCAATCCACTTAAATTTGTAAAAATAAAAACTATTAAGTTAACTTAATTTGTGTTGGGATGAAGGAATTGTGTGGAACCCAGTATTTTTATAGTGCATGCAGCACATCATTCAGAGCCTCACCTGAAGTGAGCATCTGATGAGCGTCTGTGCATGTGAAGGGGTGTGGCTTCATATGCAGATTTCACTCACCAATTGTCATTGGTCCTTTCTGAAACAAAGTCAGAGTGAATACCCTTGAATACATGTTGTCAGCCTCCAACGTAGATGGAACATTTTTTTACACTCATTTTAAAGGGATAGTTCACCCAAAAATGAACATTTACATGCTATTTAAACTCTGTCAAATGGTTCCAAACCTGATTTGAGTTTCTCTCTTCTGTTGAACACTAAAGTAGATCTTTTGGAGAAAGCTAAAAGGCCATAACCATTGACTTCCATGATTGGAAAAACAAATACTATGAAAGTCAATGGTTACAGGTTTTAAGCATTCTTCAAAATATCTTCTTTTGTGTTTAACAGAAGAAACTAATAATGGTTTGAAACAAGTGAAGGGTGAGTAAATGATTACATAATTAAATTTTTTGGGTGAACTACCCATTGAATACACTTTCATCACTTTTTAGGGGTGAATCTCATTGAGAAATCTAATGAATACAAGACAAACTAAATATAAAGACTTTTATGTATAGCTATGGAAAATTAGACTGCTTGAAAAATCAAAAACAAAACAAATGTTTTACTCTAAGAGGGTTTGATAACCTTTCTTTAAAATTTTAAATAAAACTATTGTTCTTTAGATCGGATTTTACTCTCCAAAAAATTGACAACTGGTCAGAATATGAAATATTTTCATTTGTTGTGATTGACAATCTGGTTTATTCCAAAATATTGGAATAAATTATATCCAAATATTGATTCCTTAGCTCTTCTGAGGTTAAAACATTGATATTGTGACGTCCAAAAATGTCTGAAAACATGTTGTTTATTTTAATTTTTTTACTATTTTGACCAATTGTCATTATATTTTTACCTTCAAATTTGAAATAAATATTTTCATTAGTTTACAAAATAAAACAAACAAAAAAATTTAACAAATATAAAATGTAAATCCACAGAAATTGGGATTTTTAAGTAGCCTCTTAATTGTTTTTTTCTATAGCTGTATATACAATTTTGCAGGAAATATACGGCAGGAAAATAAAAAATACAGATTGGAATACATACAATACAATCATAAATTATACATAAAACTGGTTTTACAAATGTAATTTGTATACTTCACATTTAATTACTTTTATTAGTTATTGTTTTATATAATTTTTTTTTTATTTTGACCATTTGTCATTACACTATTTTTACCTTCAAATTTAAAATATTTTCAGTAGTTTACAGAATAAAAGAAAAAAAAGACTGAATTTACAGGTAGCCTCTTAATTTTTGAATTATTTTACTCTCCAAATTCTCATTAAAGTACTGCAAGGAAAAAAAAAATTAGTTTCACAAATTGGCATCAATGCAATATAATCATAAATAAAACATAAAATGACCTACTATAAGAGCAAATTGCATGCTGCAAATTTAGTTATATTTAATGTCACAATAAAAAAAATATTTAAATAAGGTTAACTAATATAAAATATTACTTTTGTGAGATTTACTATTTTACACTTATCTCGAACATCCAATAAAACTTATAATATTTAATAATTTAGTTTTTATTAACTTCTGGTCATAAATCACCTCAGCACTTTAAAATAAATAGTATTTACTTCTCAAAACCATTCTTTGGCACAAGACAGCAATAAATCTGACCAGTGGCTATGGGGTAAATACAATATAAAAAGCCTGTGATGTTGCAATTTACCATAGCAAGTTCATACTGGAATACAAGAGAAACTAATTAAGGCATTTTTATTCTATAATATTGACTTTTTTTCCTCTACTCTAAACTAGATTTGCTAAACATTAAGAATTTATATAAATAAGCTGAAAACTAACGTTCAGGGCCAGATTTCTGTCCAAAACATTCCAAACATCATCATTTTACCAGAAAATACTGTTCATGCTTTGTCGTCCCATCCATCTGTTAGTATACACACATTTTCGAGGGACTGTTGAATGTTGCTCGGCTCCCAAAGATAAATCGGTGTATTTTGCTTTTGGAAATCTCTCCCCTGGCTGTCGTGTTGGATTGGACTAATGAGGCACAGAATGAATTTAGTTTTGCCAAAATGTTGTGTCTTTAACTGCTCTTCTTTAATAATGTCTGTCTCAAACTGATGTTTACACAGGCTGGGTCTCAATTCAGTCCGGCCAGTTTGATCCCTGCTAACCAGCCCAGCCCAGGGGTGTGAAAACTGGAACAATATCATTTCTGGTTTAAAAATATAATTAAGTGGGTTTTTTTTAACCTCTACTTACGGTATTGGGAACAAATGATTGAGAAAATATATCAGCACTAAGACAAGTAATTATGAGTGTGTATTAGCACTAATATTAGTGCTGTCAAATGATTAATCGTGATTAATCGCATACAAAATAAAAGTATGTATTTACATAATGTATGTGTACTCACGGTGTTTAAATATTGTGTATAAATAAATAAAAAAACGCATACAATGCAAAAATGACAAAACAAAAATATTTACATATATAATCATATATAAATTGTATTTGATATAACATTAAAATTTATGATGATAAACATTTTTAATTTAAATGTGGTTAATTGCGATTAATTTTTTGATATATATATATATATATATATATAGTACAACAGTGAATTTTTATGGTTAAGAACATGCCCAGGTCAAGTCTGAAAAAAAGCAAGATAATTTAGATTTACACAAATTACCCAAAATTATTGTGCAAAAAGCAATGATATATTTAAATGTTTATGTAATATAGTGTATTTTTAAATATTTGTACATTACATTTTTTTTCATTATTGTACTGCCTTAAATTTATGATTGTTTTCATTTAACAACAACACAAAAGTGACTAAATGACTATTACCATTCCCAGAATTCTCATTACTTCAATAAATAAATAAATAAATGACTAAATAAATAAATAAATACCCATGTGCAACTTTGATAATAAGAATATTAAAAGTTAACCTTTTCTATATGCAAAAACTACACATTCTTCTTATGATTTTTGACATGGACTTGTTCGTGAGATTAAAAAACACACGCTTCACAATTACATGCTTCACAATTAAAAACAAAAGTCAATGTATGTGATAAGGTATTTGTAAACTGTAAATGTTTGCTATTTTCACAATATTTTTGCTGCAAAACAACATTTACAGATTTCATGCGACAAATGTGAAATATTGTTATTATTTGTTTGGGTTTTATTTTTTTTTGGTCTGGCTGTCTGAAGACAAATGACTAAAAAAGGAATTTATATAAAAAATAGAGTAATATAAGGAAAAAAATCTGTTCTAGTTTAAAGAGAACAGTGTATATTGTGAAATCATAATGTGTTGTACACCTTTTTTTTTAATCGAAGTAAATTAATTAATTGTACACACATCTGTCTGTCTGTTTATTTAATCAATTTATTGTTTATTTGTAAAGATTTTGTGCTTAAATTTTGATGAATATTTCTGGTATCTGTCTGCCTATGCTGGTTTGTGTGTGTGTGTGTGTGTGTGTGTGTGTGTGTGTGTGTGTATGAGTGTGTGTGTGTGTATGTGTGTGTGTGTGTGTGTGTGTGTGTGTGTGTGTGTGTGTGTGTGTGTGTGTGTGTGTGTGTGTGTGTGTGTGTGTGTGTAATGATAATAACAACAAAAATGTAATTCCTTTTGAAATACGTTGCATAACATTCAAAACAAAAGTCAAAGCATTAAAATGAATTAGAACACAAATAATTAAATAAACATTTGCTGCTGAAGATACAGTACTTACCATCTGCCACCAGAGGGCACTTGAAGACTTGAAGACACCGGCCAGACAAACCAGAAATACCTGCAAATCACATAATGCAGCCGCATGAAGCAATAAATGGTTTTATTATGGTGGTTTTAAAAGGCTCTGTGGAGCGTGTAATGCACATCTTCTCAAATGTTATTTCCAGCAAAGGTTCAAGTGGCTATTATCGTCATCAAGTGCCAACAGCGGAGTCCTATTAATGTCCGAAAAGGTTCTCAATGCATGTGCTGCTGTGCCTTCATGAAGAAATTCCCATCCCATTCAACACATTCTGGCTGTCTCTCTGTATTTACTTCACAAGAACATTTCACAGACATTCACATCGTTCATGGCACTTTGGAGAGCGACTAACGTTACTACATTTTAAGTGAGTCCATGACTGAAAATTACACGAAAACCATTCTGACGTTTTTGAGTCTTTGGACAATTAGTGTATATTAGGGTTCATATATATATATATATATATATATATATAAAATGAAAGTGGGCAT
>CAIGQW010055277.1:1252022-1264054 GCA_903798125.1 Danio choprae | reverse complement strand
ATTTTTTAAATACAGTTTGATACTGGGAATTGTTCAGTCTAACATCCTGAAGTGAATTCTAGGATACCAAGTTGAATTTAGACACTTTTAGATGTTCGCTGTCAAAATAACCAGAAGCTGGACAGAGGCCTGGCATGAATGTAAGAATCGGAAATGTGGTAAGACATTAATCTTAATGATGGATATGCTGCCTGCAGAGAAACCTAAAGAATCCCTAATGATGTTGGGCACAGTTGGAGAGATCTTTGCCATCCAGATGATAATTCAGGAGGGAGTAGGCTGTTCTTGGCTGAGTCATTTAGCAGCATAAGGGCAGGTTTGACAAGTTTGACCTTATAATGTGCACAATTACCTTTTAAAAACTCCTTAAAGCGGTCAAAGAAAACTTTACAGTTACTTTGAATATATCAAAAGAACGAGAACAGTGCCATATGTGGGATAGTAACAAATAACACTCACTTAGGCATTTTAAGAGGAGTTCTGAGTTTAGGCTTTGAATAAAATGATGGCTTACAATTTATTTGGATGGTCCACTTTAGATACTAGTTTATCTGAAACATGACAGCTTACTCACATTGGAGTATTTGTGAAGTATTAGCAGACTGTAGGTATCACAATCACCAGCGATCTAGTCCATACAGATTGCTGGAGAACTACAAATCTGTAATGCACCACACACTCACACCTGTTCCAGTTTCACTTAGATTACATAGACTTTAAAAGCAGCACAAACACACACACACACCAGTTGCTGAGTCTTGTTATACTTTTAGTGAACAATACAACACGTTTCCTTTGTCTCCCCTAGCTGTGTTTGACCTTTTGCCTTGTTTTACTGTTTCCATTGTTTCGCCACCTGTCCTGACAATTCGCCTGTTTACTGACCATTCTTTATATTCTCTGTATGCACTTGTTTGCTTCTGCCTGACTATTCTTGTTAATAAATACTGCACGTGGATCCTCTACTCCATTGTCCAGCATCCATTAGATAACAGAATACTCAGCCACATCCATGGATCCAGTGGGTATCAAGATTATGCGTCAAGAAGCCCGGTCTATTGAGGAGTATGTGGAGGACTTCGTGTAGGTAACATCTATGAGTAATTTATGCCTCATGATATTTTTTCGCGGTGGTCTATCCAAACCATTATATTCCAGCATGCCGCTACACGAACCCTATTGGACTCTAGAAAACTATATTAATTTGTCACTGAATCTGTCAACGGTGAAGGCTCCATTGGTGTGGTAGAGGATGAGACCCCTAAATGCTTTTTTTTTGCTGCTGACGCCAGAGCTTGCTATTTACTCAAACTAACTTTATTATGCTGGCATTACCCATACTCCTGTCTCCTGTTCATCAGTCCACCACCACACAGTCATGGCACAAATTGCCCACCAGGAAACTAGCTCACAAGATGGCCGTAGCCAGTTCGCCAGCTCAGTCTATGGTCACCGCCAGTCCGCCACTGTCTCAGAAGATGGTTTCCTGTTCTGAGTCTTGTCATTCTGCCATGGTTCCTCTGTCCTTGAAATATCATCATGGCTCTAATTGCTATTAGTTGTGAGGTAGTTACAAAATTCTTTACAACTTTAATGTATGGTGGCTGAGAGAAGTTAAAAAAACTTCCAAATAGAAAAACTTTGCAATACAAACACAAATTGAAAAAACATCAATTTGACAACATGCGCATGCAAATTCTCACAACACATGCAAATACAGAAACATGCTGCAAATAACGCAAATGGAAATACGTTGGGGGACCCCAAAAAGTGACTAACCTGGCAGCTTTTGTTAACGAAAATAATTGTTCATGTCAGCACAACCTATACAGCAATCTGATGTGCTTCTTTAACTTTCAGTCGTTCTGAGAGCAATTCTTGCTAACATGGCATTAAAATATTGTTTAATTCATTGTTTAATATTCATTTAATTTAATTAACTACAGAAGAGTCACGCTTTAAAAGGAAAATTAAGTGAGATGCTAATGGTCTAATCTGATTAAATGATTTATGCAAAGCTAAGCTAAAAGTTGAGATTGGCTTCAAGAGATGGATTCAAAAACTGTAAAACTCAACTGCTTAACTCTAAGGGAGTTGCGAAATGAGCCTATTTACAAAAAAACGGAGTGGTTCTTTTAGTTGAATGATTTTAATTTTATAAGTAATTTCAAGTAACAACCTGTAAATATATAAAACACCTTTATATTAGAAAATTAGAGAAACATGGTGCTACATTTGAAAAAACCTTTAACAGAGGTTGTCAAATTCAAACAGTGGAGGAAAAACCTTGCAGGTGGTCAATGTTTATTCTGTACCGGTATAGACGTCATAAAATTGCCCAGTAAATGATGCTGAAAACCGCTTTTGGGACCTTGACAAACTTATTGACCTTGTCCCTTATTGTAGTTGTGGGATTTTTGACTGCAAACAGGTTCAATCTCACAGTCAGCATCACACTGCAGCCGGAGTCAATGAAGTGTCAAAGGCGCACTTATGAAGCTGCCGCAACTGGCATTACGGTTCTCCAGCGGAGCAGAAACAAGACATGACACACTGGCTAGTGTCCAGTACAGTATGTAAGTCAATCTCTCAAGGGCCTGCTTGCCGAGCAGGTGTTATGGCATCCATCTGCAACACTGGTCATAGTTCCTATCCTTTCAGACGTGGTGCACTGGTCTCAGACTTAGGAGGAGTAACCTCCTGCAAAATAAAGTCATTTGAAGTTTATCTTGCCACAAAAGGTGCTTTTGAAAGTGCACAGTATATAAAACATGACCCAATTCTTTGCACTACAAAATATTTTTTTACTGCGGCTTATAGCCTACTGTCTAGTTAGTAGTTGGTTGGTCACTTTACTATGAGCTGAAACCTTTGAATTGTAAGAACTCTGATTAGTTTTGATGAAGTGAGTTATTTAAATACATATAAATTATCTGCTAAAGAAACTGTTTTTTAACTTGAGACCAACTTGGTAACAACCTAATAACAATTTAAAATAAGGTTTGATTTTAAATTCAATCAATTAACACATAAACAATACTTGTATAGTATTTGTTAATTTAGGCTCATGTTAATTTTTCAAACCATACTCTAAAGTAAAGTATAAGTTAACACTGTAAACAAAAAAAATGAAAAATAAGATATATATACAAATTAAAGGAATGATTCACTCAAAAATAAATATTACCCCATAATCTACTCACCCTCAAGCCATGACTTTTTTTCTGTCAGACGAACACAGTTGGAGTAGTTTTAAATTGTATCCTCTCTCCTCCATCTTGTATTATAGTGTTGGATAATGGCTTTTATTTTGAAGCTTCCAAATGTATGTAAATTTGATGTTAAACTAACCCATAATAAGTCATCAGGGGGTAATATAACAGAAATGCAAAATAGAAAGTTTAGAAATATTTATAGCTGGTAAACTTTCTTACTTCACCAGTAAAAAAGGAGGTAAAAAGTCCAGTTTTGCTCCCTGCATACACCTCTTAACCCTCCAATAATGTTCCCATCAGCTGGTGACAGTATGCACACTACAACCCAGAGAACAATTGTGTCCTGTCTCGCGTTGTCTTCTAGTAGGTTAGTAACCTGCAGATAGTTCAAGGATCTTCTAGATTAGCCATCAGCATTTTCAAAATCCTTTTAACTCTAGCCTGTTAGATTGTGTCACTGCTGGTCAGACCGTTCACCTAAATGATTTATGTTTGATGCGGGGGTCTTCTTTCTGACTCATGGTCTCTGTGGTCTACTCAGCTTCAAACGGTAGAGCTTTTTGATCTGTGGGGAGGGAGTAGAGGCAATCACATCTTTCAGTGCGGTGCTCAAGGTTGAGTCAATAACCTGTTAATGCACCTGCAGTGCCATGTGCGTGCCACGAAAAATGCTGTCCTCTGAGTCATGCTGATAAGTTGAGGAAAATTTCATGGGGTTTCTGAAAGAATATCTATTGGTCAGTTTTACTCCAAGTGAAAAATACAATGACATTATCAGCAGAGCGTTTGGACAAGGAACACCCTGACTTTGATTATATATGCCTCTTTTTTCAGAAACAGGGTTTAGTTAACACATTCTCACTCCCAGTAATGGTTTCATTTTCCACTGTGGGACTCATATCAGAGCTCTTTGGAATGCATTTTAAATGCATCAGTCATTGACTAGGTAAGGCAAGTGTAGTGTAAACAGCAATATCAGATATTTCTGTTTTGTTTTGGGGGGGGTTTGTTGGAGGGGGGGGGGGGGTGGGGGGGTCAAGATCACACATGCTCTACCAGACCATAATAGTTCAGCAGGGTTGTCGAACCATGCATAGAATTCTGGGTCGAGAACGGTTTCTAATCGTGCTGGGCCTTTCCAGGCTTTCATGGAAACACAATTGGAATTGTACCTCTGTTCTTAGAATGTTCCAGCACAGTAGTGGAACAGTGGCTCATGTTACCAATTTGTAAACGAATAAAATGTAATATAAAGGTCCTCCTGAAAGGCATGTCTTTGTGGGATCGAGGTGGAGACAATGTGCCTGAGGAACTAGGGAAAGGACAAGCCTGATTGAGCCAGATGAAAGCAGAAATGTAAGGGCTGGGACACACCAAGCCAAAGCCAAACAACTAGCACAGACAAAAATCAATTTGAGCAAAATTAGCTAAATTACTGCTGGTTTCTTTGGGTTCCTTCTTTACTGTTTGCTTACCTTCTTATTTGTTTACTTGGTTAGGTAACTTCAGTTTTTTTCTTGTGCTCTGATTCATTGCTGAATAACCAATAATTTTACTCTCTTTAGCTCACAGACAACACCTATTTACATGCTGAATTATACCAACTTTTTTTCTGACATTAATCTGATGAGAGGCGACACGTGGAAACACTAAAACAACTTACCGGACAAACACTGACCAACGGCTTGAGGTTGCCCAATTGTCAACCATCAGCTTGGTATGTCCTGGCTCTAAGACAGTGATGGAAGCACATTAACAACTGACTAAGGTCAGAATGCATGAACAGGGGAGCCTGGAAGTCAGAGGATTGATGGAGCCAATGAAGCATGGAGCCAAAGAGGAGCAAAAGGGTCAGAGGCAGAATTAGGGTACAGGGCTTGGAAGCCTAATGTGTACACCAAGGCAGAGCTGAGGGCCGGGAGACCAGAGGCAGATCCACAGTACTAAGTGACGCCACTGAGTGCGGAGAGAGGCTGGCAGTGCCAACCAGTGGACACAGGCTGTTTGGCATGGAGTGGGAGGTGGAATGGGATTGTCACTATAGATGGAGTGAATGTCACTGTAGAAGGAGATCTAGTACCTTGGATGAAAGTGGGCAATCTAGCAAGCCAGGCGGGACTGACAGAGAAGGAAGGGCTTTGAAGATTTGCAAACAGCTGGAGATTTCTTACAGGAATTCAGGTTAATTGGTTTCTAGGATGAACTGGGCATCTGGATAAGGCATTGTGGTGGGCTTATGTTTGGCATACTCCAGAAAGAGAAGGTTGTAGTTTCTCTAGTCTTTACAAATAACAATGGCAACAGACAAACAACTAACGCAAACAGGGTGTACGAAAATATGTGGGACTAATTGTTTAAAGTCTGCGTGAACTGAAAGTTGCTGAGACTTTTATTTCAGTATGTTGATGTACTTGCAACTAAAATACTAAGGCGGGCTTTCTTTTGCGCACCATTCCTTTATAGAAAAAAAATAACGGTAAGAGAAGGTAGTAATATGCAGTTGCTATGGATGTCCTCAGGTTGATGTCAACAGAAGGACCACTAATCCAAACGTGGGTGCAAATTAGCAGATTTTCATCAAAGATTACCACAACAAACACATTTTTCAATGGATTAACTTGCACAGATTAATTATTCACCCAAAGTATAACAATGTGAGCTAGCAAAGTAAACAGTGTACATTTCAAGTGTGCCTCACGCCTCCTTTTGAGTGACACTCCTGGCTGTTAGATGGCCACCTGGGGGCTGGCTGCAGTACAAGTCATAAAGCCCACCTCCTAAGTGTTAATGAACGAGACTCGAGCCTAAATAAAATATTTTTTACACTTGCAATCAAATTTCCCAAAAGATGGTTTCGGTCAATTTAGGTGCTGGTTATCAAGCTGATATAGATTTAGGTGTTCATTTTTGTAAAGAGTATGTTTTAGCCAGTAATTGAATGCTATAAAAATGGGCCGTGTCATCATGATTGACAGTTGTGATTGACAGCTTCTCTAAGCAGACCGTTGGAGCTTCAGGAGGAGATTGAAGTACCAATGTTTGATTTCTGTGTTATTTTACCATGAGAAAACGAGTTGTTCAGCAGTAAACCATACTTTTTACCTATAAGATCAGATGGATCACTGTTTATTCGGTAAAGTGTGGGCTTTATCGGGCTTTATCTTAGTTGTTTGCTGATAACGTTAGTCATTCATTCATTCATTTTCTTTTCGGCTTAGTCCCTTTGTTAACCTGGGGTCGCCACAGCGGAATGAACCGCCTAACATTAGTCATGATGGGGAAAAACAGGTGATCGTTATCTAGCAGTAATTCTTTTTATGGGTCTGAAATAATAATTAGGAAGACAAAACCAATGTTAGCCTATGTCCAGATCGATCTCCTGGAACATTTTTTGAACTTGATGTAAAGGACATCTCTGACATTTTGAGTTTCAGCATGCTATCGAGTTAATCTACTGAATTTGCTGTTATAAAATATTAATGTTCTAGAAACCGAATAACAAATAGAGCTGTAAATGTTATATATTATTTATATACATCATTTACCGTTGGCCTTTTATTTTAAAACACCTAATAAACATTTAAAATGAATGTGAATTCCTCTTTGCCAGATATAATTAAGGCATCGAATAATTCAAAAGAAAACGGAGGCAAAGAAAAAAATATATAAATTATATATTATTTTATATAGTGCAGGGATGGGATGTGTTAATATCCTGTTGATATTTAGAAATCTTGCTGTATTTCTCTTTTAAATGCACAATTTTTTTCCGCATGACAAAAATAGCTGTCCATGATGTGTATATTTTGAGTCCTGTTGATTGCTAATTAAAAATAAAAACCTTTCTAAAAATGTATGTGTTGTTTATATGTTATTTTTCATATTTTACAAATGTTATTTCTAGCCTTTGAAGATAACCATACCAACAACCTATTATAAGAGAAATATTTTTTGTGCTCATAGCTTAGTCTAACTCAGGCTAGAGTGTATGAAAGATCGTTTGTTTTGCAGTCTAACATATGGTTTATATCAAATTATGAAAAACAGCTTACACCACACAGTTTTTTAATAAATCGTATATAATATACAGTGTTTTTAAATGTAAGTGCTTATATTTGTTTTAGCGAGCCTTTGTTACAGTGCAGATATGGGCGGTCAAATGAGAAGTTTGGGAGCGTGGATGATTTGATGTACAATCGTTTGGTTGGAAGCTTGATTCCCTGGCTCAACCTCTGGCTCCATCAGGTTGTCCTTCTACGCATGCCCAGGCTCCAATTTCAGCAGTTTTTTGCGACAGTTTGTGCCCGTCATGGGGCGTTTTGCATTCAAAGTGCTGTCGCATCGTCCATATTTTTTTACAGTCATTGTACATTTGTATTTCAAGCGGACTTTCAGCAATCAGTAAGGCAACATGAATTACTGAGACACAATGCAGGTACAGTAGTGAAGTGACACATTTTCCTGACTATTTCCAGTTTCGCTAGGCAGTCGTGACCTAATGGTTAGAAAGTTCAGCTTGTGACTCAAACCTTACAAGTTCAAGTCTCAAGAGATTGTATGTTCGAGTGAATTTCCAGAACTCTCTTCCACCCTCACTAGGTGAGGTTCTTGAGCAATGCATTGAACCCATAACTACTCCCCGGGTACCACTGATCTGGGTGTGTGTGTGTGTGTGTGTGTGTGTGTGTGTTTACTACTAAGTGTGAGCTCTTGGATGGCTTAAATGCTGAGCATAAATTCTACATTTGGGTTAACATACTTGGTCACACATCACTCATAGTCTATGAGTTGGGTGTAACGTGTTCCACAGTAACACGTTACTGTAATCTAATTACATTTTTGAGGAACGCAGTAATGTAACGAGTTACTAAAGTCAATGTAATTGCATTACTTACGTTACAAATATAATATTTAGAAGAAATAAAGGCTTCTTTTGAGTCACGTTTTCTGCTGCAACGTCAGTTAATAAGCATGTGCTTTTTAAGGGATGCAGAACTCGAGCTGAAATAGCTGCTGTCGAGAGCGGTTGCTGCTTCAAGTGGAAATAAAGACATTACTTTGATTTCATTGAGCGTAACAACTAAAATGTTGTTGGGATATTCAGTCTATGTCCAGTCTCTATAGATAGATAGATAGACAGCTAACACAACATTAGTACTTAATCACTCTGCTGGCATTTGTTTTCTCATTCTATGATTTCTATCATTAAAAAAAACTTTGCTGGACACTAGAACAAAGGAAACACAATCCCATACAATTCACAAACAAATAGAATTTGTTTTTATTGAATCAATGGCCAATTTGGGTATATTTGTGTGATCACATTCCATTGGGTGTGGGGTTAGACATGGATCTCATGCCTAATTATTTTGTTACATTATGTTACATGTTAGGCTGCACGGTTACGCAGTGGGTAGCACGATCGCCTCACAGCAAGAAGGTCGCTGGTTCGAGCCTCGGCTGAGTCAGTTGGCATTTCTGTGTGGAGTTTGCATGTTCTCCCCGTGTTGGGTAGGCTAAATTGTCCGTAGTGTATGTTTCCCAGTGATGGGTTGCAGCTGGAAGGGCATCCGCTGCCCAGATTAATAAATGGACTAAGCCGAAAAGAAAATAAATGAATGAATGTTACATTATAAAAATGTTAGATTTTTATATGAAATACCTATTTCATACAATAAAATTGAAATATGTCTCATATTTGTGGGGAATACACTAAAATGGCAGTTAGTGCCATTTATGTTCATAAAATTTGTGTCTTAGTTTGGTTTCTTATTCTGACTTTCTTTTTCTACATCTGTCAAGGCAATTATAAAAAATGCATTTTGATGCTTTTTAGAGGCTCAGGAGACTAGTGAGTATCCATCTATACAAACTAAACACCATCTTTGCTACATTGAGATCAGCAAACCGTCCTTTTTATTTTCAGCAAGATTCCCCCAGGCACTGGGATTCCACAAAAGAATGTCTGATATAATTTCCGGGATGTCAGAACGACAACTTGCTAGAACATTTCCGTCCTTTCTCTTGAGCTATCATCACAACCTCAACCTTGCTGTTATTGTTTCTGTTTGTTTGCTTTTTTTATTTGGGCTGATGGGGGGAGGGGGCAACTGCAGGGGCTTCCCCTCATCGCTGTGGCACTGGGTTTTGGTGCGGTGAAATGAAGATGAAAGGCCACCGTGTTGTGTAATCAGATTGTCTCCTGCAGTTGGGTCTCGTATTCATCTTCTCTTGGCAACCCGCTGCTCCACAAACTCTGGCTGACATAAATCACAATTGGGCCCCAGTCAGTTCTCATTCCCTTAGAGCCACTGAGAGCCCAAATTCAGCCCACAGGAACCCTGAGCTCAGGTCGCAATCAGCTCAGCCTGAACTTTATTTACAATGGCTGCTGTTGTTTTGTGGTAAAAGAAAACTCTAATTAAGATGGATTCCTAGTTAACGATATCATGATGTTGTCTTCAGGGGCATCACAGTGACTTTCTTCACTATAGTCCCCAGTTGGAACCAAAAATAGACAGGTAATGCCTCTTAACCAAGGTTTTTTGCGGTTTCCTTCAGGTTTTGTGTCATGTTCTACAAAGGTGCTGAGTTTTAAGCAAGGTTGAAATGCTGAATAATTTTGTCTTGTAACTGTACAAATAAGGTTATCAAGGTTAGGACAAAAACCCAACACGATTTCTACCAACAGGTGCAGCTGTAAGTCAGCATGAACAGCATAGCAAAAATATTCTGTGTCCAAATGATTGCAACATTACCATTTCCGCTCTGCTTCTGCTATGTGCTGCAATGCCATTTCAGCATGCAGTGTGAAGTATCTAATCTACTTACATGAAGGAAAAGATATGCTCTACTTATGTGTGAAACAGACTTAACACGCTGCTTCATGTGTTTTTTCTTGTTTTGCTTTGGTTTGTGTTCCCTTGTTGTTTGTCATGATTTTGGATTTGGTTTGTCATGATTTTGGAGACGACGTCATGTGTAAATTAGCATATTATTGATGCCATCATATCCTATTTGTATCTGACTGTATTATGCGTTTAATAACGTGTTTTTGTTTTTGCACTACATTTACTTCATTCATTTATTCATTTTCTTTTCGGCTTAGTCCCTTTATTAATCTGGGGTCGTCACAACGGAATGAACCGCCAACTTATCCAGCATATGTTTTATGCAGCGGATGCCCTTCCAGCCGCAACCCATCACTGGGAAACACCCATACACACTCATTCACACACATGCACTACGGACAATTTAGCTTACCCAATTCACCTATACCGCATGTCTTTGGACTTGTGGGGGAAATCGGAGCACCCAGAGGAAACCCACGCAAACACGGGAAGAACATGCAAACTCCACACAGAAATGCCAACTGACCCAGCCGAGGCTTGAACCAGCGACCTTCTTGCAGTGAGGCAATTGTGCTACACACTGCGCCACCGCGTCGCCCTACATTTACTTTATATACTTTAAATATGTATGTCAGTTTAAGTTAACTGTTGATTACAGTAAAACTGTACATGCAGTGCTGTGTATGTACAAACTCAAGTTCAGAATCCGGTATGTCACTAAAGCTCTGTTATTGTGAGTAATACAGTCAAACCCAGAGTGATTCAGACTCCTTGCAAATTCTGACCTAAAGTTACTTTTATTTAACCAGCAAGTTTTTATTTTGACCGGAAATGACACAGGCTTCTCCCAAAAGATAATGAGACGATGTACAAGGGGCAGAGCAGACACAGGCAGAGATGTAATTGTACTAGGAAAGCAGTACCTCAGACCCACAGGACTTCAGCTTAAAAGTCGCTAGATTTGTTGCTAGCCTCTATTTTAAAATAAAGTCCCTAAAGAGGTCAGAAAAGTCATTAAATCCAGTGACAAACTCCCCAAGTTGGCAACACTGACCTGGTGAATTATCTGTGAGGTTGTAAATATTTAAACCCTCTGTTTTTGAGGTTGTTTATTTATTTATTTGTTAGTTCTCATCTCAACTAGTTGGTTATAGTCTCGTCTCATCTATGGACGTTGTTCATTGCTGTTTTCCTTTGTACTCCTACATGTTCTTTTTTTCTTTTTCTTGAACTTTTGTTTAATAAATAACAATGCTGAACTATGATCTTCCTTCAAGTTTATTTTACTCTAGAAACCAGCCCTGTCACTGACAGTACTCTTACCATGTCTTCTTCTTTCAATCACATTTTCTTGATGGATTGTAAAAAGGTTTTCACAGTCAACTGGATTACAAATCTGTTTTCTTTGTTTTGCAGATTGTCGTTCACAATGCAGATTGCTTCCTGTGAGGTTTGGGTTTAGGGGTAGGGATATAATATACAGTTTGAAAAAGTTTAGGTCTATGGCTAGACTGCAGCTCTGCACAAGAAGTTTGGCCAGAGGAGAAGTGATCATGCTCAACTGAGCCTGGCTTCTCTCAAGGTTTTTTTCCTTCACTTTTGTCAATTGGTGAAGTTGGTTCCTCTTCACTGGCTTGCTTGGTTTGGGACTTGTGGAGCTGCGCATCAATGGATTTGCTCTTCAGTGTTTGGACTTTCAGCAGTGAACTTTAAACTACACAGAACTGAACTAATCTTAAATTCAACTCTAGCGCAGTTTCAATTTACTAGAACTTCTATGTTAAGCTGCTTTGACACAATCTACATTGTAAAAGCACTATAGCAATAAAGACTGAATATGGGAAGTCCTTATAACTCTGTAAATGTACCTGTAGAAGTATATGTGTGAATCAAGATTAACTTAAAAATGGAATTACTCTACATTACGTAAACTAATACTCTCTCTTTATATATATATATATATATA
>CAIGQW010055277.1:1235535-1246690 GCA_903798125.1 Danio choprae | reverse complement strand
GCAGAGCCTTATGGCCATTTGATTAGATGACAAATGTCCAATATAATGGACATCAGGCTTTAAATTTGGTGAAGTGCCCCATAAAATGTACATTGTAAATTTCAGAATTCTAAAAATAGCCTTTGAGTCCTGCATCAATTCAGTCTTCCAGATAATAGAATCAAATGCATATCAAACATAACACTTTTAATTCTGTTAAAACTGTAATTTTTTATTGACTTAGACAAGCACTTGTCAGCTCTAAATAATGGGTAGAAGTCTGTTTTGAATGGATGTGTATGCAGTGGTATACAGTGACTAAGGATTTTTAATTCACTGCTGTACTTAAGCACATATTTTAAGTATCTGTACCTTATCAGTTTTAATTTTACTTTGACATTCCAAAACAAAATATTGTACTTTTTTGCTCCACTATATTTCCTAAATAAAGCTGAGTAAAAGTAACAACCCAGGCTCATTCTGAAAACGTACCTCTATACATTTCTGGAGAGCGCAGGGGGTACGTTTTTTTTTTTTTGGCAGTTTTTGTTTTTGCAAATCCACCAGGGGCCGCTGTGTATGCTTTTTCAGATCTCAGATTTTGTGGCATTTATGCCTGCTCTTTTCATGTAAATCCACCAGAGACCACTGTCGACTGACTGACTGTCCCACCCTCCTCCTTCCCTAAACCCAACCGATAGTGTTTTCAAAAGCACCAATTGACCCGCCCACCCACTTCCCTAAACCCAACCAACAGTGTTGTCAAAAGCAATCCAGAAAAAGAAAAGCCCTTACTGCAGCCTGATTTTTACCACGTTTTGAGATTTTACCACATTCTCACCCTGTTATTTACTTGTTTATTTTATTTTTTGGCTTTTGTTTTTATCTTACCAGCTTTCTGGAACCATTCTTCAAACCGCATCGGTCAACTCTGCTCCACGTTACAAATCCGTCGACATACACGCTAAACCACTGGGCAAACTGGTAACAGCGGAAAAGCCATCCACATGGAGGTAAGCGGTCAGCTGGTAAGCGCGTAAAGGAACGGCATCAGACCACCCCATAGTGTTAGTTTTAAAGACAAAATCCAGCCATACGTACCTCTGGCTACATAATTCGCAATCTTCTGAAATGCTTATAAGGCTACATTTTCAGAATGACCCTATATGTCGAAAAATACAAGTGATCCAGTTAGAGCGAGTCTCCAGTCAATTACTTACTGATCGAAATGATCTTCACCTCGCCAAAGCAACGTACTGTATGTCATCCTGGGCTCGTATTTTCCAATAAGACTGTATTGATCAAGTGCACAACTATTGAACCAACAATAATCACAGAGAATTTAATATACACTCAAACAATTATTTGTGCTGCTTGTTCAATCTACTTATTTAAAATGAGTTGAAACAACCAAATTCTTCAAGTTTTTTGGGGAACAACCTAATTGTTTTATGTTCAATCCACTTAAATTTGTAAAAACGATTAAGTTAACTTGTTAACAATGTATACACTGTAAAAAAAAATTGCTGGGTTCCACACAATGGATTTGTCCTGGGACAACATGAAGGAATTATTTGAACTTTTAATTGAACTTGGAATTATTTTTACAAATTTAAGTGGATTGAACATAAAACAATTAAGTTGTCACCAAAAAAACTCAAGAATTGTGTTGTTTCAGCTCATTTTAAATAAGTAGTTTATTAGTAGTATAATAATAGTATAGTATAGTAGCATATTTTAGTGTAAAGTCTATTCAAACATCCATTTAAAAATTCTATTTGAATCAAGAGGACACATTCTTCAACCCAAAAAAGTTGATCTGAAGAGTTATTCATGTCTGTGACGCAAATGTTCTGGGATGAGTAATGTGCCAAGTTCCTGAGTTACTCTAACAAGGTTAGAGGTGTTCGGATCACTCAATAAATCTGAAATATGAAGCAAACACTTGTGTTAAATGCACTCCCTTGTTCTTTTTTGTGCTCTCTATTGTTGTGTCTCATGTGTATGTCGTGGGCAGGTGTTAATAACACACCACATCGGTCTTCCCTCTGTGAGCTCAGCAAGGCTTTTCTATTTTCACCTTGTGACTGCAGGCAGATGGAGGCTGATGTAGTTCATAACAGCAGGTAAATTACCACAGCAGACATTAAGACAGATGCCAGAGTTTTCCATTGACACCCAGAGGAAAACATAAGGATTGAAGTGGATGAATTGAGAGAGTAGCTGATAGTCGTGGCCCCTTGTTTTAAATGAAGAAATACATTAATTTTGACTCACTCAACATAGAAGTTATTACCAATAAGCTTGTAAGGATATATGGCCATAACCCATTTTTTTCCCAGAACAATAATATTGTGTACTGTATAAAATGAACATTTTTAATCATGTATGTAGATATTTAGGTGAAACAGGTAAAATGTAAATGTTTTACTCTAGGGATATTGCTAAACTATATCATATGAAGTTATAAATTTAAGACAAAAGCCCACATTGGCATATTTTTCTGGTAGCATATGTTTGAAAGATGTTTGTACATCTACTTTCAAGTAGACTGCTTCTGTAGATTGTAGATTAGTCTTGTAGATTGCTCTTATCAGCAACAATGTCATATTTATGAATAATGTTTTTTCAGAACTAATTGTTATCCTCTTCTATTCCTCAGATAAAAAGAGGAGCTTAGCAAGGGAGTGGAGCTGAGGCACATGATTTGAATAATGCCCAATAGGCTGTATAAGACTGAAAGGCTTTATTCTGCAAAAACAACCACCTGGATGTACTTTATACTGCTTATTACACATCTACTTGCCGCAATATGTAAAAATTGGACACAAAACATTGTTCTGAGCCATAATAGTTTATTAATTCTTTAATTAACCGCAAAGCAGTAACAAAAGAGTGCGCCAAACAGTGAACAGCAGCATGACAGACAAGCATATAGAAAATTTCAGTGGTTGTTATCTGGGGGGGTGGTGGCATAGTGGGTAGCACTGTCGCCTCACATCAAGAAGGTTGCTGGTTCGAGCCTCGGCTGGGTCAGCTGGCATTTCTGTGTGGAGTTTGCATGTTCTCCCATTGTTTGCGTGCAAGTGCAAAGACATGCGGTATAGGTGAATTGGGTAAGCTAAATTCATAGTGTATGTGTGTGAATGAGAGTGTATGGGTGTTTCCCAGTGATGGGTTGTAGCTGGAAAGGCATCTACTGCGTAAAACATATGCTGGATAAGTTTGCAGTTTATTCTGCTGTGACTAAGCTGAAAAGAAATTGAATGAATGGTTGTTATCTGGGACTAACATGTCGTGACTGACCAATCAGAATCTAATATTCCAGACAGTCATGTAATAAGTAAATGATAACAGAACAATTTAATTGTTTTACTAGCTTAATAGTTACGAATAATAATAAAATGTGGCTACATATGTTGAATAAACTGTTTATTAATTATTATAAGCGGTCATTTAAACAAGACCTTCGAACTACAACACTTTTTATGAAACAGGAGCATGAAGCTATGCAAATGCAAAAAATTCATTATATGCAAAAACTGAAGGAGGATTACTTGAAAATTCTCACTTATAGTCATGTGTTTGAGCAAAACATGTTTGTTTTAATCTGTTCATTATTGATGACATCTCCAAATATTTAATATAAATGTTGACATTTTCAATTTGTTTTGCATATATGTAGCTTTTTGGACGTATGTAAATTGATTCAGCCAACGTACCAATGGTTTACCTCCAGAAAAGTTTTTTGAAAAACAATATTTGGTGGAATAAATACTTATTGTCAATAATACTTATTGTCAATCCCAACAAATGAAAACTGACATTTTAAATGACCATATTTGAATTTGAAATTCAGAAGACATATTTGACTCAAACATATACCCAATAAATCCAGAAATGTCCATTTTTCAAGTGGTCTCTTATTACCTTTCCAACTATTGGCCTGGCATGGACAACACAGAAAATGTAGTCATACGTACATGTAACTGTACAGGAAAATCTTTTCAAGCACATCATCATAGACTGTTTTCTCTCTGTGTGCATCTGTATTAATATGTTTGTAAAAATCTATTGCCATCTAGCATCTGCTAAATGGGTAAATGCAATCTCAATGTTGCGTAAATGTATCCTAAAGCATCAAGCATCCACTACTGTAATCAAAGCATAAAAAAGCATTCGAATTTAATATACTGACTCTGCTCTTTACCATTTTTTTTTTCTTTTACAGCTAAACCTTTCGATGATCGAGGAGGAGAAAGGAAATGGAGGTGAAGGGTTAAAGACACAAAAAGGGACATGACGGGAGGGGACAAGAGAAACCCATTGAATGGACACGTTGGTAATTAACAGCTGCCTTTGCTCCAGCTCCATTTATTATGCAGTAATCTTAGCGGCCCTGCCCCGTGACACCCCGCAGAATGAGATCAGCTCCCTGCAGACGCCCCATATCTGAATAGGGCTCTTTCAGCTTCCTCTCACTCATTACTGTGTGCATGTGTGACTCTGCACATGCGTTTGGGGTCTCAATAGTCAGCATGTACCATACAGATATGCTGATTCTTTTGTGTGCTGAGCGAGTACTTCAAAATATATGAAAAGTGGAAATCGTATTGAGAGCCTATTGATTGTGCGGGGCGCTTAATGAAAGAGAGGAGAGGGGGAAAATATGAATGTTATGATGGCGTTCTCTTGTAGTTTGACTACATATTTCTCTTGAAGTTGAACACTGTGAAAACAGTTTATAGGGCAGTGATTATAATTTAGTGTTAAAGAGAACGTTCACCCAAAACGTGATTATAAAGATTACCTTTATAATCATGACATGACACATTTTATGCATGCTTATGACAACTGTTATTACATGTCATTTTAAATTCAAAGATGACATTGTTTGAGATGTCGTTGTCATGACAACTTGACATAAACAAACACATCAGCGTCTTTGTCATGACAGTACCAAGACAACATAACTTGTCATAAACATGTCATAAACATGATCGCCATGAGGCCATTATAATGGTGTCATGAATTTAATTACAGTGTCATTAATATGTTTCTTGATCCCAGCTTCAGTTGTACAAATAGAATTTGTCATTAAAATGTCATTAAATATTAATGACGCTGTCATAAATGTATTGTATTGGCACTTTTAATGAGAAATTTAATGACAAATTTATTGAGAAAGATGATGAAAAATTATTCGACAATTATAATGGACAGATATGACAGACTCATGACATGTTTTGTTGTTTTGGTGTAATGTCAAGCTGGGATGACATACACAAAGTTATGATGTATTTGGTTATGTTAAGTTGTCATAATAAAGACGTCATCTTTGCAATTAAATAACTAAGTGAATGACAGTTAAACAGTTGTCGTAAGCATTGTACAGGTGTCATGTCATGATTATGAATGCTTAATGACAGTCTTATGAACAGCCCCCTTCAAGTAAAAGTGCCTTTTTTTTTGTAACCAAAATCATACACTTTGTATTGGTTGAGGTTGATGTGATTACTGCCTTTTTACTTGAGGGTGAGTAAATAAAAAGTACATTTTGTGGATGAACTATCACTTTATGTAAAAGTCTATGAGTTTTATTTTTGTACTTCAGTCAGTTTCCATAAAGGTATCTTTACTTTTCTTTAATTTGAAGATTGAAAACTTTCTCTGAACAGATGAATCTCATGGTTTGGAAAATCCCTATGATCACCACATCAGAACAGATCTGTCATGCCATGACTGTAACTATGAAATAAAAGAAATGAAAGTACAGAAATATTTTTTCAAAAGTCTTATATTTAATAATATATTTTTCAAAGTTCACAGCCAGTGAACCAGATGTAAAATACCACGCAAAGGTCAAAACTAATTCCATTTAATTTAAGAGACATTTATATATACTGTAGACAAAAGCAAACAGATTTTTTTGGACTGACTTTGATGGTAAGGATTGGAGGTTATAGTTAAGCATTGACTAGTGGAACAAGATTAGTTGAATGCTAATCTGAAAATGACACACATATACCTATAACAGTAATATCTAGCAGTTACAATCCTCACATTTTCTGCCTGAGGGAAACAATTATTTCTAGAGCTCAGCAGTAACCTTTTCAAATGAAACGGTACAAATTTCAAGCACAAATGGCACGGTTTGCTGAAGAAGCCGCAGGTATGATAGACAGAAAGAGAAAGAGGAGAATAACACTCAAGAGGCAAGCGAGAGAAAGAAGGAGACATATAGGTAGAATAGAAGACAGTCAAAAGAGACCTAAGGGCCTGCTTGAACCATTTCTGTTCCTAAAAATAAATCGGGATGAATCCTTCCCCTGCGGTGGAGCTGAACAAATGGTTCTCATTACCTATGTAACCACCAGCGCATCTGTCACTACCTTAAATGAAAAAAGAAAATACTCTTCTCACATCACTCACCGTCTGATTGATGTGCCAGTCATGGGGTTTGTTGGCCGATTTGTTTGGACACGACCCATGTGGCGTGAACACAAAGCGCCGGCGTCCCTGACACCCGTACAGGTTTAAGGCCCTGAAAGTAAAGCTGGGATCTTTTCACTCACTGAGTAGATCTTTTTGGATGGATAGGCAGTGAGAACCGTCCGTGTCCTCTTTTGTTGTGGTCGGGTTGCACAATGCCGCCGGTGACTGACTCTATTGTTGTCTTATCGGCCTCGCTGACAGTTGGCCAGAGGACTATTGGGTTCAGCTCAATAGCTCCCTTTGGAAATGAAGGACACTAGATTGAAAGGAGTGGCTTTCGGTATCAGTGTAGTAGTTTATATCATGTGCTTTGACAGGATAGATTATCTAGTGTTCAGCGTGTCGTAGCCTATCACAACATGCACGGTAGCTTGCTGTAATTAATGTTTATGAAAGTCTCTTTATGCTCGGCAAGGCTGATAGTATAATACAATATGAATGGTACTATTGTAAAATACTATAGCAAAAATAAATATACAAACAAATAAAATTACTCCAGTCTTCTGTGTTGCATACGCTGATTTCATTCTCAAGAAATATTTCTTATTCTTATCTCGAAAACAGTTGCTGAGGTAATGCTTTTATTGTGTTATAAAATACTGTTAATAATTAAAGTAATAATAATAACCACAATTAATAATTAGGCTTATTACATGGCTCTGTGGAATACTTGATTCTGATTGATCAGTCACAGCATTTCAAGGAATGGTATTCCCAGAGAACAACCGCTGAAACGAATAATCTTGACTGTCAATGAATGTGTTCAAATGTATATTCATATGCTTGTCTGTTATATCTGTTATATTTACTATGCTTGTTTATATTTATATGCTTGTCTGACTCTTTGGTGCTATCAAAGTCCCTTTAAGACAAGTCATTTAACTCTGCTGCCATCTTTGAAATACCTCTCGGACAGTAAGCTTGGGCAGGATGAATGGGGAAACATCAAATTCTCCAAAATTGCTTGTCAAGCGTACGATTAAATTTCATATAAAGAGTCACCATTAAAATTCCCCTGGAGAATTGTCAGTCTATAGTGATTGATGACAGGCTCTTGTACTAGAAGGCGGGGCTTCATTAGCCATATTGATCGTTACACTTTTCCCCATTCAAAACTATGAGTGACATGTCATGCATATTCTATAGTCTTTGGTCTAATCTTGTGACTGAATAATACATAAGTTAGTGTATGCTCCATTCAGCCATTTTCATTTCTGTCAGAAAAAGTTCAAGTGATCTTTATTTCTATAGCACTTTTACAATATATGATTGTGGCAAAGCAGCTTAACTCATAGAAAAGAGAACACAAACACCATTAGAATATTTAAGATTATGGAACATTTTAGCAAATCAGGCAGCCAGGAGAGTGGTGGTAGAATGCTGGTGTAGTTGTAGTTAAATTAAAACTGATTCAGTTCAGTTTATTAGAAATGTCACTGTTGAAGGATGATCCACTCAAGATCAGCTCCGCTAAAGTTTAGCTCTGCCAGCCCCAACCAAGCAAGCCAGAGGCAACAGTGGCAAGAAACCAAAACTCCAGCAATTGACCTTGGGAGAAACCAGGCTGAATCAGGGCAACCAGTTTTTCTCTGGCCAAATAAAAGGAGGTAGAGCTGGACTGTTTACACAGAATGCCTTTTTTCCTCTCTAATGCACTCCTTTTCCATTGTTTTTCAATGTTTTTCAATGTGTGTGACTGTTACGCTCGCATCTTTTGAAGCTCTATCCACATGAGCATCAGGTTATGTAGACATCATGTCAAGTTAAAAAATGGATGACCATGACAACCATCTGCTCTGGATACGGGCCAGATCCAAGATGACATGAACCTCAGGATAAGGAGAAACAGACAGTGTACATTTGAGTAGATGCCATTCGAGTAGATGCCATTGAAATAACAGTGTCGTTTTAGGAAGTGGCGCCAGTTGCCTTGATTATTCCAGCCAAACAATTCTTTGGAGGATTTGGATTTTAAAGTTATGCATTCTTGTATCTAAAAGTGCTGATAACGTTCAGGTCTGTAGGCTGAGATGTGTGTACATCATGGGTCTGCAAGTTGTCACGCCTTGGGGAAGTTCTAACCTGCAGATTGGTCAGTTTAAATGTCTCAGATTTGGTTTTTAGTCATACGGACAAGGAAGAGATTATAACAAGGAAGATTATAACTGTTGCTCTGTCTCCTTTTCGGTCTATTTTTATCTCTCTTGTTCACGCTCATTCTTGGGACCCTGCTCTTTTCTTGCTTTCTCTGATTGTCTCTCTTTTCCCCTCCCTCTCAGGTAATGTCTTTCTACATTCAAGCTGGATACACTTATATGTTTTATTGTTTTGTACATCTATTTAGTACAAATTCAAGCGTAACCATGACAAAAATACTGTCATTAAAACATTTTAATTATAAACTATCTACTTTTGACTTAATAATAACATTAAACTGCTACAATTACATAATAGCAATGGGAGCAACATTTTGCTATTCTAATTTATTCAAATTTATTTCTGTCATCGGATGTGCATGTATGACATGTATTTCTATATCCGTGAAACACATACATGAACTTGTATATCATATATATCAGTGTTTCTCAACCACGTTCCTGGAGGACCACCAACAACTCCTGTCTGTTGCACTCATTACACGTGTTTCAGTATCTGCTAATGAGCTGATGATCTGAATCAGGTGTGTTTGATTAAGGAGATATGGTAAATGTGCAGAGCTGGTGGTCCTCCAGGAACGTGGTTGAGAAACACTGATATATATGATTTGCAGTATATGCCCCAGACACTTTTGCAAGCACTTTCTGTTACAAAGGCACTTACGAATCCTCTTGCACTTCGCATTGGTTATGAAATATCAATTTCGGGCAATCTTCAGTATTGTGTTTATGTAAATCTCATGCAATGTCATTTACTTACAGTTTATACAGTACAATATAGGTTATAGTTTTTATTTTTCATTCATTCATTCATTTTCATTTCGGCTTAGTCCCTTTATTAATCTGGGGTCGCCACAGCGGAATGAACCGCCAACTTATCCAGCATATGTTTTACGCAGTGGATGCCCTTCCAGCTGCAACCCATCTCTGGGAAACATCCATACACACCTATTCACACTCATACACTACGGACAATTTAGTCTACCCAGTTCACTTATACCGCATGTCTTTGGATCTGTGGGGGAAACCGGAGCACCCGGAGGAAACCCACGCCAACACGGGGAGAACATGCAAACTCCACACAGAAACGCCAACTGACCCAGCCGAGGCTCGAACCAGCGACCTTCTTGCTGTGAGGCGAACGTGCTATCCACTGCGCCACCGTGAGGCCCAGTTTTTATTTTTAAAATGTCCTGCAGGACACCATATTTGTTGCATCGTTTGTATACAGTAGAACATTTAGAAACAACCATTGACTTCCATAGCAGGAAAAACAAATTCTACTAAACTCATGGTTATAGGTTTTCACCCTTTTTCAAAATATATTCTGTCGTGTTTAACAGAAGAGAAAAACAAGTGAAGGAAGAGTAGCATTTTCAGTTTTGAGTGAACTACCATTTTAAACTCAGAGTATAGCCTTAATCATGTTAATATCTGGATGTTGTTGTCCATGTAAACATACCGAATTTCCACCAGTTTCTCGCACAACTTTTGAAGTTTGACCAATGAGATTAGCGCTAACTTTTTTCCATGAGATTTCCTATTTGAGTTTGGAACGAGGTGTCTTCTCTGTTGCCAGGTGGCTAATGTTGGTTGCGCTCCATTGGGTTACTTCTGTGAAAGCATTCACCACTGGTTAAGTAAAGGCAGAGAGGGTGGAAAAGGCATGTCCACCTGAAAGGCCAAGGCGAGACGCGCTCTTGATTGTATCCCATCCGTGAGGAGCGAAGGTAGATGAGCTTTTGATTGGCTGGGGGGCTGGGGGGAATGGCGAAGATGGATTTTTGATTGGGTGAGAGAGCGCACAAGGTCCGTTCGGTCAGCCTTGAAGAGAGCGCGTCCCAGCGGAGCCCGTCATGATCAATGTGGTCATTACAGCTCTTCTTTAGCTCAACTGGAGTGCTGCTACAGCTTGGATGTATGGAATAAATTAAGGGGAAATGGGCTATAAAGAGAAGAGGTCAGTTTAGCAGCAAATGTCAGTCTATTCAATATACCAGCAGGCTGTGTTTATTACTTAGCTTACTGGCTGTGACATGCCACCAAACTCGCTTAAATTACAAATGTGGAGATGGCCCAAAACCACATCTAAAAGGAATTTTGACTTTCTACTTTTTGCAAAATATAAAAATATAAACTTCAAACATGAAACTGTTTTTTTTATTTATTTCTATATTTACTTGGATAATTTTTTTTTTAATTATTTATCAGTTGATTTATTGATTGATTGAATATTGCACTTTAGATATTATTACCATTTAAAACTATCTAGATAATAACAATAATAATAATAACAACAACATGTAATAAATATCACCAAGACCAAAACATATTGTGCAGTGATTTTGTAAGAAAAAAAAGGACTTTTTCCATTAAAACACAATCTATATTTACTACAAGTAAAACATATGAAGGATTTAAAAAATCCCCCTTAAAAAAATAAATATATATATATATATATATATATGTTGTTGTTTTTATTATTATTGTTATTATCTAGATAGTTATCAAAAGATAGTATTATA
>CAIGQW010055277.1:1220329-1235135 GCA_903798125.1 Danio choprae | reverse complement strand
AAATACTTTTGCTTTTATTTACAGAATTCTTAAAACCATTATACAGCCTGTTGCAATGTATCATTACAAGCTGTTGCAAATAAATCTAACAAACTCTGAACAACATTTCTGCAACATTGTAAAAAAAAAAAAAGTTGAAAAAACTGCATATGCTAAGCATGCCTAATAATATTTCCTGACTTTTCTAGACTTTAAAAGTGCATTGAGATGATGATTTCTCATTTATCCTGCCCTGATATGAATGCAGCATCACGTTTTCAGTTATTGATGGCTTTGGCTTTGTATAAATGTCCTATGTGCTTTTGTATAAATGTTCGGTTAGCCATGATGATTAATTTATTCCACGAGATCCTAAATGCAGTTGAGCTAGTTCTTTTTATTTAATGGATTACATGCTTCCGCAACCATTATGGAGCCAGAATAACCAGTGTAGCAAATAGGGGCCATTTGGATCCATATCTCATCTGTGGTTTGTGCCTGGATGCTAAAAAAAAGTGAATGTTTTCATAGATTTCCCAAAGGGAGAAAGCCAGCAGCTTTGTTCCTTTTCACACGCTCATCTGACACTCGCAACCTCGGCCTGAACCGTATTTGGATACCAGAATGACTGTTTGCTTGTTTTAATGGATTTGCTGTGAGGAGCATCTCCAGATATATAACAGTGACTGAGAGGCAAGCGATGAATAAGAGCGAGAGAGATGAATAGAGGGAAAAACGAGAGAGATACAAAGCCATTTGGGGGAGCTATAGTACCAAGCTCCGGAAGGCTTATGGGATAAAAGTGCTGGATTCAGGGATATACAGAATATGAGTAAATCTCATTTGAATGAAGAAAAAAAGTCGCATTTCATCCCGAAATTCTCATTTAAAAAATCTTTATATACATTTTATTTAATGGTGAAATATGACATGTTCTTGACAGGTAGGCTATCGTAAGATTTACACTTCGTCTCCTTTCTCTTCTTGTATTTGTGTTTGTACAGACGAACAGTGCAAGCTTATTGTGCACAATGCAGCTATATTGTGTGTGCCAAAGCTGTGAGATATCCGTCACTCTTTCCAGCAATCCAGACGCTCAGATAAACTGTCTCCCGGGGGCATGTCAGTTTAACCCTATCAGATAACAAAAATATTTGTTTCTTTGCGGCAGCCCACGGCTCTTTCACCCATGCAATAGCTCCAACTTTCTGAATAACCAACAAACAGACCAGTGAGGAGAAAATGAGGACATGTGACTTGTGGATACGGTGTTAATGTCTAATATCACAAATTTTAAGGGAAAGGTGAGTCAGAAGAAGCTATAGTGTTAGCCGTGTTTTACAGGATTTGATTTTATACACACTTACCGTGTCCTAACTACATGCAACGAGATGGCACACGATAAAAAAACATATTTTTCATGTAAAAACAAACAAACAAACAAACAAACAAACAAACAAACAAACAAACAAACATTTGTCTTAACCATCCGCGATTTTAGAAACGGGTTCGGTTTTGCGACGTCGCGGCTGAAAAACGTCGACAACAAAATAACCTCAGGTGCTGATTATGTGCTTTATTTAGTGTTAAATGTTAGCAATATGAGTGTGAATACCAATTTTTGTTACATTTTTAGCGGTTCTGATAGCGACAGCAGTTTACCTCAGATCCTGAAACTAGTAATCATGAATGTTAGAGCTGTAAACAACATCATTTACGCTACTTGGAATACCAAATATTATTAATGCAGTTTAATTAATTGCATTATAAACCTGTTCTGCATTTTGAATGTCTGTGGTATTTAAATGTTTGTCATGTCTGATGCTGACAGCTAAATTGCTTTGTGCTGCAATCTTGTCGCATGTTGTTTGGACATGGCTATATGGAAAAAAATGGTTCTTAAATTGTACCAAAATAGGATTATTTTTCTTGTAACAATATCAGAACCCCGTTGTTGCTAAATAGAGCCATTTTTATAAAGAATCATGATTTAAATAGTTTCATAAATATTAGTATTAGCATGGATATACATGCATGCAATGAAGACCAAATTCCTGTGAAATGTTCACAATCCTCTATGATGCCTTCATGTCCATTGTCATGAGTGCATTTTGTTAAAATTGAGACCTATTTTCTCTCTGCAGATGAAATAGCAAAGCAACTGAAATAAACAAATGAGTTTGAAGTAGTGCTGCACAATATATCATTTCAGCATCTACATTGCAATGTGCACATCTGCAATATAGTCACATTACAGGATGCAAAATTTCGAGTAGGGAACCTACATGACCAAAACCACTGTTTGAAGCCCATGTAATTTGTAGATTAATTGCAAAGTTTACCCATTATGGAGTTAAAGTTCATAATGCGCATGTGTTTTTTTCTGTCACGGTTTAAACATAAGAAATTTGTAATAATTCATTTGCAAGAAACAACTTATTTTTAGCTTTAACAAAGATTAACTGCATTTCAGTTTGATTAGATTTTTCTATATCTGACTACTAATAAGACAAAAAAATTAACAAACAGTTGTTTATGAAGTCCAAAAGTAGTAAAACAGTATAGTATGTGATACATTTGCGGTGTTAAAAAGAAAAAAAGTAAAGTCAGGAGGTATTTATATATATATATATTTTTTTTGTTAAGGGCCTCACGGTGGCGCAGTGGATAGCACGTTCGCCTCACAGCAAGAAGGTCGCTGGTTCGAGCCTCGGCTGGGTCAGTTGGCGTTTCTTTGTGGAGTTTGCATGTTCTCCCAACAAGAAGACTTGGTTTCCCCCACAAGTCCAAAGACATGCGGTATAGGTGAATTGGGTAAGCTAAATTGTCCACAGTGTATGAGTGTGAATGGGTGTGTATGGATGTTTCCCAGAGATGGGTTGCAGCTGGAAGGGCATCCGCTGCGTAAAACATATGCTGGATAAGTTGGCGGTTCATTCCGCTGTGGCGACCCCAGATTAATAAAGGGACTAAGCCGAAATGAAAATGAATGAATGAATATTTTTGTTAATTTTTATGCAAAATAATTAGGAGGAAAAACATCTCTGTTAATTACCCACCGGAGAAGAGGCATCCTCAACTCAACAGAGCTGCTCACACATAAACTAAAAACAGAAAGAAAGAAAACATGACGGTATGAAAACAAGTTTCGTTTTGAAAGTTAAAATGTATTGACGTTTAAAGAAAGAATGAATCTGCCTGCTGAGAGAGTGTGGACAGTCTGTGTGGTGCTCAATGGTTGAGCTCCAGCAAACCATTAATGAGCTTCAGGTGCTTTGTCAGTTACAGAAAAACAAAAGGGGGGAGGGAGGGATAAATAACTTTAACTCACATACAGTAAAGAGCCATTTCAGCATAAAAATGGTTCTTCAGGACAATACAGTTCTAAACAGAACTATTACTGTGTTCAAAACCTTTAAAGAAACATCTTCTTTTTTTTGAGTGTACAGTATAGGTGAATAAATAATTTTGCTAGATCTGTTCAATTCCAGGATGGTTGCTCCTTTATACCACATGAGATTAAAAGTCAGAGTGAAATGAAAAACCCACTTTATGTTGGAAATATGATGGATATGAACGGGAGAAAAAAACTAGGCCAAGTGTTGATTTTATATATTGAGTCTTGATTAAATGGTGAAAAGTTGGCTGAAAGGACAGATTTAAAAAAAGGGCTTGATGATATCAGAGATTTAAAAGACATTTGAGGCTTGTAATGGTTTTTAATTCCCTACTGTGTGCACAGATGTGTGAAATGTGCATATTCAGACCCTGTAAGTGTATTAAGAAAGAGTCAATTCCAACTTAATGTTTGAGTTTGAGGTGAAGTATTTACTGTATATAGATAACAGGGACAGTTCTCTTCTAAAACTCTACAGAAGAAAGAACGAAAACAGCTGAATGGAGGATACACTATAGCCTACACATTTTTCAGTCACAAGATGACACCAAACTGTCAAAACGTGATTTAAATAGTTCACACAACAATGAAAACTGAAGGCAAAATTATTATCCCTCCTCTGAAACTTTAATTCTTTCTCAAGTGATGTTTAATAGAGCAAGGGAGTTTTCACTGTATGTCCTTTCTTCATTTCTTTTAGTTTGGCTAAAATAAAAGCAGTTTTTAAGGTCTATAATATTAATCCCCTTAAGAAATTCTATATTTTTTTCAGTTGGACACAGAACAATTCACTGTTGTCCGACGACTTGCCTAATTAACCTAACTTGCCTAGTTAACCCAATTAACCTAGCTAAGCCTTTAAATTACACTTTAAGCTGAATACTATCTTGCACAATTACTTATAAAATGTTATGTTCTGCTATCATAACAAAGACAAAGAAGTTAATTATCAAAATATTTGCTCCTTAACAATTTCTTATTTTATGTTCACCATTTATGTTTCAGATCATCAAACAAATTTAAATATTAGTCAAAGAAAACACAAATAAGCACTTCATTTTAAATAAATGTTTTTATTATTAAGGGAAAACAAAATACAAAACTATGTGGCCCTGTGTGAAAAGAAGTGTTTACCCTCTAAACCTAATAACTGGTTGAGCAACCATTAGCAGCAGCAACTGCAATCAAGCATTCTCGATGACTTGCAATGAGTCTGTTACAGCGCTGTGGAGGAATTTGGCCCACTCGTCTCTCACGATGCTAGAATTGTTGTAATTTGGCCACATTGGAGGCACCTTTTTGAGGTCATGCCACAGCATCTCAATTGGATTCAAGTCAGGACTTTGACTAGGCCACTCCAAAGTCTTTATTTTTGTTTTTCTTCAGCCATTCTGAAGTGGACTTTCCTGCTATGCTTTGGATCATTGTCCTGCTGCAGAACCCAAGTTTGCTTCAGCTTGAATTCACTAACAGATGGCCGGGCATTCTCCTTCAGAATATTTTAGTACATAGCAGAATTCATGGCACCATTTATCACAGCAAGTTTTCCAGGTCTAAAAGCAGCAAAAACAGCCCCAGACAATCACATTACCATCACCACATTTTACTGTTGGTATGATTTTTTTTTCTTTCTGAAATGTGGTGTTACATTTACACCACACATAATGGGACACACACCTTCAAAAAAGTTCTTGTCCAGAAAAGAGTATTGTCGTGGGGATCATTCAGATGTTTTCTGGCAAAACTGAGAAGAGCCTTTGTGTTCTTTTTGCTCTGAAGTGGTTTTCATCTTGGAACTCTGCCAAGCAAACCATTTTTTATGGTGGAGTAATGAACACTCACCTTAACTGAGGCAAGTGAGACCTGCAGTTTTTTGGATGTTGTTATGGGATCTGTTGTGAACTCTTAGATGAGTTGTTGCTTCACTCTTGGGGTAATTTTGGTCAGCCGGCCACTCCTGGAAAGGTTCTCCACTGTTCCATGTTTTTTTGTAATTTGTAGATAATGGCCCTCACTGTGGTTGGCTGCAGTCACAAAGCTTTAGAAAAGCCTTTATAACCTTTTCCAGACTGGTAGATCTCAATCATTTTCTTTTTGTTTTTGAATTTCTTTGGATCTTAGCATGATAACAAACACTTTTTCACACAGGCCTATGTAGTTTTAAATTTTGTTTTCCCTTAATAATAAAATCATTTATTTCAAAACTGCATGTTGTGTTTACTTGTGTTTACTTTGACTAATGTTGAAATTAGTTTGATGATCTCAACATTAATGTGCGACAAACAGGCAAACAAATCAGTAACACTTTTTCACTTCATTATATATATATATATATATATATATATAATGTGACTCTAGTGAAGCTAGTGGATGTCAAGTGATCCAAAAGAATATAATGGATAAAAAAAATGATAAACAATGAGCAAACAATTCTTTTATGCAAACCGCTTCATTTGATCTCCATTTCAACTCATTTCTGTACATTTTAACAATAATGATTAGATTGAAGAAATATATATTATTCAGTATTCATTCTTTTTTCTTTGGAATGCAAATGCAATTCAGCATGCACAATCTGTCAAGACAGCTGTGAAAGGAAATCATTTTGGAGGCATTGTATTTGTACACAAACGAGCATCTGCTCAATGTAGACTGGAATATTTCCATCAAATGACATCATGGCTGTTTTAACGAAAACAAACGTGTCAGCTACAGATACTGATTGCAATAATGGTGTTTTGAGAAAAGGTCAGCGCATTGACGCTAAAGTGAAACAAACACATTTAGATAAACTGCATTCTATTCTCAGTCAGATTATCTAAATTTCCAACATTCACTTTAAATGAACCAGAACGGCTCTCATCAGACATGTAATGAATTTAGCTAGATGATAATGCTTACTTCCGCGCACTTACTTGTGCATTTAAACATACTCACTGACAACTAGCTCAGACTGGCCAAGATATATTTTAAATATGTGTTAAATATATTTTGTATCTGTAATGTATTTTGTAAGTTGTTCTACCCTTTTTATCAAACACCTTTCTTGAATCGGAAGTCAGATAATATCTCCCTAAGACAACAGACTTTAGGAATACATTTTAACCTTTACTGTTGATTGTGGAATAGTGTAAAACTGGAAAACATACAAAATACAGAATAAGTATGCAAAATCATATATGTAATACGATTGACCAAATAAACAATAAAGTTAACATCTTGCATGTAAGATAGGGATGTAGTGTATGTATAAGTAAACATAAGTAAAAATATAATTACTAGCCTGAAGGGCTTTATTCTGTGAAAACAACTGCCTGAATGTACTTTATTATGTACCCCTTTATTAAACGGCTACTTGCCACAAAACGTAACAATTAGACACAAGCATTGTTCTGAGCTGCAATACTTTATTAATTATTTAATTAACATCATAGCTGACAGAAATGAAAACGGCTTAATGGAGCATACACTAAACTACATATTATTCAGCCACAAGATGGCGGCAAACAGTCAAAAACAGCGGCGTTAGTGACAAGCATATAGATATGGATGTGAAAGTATTCTCTGACATTCAAGATGATTCTAATTATGCGTCTCATTTCAGTTGTTCATTTCAGTGGTTGTTATCTGGGAATTACACCCCTTGGTCTATAAAATATATTTGTTTATAACATACAGTAAGCTACAAATTAGTAAAAAAACTAAAACTGATCCATTCATTTTCATTTCAGCTTAGTCCCTTTATTAATCTGGGGTCGCCACAGCGGAATGAACCGCCAACTTATCCAGCATATGTTTTACGCAGGTGGATGCCCTTCCAGCTGCAACCCATGTCTGGGAAACATCCATACACACCCATTCACACTCATGCACTACGGACAATTTAGCTTACCCAATTCACCTATACTGCATGTCTTTGGACTTGTGGGGGAAACCGGAGGACCCGGAGGAAACCCACGCCAACACAGGGAGAACATGCAAACTCCACACAGAAACGCCAACTGACCCAGCCGAGGCTCGAAGCAGAGATCAGCAACCTTTTTGCTGTGAGGCGAACGTGCTACCCACTGCGCCACTGTGAGGCCCAAACAAAAACTCATATAGTTATAATGTAAGAATTTGAGATTGTGTTGAAATTTTTATTATAAAACATAAAATCTTGGACAGATTTGATTAGCTTAGCATTAGCATAACGTAGCATAACTACATAGCTTATCCTAACAAACCTACAGACAGACCTGCAAAATACATGAAATATGAAATCATAAATTGCGCTTGAAATCTGCCTCATAAAACATAACAGATGGTATTTTTTTGCTCGGCTAAGTATGTGACTTCAGCACATTCTTTACATTGTCGAGGAAGTTGGTCTAACCACTGTAATTTTAAGTAAACCTTGTTTTCAGTCAATTAAACTCTCAGTGAACTGAAACTCATTTGGGTAGCCAGAGAGGCAACAAATGCAATATGGTTAATGGCATCATTTAGCAGAGAGCCGCGGCACACACACTGATGGGGCCCGCTGAAGGAAAGAAAAGAGAAACATTACAAAGTGTAATTACTTTAAGCACCATTAGGGATACAATAACTTTCAGGGAAAACAAAGTCCGGCTTTCGCTTTCCGCTTGAATTGGACAGAGAAAAAGTGCAAAGCTTTGTAACTTTGTCTTTTTCAAATTAAAGAAGAGCAAGGACGGAAAACACTATTGTTGCTTGCATTTAATGCTAGGACAGACATGTGTTTGAATTCTGTTAACCTTTTCTGCTTTAAAAGTCCATTTGTATTCAAAATAATTTTGAATACAAAGCTATTTGGGCTATTTATGCACTTATAATGCCATTAAATTGCTAAAGAAAGCAAACTATTGCTCGGTCCTTATTATTATTTATTCATTTTCTTTTCAGCTTAGTCCCTTTATTAATCTGGGGTCGCCACAGCGGAATTAACCGCCAACTTATCCAGCATATGTCTTACACAGCGGATACCCTTCCAGCTGCAACCCATCACTGGAAACACCCATATGCTCTCATTCACACACATACACTACGGACAATTTAGCTTACCCTATTCACCTATACCGCATGTCTTTGGACTTGTGGGGGAAACCGGAGCACCCGGAGGAAACCCACGCCAACACGGGGAGAACATGCAAACTCCACACAGAAACGCCAACTGACCCAGCCGAGGCTCAAACCAGCGGCCTTCTTGCTGTGAGGCGACAGCGCTACCCACCTTATTATTATGCTATTTTAATTTTGTTGCATAACTTCATAGCAATGTTGGATAACACTTTAAATTAAAGTGTCCCTGTTAACGGCGTTCAAAAAAGTAAGTTATTATTACTAATTACATCATTAAAATTAGATTTGATTAACTTTTCTGAAAAACAATTTAATTGCTAAATAAGTAGTTGAATTACTTAAAATGTAAATGCATAAAAACAGAAATTAAACAATTTATTTCTTATATATATATATATACACATACATACAACAGTTCTGTCTGGTTCTCGATCTGATTGGCTGATGTGATATTCTGCAATAGGAGCACTCGTACAGCCTCTTCACCCTTGTGTATTACTCCGCCCATATAGAGTGACAGCAGATCAATAAACTCACTACAGTTTGACAAATATTGCAGCTGTTGTACAACATAATGTACTTTTGAGGGTTTTTTTTAGGTGAGAATGTAGTTATTTAGATTGCAACTATACACTATTTATAAGGATAGTGTCTATTTTAAAATATTCTGAGATTCAGCGCGTTGGTGGCCATCAGCATGCAGAGCAAAGAAAATGACGGTCGACCGCCACAAGATGGTGACAGAGACCTCATAACAAGTCTTTAGGGGAGAAAAACTCAGCATCGAACTGTTGTATAAATGCAATTTCATACTTGTAGCATTGTGATATGGCTGAATATCGTCACTGGTGGGGCACTAAAGGGGGTCGCACAGCGAATGCTCCGCTCGGCATCATGCCGCTCCGTGCCAAGCAGCGCCATGCATTTTAGAATTCTAAGCATAGATTTCTATTAGGGTACGCACACTGGTGCCGCAAGTCAGCAGCTGTCCATGGTGCCCAGCTATGACTCAGGACACTGTTCATATTGTTGCTGCATCACAGAGCACCATCTGAAAAGTTTAATTTTAAATAACATTCAAATGTGTGCATCTAGTGTGCGATACTTCTATGCGCCTGTGGCCTCAAACCAATACACACCACCCACCAGAGCTGATATATAGCCATATCGCACTGCTACTCATGTGATATTGCTCATATATATATATATATATATATATAAAATCCATGTTCGCATGGGTTTCCTCCGGGTGCTGAACAAATAGTTCAGAAAAGTTAAACATTGTATGTATCCAAAACACAAATTGTTTTAAACCAATGAATATATACCATATATCATACATACCATAATCTTGTCATTTATTTCTTAATCAATTTATTGTTTTTATTAAGCATGTGCAATTGTCAGATAAATGTAACCTTCTTTAGTTAAAAAATCATATTATTCTGAATTGATTTATACAGAAATGTTTAATTTATTTACAGTATTTAAGGCAACTGTATTATAAGTATGAGTTGCTTATTTACAAAGCAAATTGACTTTTTTCAGTGATTAAGTAACTTAATGACGAATTGCTTTGTAACTTATTACACCCAACACTGCTTGTTATGCATGTTCCATGTACTTAGTACAATAATTACAATTAATTATGCATAATTAACTGGAAACAAGTGGTTTTATCAAATTATAATTAGGTCAATAAGAAAATAAATGCATATTATAAGACAATGAACGTTTTTTTTTTTTGACCGTACATGCATATTGTATCAGCCTGTTGTTGGGGATCTTCAAAATCAAGCTACATGCATGGCCTTTGGTAATGCATAATAGGGGCTCTTAAAGGAAAATAGACAGAGTTGAAAACAGCATTCTAAGTTTTAATATAATAAACATTGCTTTCAGCCACAAATGTTGGTTCTGGAACAAATAATGGATTATTGAGATTAAAGACTGACTGTGAGATCAAAAAACAATGTATGTTTAACCAGTATAGAGATATACATGTAATGACAGCAGTATATACGAGTACACCCCATTTTGAAAATAAATATTTTTCTCCATTTCTCAGTGAATATGGGTAATATATATTGGTGCATTTGAACAAAACAGATCTATTAAACAGATATATTTATTAACATAATATCTTTAGAAATGGAAAGATAATACATTTAAATTCATGCAAAATATTGCAAAAAAAAATTACAAACTACAACATTTCAACAAAATTCATTCATTCATTCATTCATTCATTCATTTTCATTTCGGCTTAGTCCCTTTATTAATCTGGGGTCGCCACAGCGGAATGAACCGCCAACTTATCCAGCATATGTTTTACGCAGCGGATGCCCTTCCAGCTGCAACCCATATCTGGGAAACATCCATACACACCCATTCACACTCATACGCTACGGACAATTTAGCTTACCCAATTCACCTATACCGCATGTCTTTGGACTTGTGTTGGAAACCGGAGCACCCGGAGGAAACCCACGCCAACACGGGGAGAACATGCAAACTCCACACAGAAATGCCAACTGACCCAGCCGAGGCTCGAACCAACGACCTTCTTGCTGTGAGGCGATTGTGCTATCCACTGCGCCACCGCTATTTTTGAATATTTTATTTAATATTTTCCCCTTACATATAAATTTGAGCTACTAATTTTTGAACCATTATTGTCAGTTATTTTGTTAGATTAGCTCCAGATTCGGCTTCAGTACTGACTAAACTAATGTATATGCACAAATATAATATTGTAAAGCATCCTATAGAAAACATTAATTTAAATGAGAGATTTGGGGGGGGGGGGAGCACTGCATATCTAAAACAAAACCAGAATAGAGATATACATGTAAAGACTGCAGTAGATTTCAGATTAAAGGGCTGAGGTAAGATGCTAAACGTCTGTTAATACTTTGCAAAACACAAACTCTAAAATTGGTAAAACACAAATACTAAGACATGAAACAGGAGATGGGAATCATGGGTAGCCAACATACGAGAAAGGGAAACACATAAACTAAAATATCGAAACTAAACACAATCCTGACAGAAAACATCTTGCCAGCACCCAGGAGTCCAACAGAAAAACTGTGAAAGAGAAATTGGCTTAAAAAAGACTTGCCACTCAAAACCCTCACACAATATTCTTGCAACTGCATATTAATATTTTGATGTATACTGTGAGGCTGTCGAATGCTTGATTTTGATTGGCTGAAAAACATTGTGCAGTTAATTACATGGAACCACACAGCAAACGTAATTAAGGCATAGCTCTGAAACGGAATGATTATAAATATTTCAAATAAACCGTTTCACTGTTAAAAATCAAATCAAAACTGAACAGAAAAATCCGACACACGTCTTGAAATGCAGCTTTTGAACAGTGTCTTTAGGTGTGGTATAAGCATAATAATTTACTCCAGTCTGTTGAGTTATTAGACAATGCACACCTGATTATTATTCTTTTTTTTTAATAATCCAATGGCTCATCTTCAATTATTGCTTAGAAAACATTCAAAATAACTTACCGCAGCAACACATCGCCAACCAGTTGAATATCCTATCAACAATTTTGCAGAGAAAAAAAAACATGAACATAAACCACTGAAATCACACTGAAGTTTTATACAACACACTTGACATTCAGGCATATGAGCAGACGCCTAATAGAAAACATTCTGCTGCAAACTGAAACGCTATTTGATTTGTCACACCATGAAGTAGTGGTCTAGAAAAAATGTGATTTTGTTGAAATAATAAAAAAACAATGAAGGCTCATGGGACATTAAGCAGTGCTCTCTAAATGTTCCGTATGATATTGTCCTGGTTTTAGATCATTAGCTCTATATGGTCTCCATTGCGTTTCAAGTGCCAACGGAAGATCGTTTTACTGTTATTACTGTGTGCTCAATTAAACCATGAATTTGAGGCCGTTTCAAGTGTTTTCTCAGTGAATCGCTCATGATGACAGAAAGAGCAGCGGGCTTAATGATGTACGGCGCGAGCTACATTTTCAGGTCCTTCCCTTTCTCTCCACCACATCACGATCTCTCCCGAACACACAAAGGAACGGCGATCGATAACACCTGGAAATAACAATTTGCATATTTATTGCGTTCAGCTCTAATAAACCTAAACAAGCGGTTTTAAAAGGTAAAGGCAGCCCTCGGAGACATTTGTGGGGTCGCTGAATAATTTTCGAGGCCTTTATTGTGAGCCTCTCTGTATTCCGTATGGCATGCCTTTAGTGCTTCGTCTCCGTTGACTTGCCGTTGTTTGTGCTCAATTGATCTATCAAGACTATAAAGGCCACATGTTAAAACATAATCTTTGGTCTTTTATTTAAAAAATAGGATTGTTTTTTGTTAATAAGCTTATTATGGATGTATGCCCTTCATCCTCATTCAAAATTCAGATTTTGTTAGAGTTATTTATTGGTTCGGAGATCAATTTTTTTCTTGTTTTCGAATTTAGCTTTTCAATTATCATATGTTTTTGTGGATAAAATATATTGTTTTCAAAATATTAATGTTCATAAACCGTTGGAGACTGTTAGAATTGCAATTCTTTTTCGATTATTTGTATTCATAACAATCAAATATATGATGAAAATGACATTTAAAGAGAAAAATGCCAAATAAGTATTATGAAACATACATTTTTAAGTTGTGTCACTGGTTTTACCGTTTAAAAACATCTATTATTTTGAAATATAATTAACTCTTTTGACATAACTTGCCTTTATCTTCCTATTTCCTGAAGATCTATGTAGAAAAGCCCTTTGTAACTCCACTGTCATTTTTATCTCATGATTTCATGTGAAGCTTTTATTGTTGACATCCTTTATTGTTAAAGGAATTGTAAAAAATTAAATAAAAAATAAAATATTAATGAATTAATCTTCTTAATTTAGTGAGTAGGCTATACCATGATTGTCAACATGTGGTTGGACACCTTGCAGCGTATATTTTGCCAAATGCTTTTTTATTTCTCATGAAAATTGTCACTTGTGTTACTTTTCTTCTGGGTTACACCACTGAAGATCATTGTGTTTCTCACTGATAATACGTTTGTTTCACTGGTGTTACTGTGTTTTTCCCCATGTCACATAATAAAAATGTGTTGAGATGTAATCATTTAAAAGATAATAAATTGACACCTATTGCCTTCTGCTACACTCAAGATTTATGATTTAAAGGATTGCATCATTACATGTTTATATATATTCATTCATTCATTCATTTTCTTTTCAGCTTTGTCCCTTTATTAATTGCCACAACGGAATGAACCGCCAACTTATCCAGCATATGTTTTACGCAGCGGATGCCCTTCCAGCTGCAACCCATCACTGGGAAACACCCATACACACCTATTCTCAGTCATACACTACGGCCAATTTAGCTTACCCAATACACCTATTGCGCATGTCTTTGGACTGTGGAGGAAACCGGAGCACTCTGAGGAAACCCAGCAAACACGGGGAGAACATGCAAACTCCACACAGAAATGCTCGAACCAGCTACCTTCTTGCTGTGAGGCGAGAGCGCTACCCACTGTGCCACCGTGCTGACAGTATCACAGTATATAAAACCGTGCTGCTGGTCTCACGGTATATAAAACAATATATTATTTGTTGAAATAGGTTCAGGGACTTGTTTCATTGGCCATTGGGCTAGTTTTGGGATCATTTTGATTAGCAATTGGTATACTTTTGTAGTGAAAACCTGGCAACCCTGACGTTTCTGTCAAATGAGCCAGCTGAAAACTGGCAGGTTGGTTTGTTCTATTAGTGTAAGGGTTAGAGACTTGTTTGAAGGCTAGTTTGATTGGCCATTGGACTTGTTTTAGGCTAGTTTGATTGGCCATTGTGCTAGTTTTGATTGGCCACAGGGATAATTTTGGTGTTGAAAGCCTGAAAACTGACAAGTTGATTTGTTGCATCAGGGTTAGAGACTTGTTTTAGGCTAGTTTAATTGGGCTAAATTTGATTGGCCATTGGGATACTTTTGTTGTGAAACATTGGCAGCCATGATGTATTGTTGAATGACCAAGCTGAAAACTGGCAAATTGGTTTATTGCATTAGGTTTAAAGACTTGTTTTGGGGCTTTTTTTCGTCTAGTATGATTGGCCTAGGGATAGTTTTGGTATAGTTTTGATTGGCCATTGGTATATTTTTGTTGTGAAACCTGGCACCCCCGATGTTTCTGTAGAATGATCCAGCTGAAAACTCATAAGTTGGTTTGTTGAATTAGGGTTAGAGCATTGTTTTAAGGCTTGTTTTAGGGCAGTTCGATTGACCATTGGGATACTTTTGTTGTGAAAACCTGGCAACCCTGACATTTCTG
>CAIGQW010055277.1:1195566-1209505 GCA_903798125.1 Danio choprae | reverse complement strand
AAACAATGGAGGTCAATGGTTACCAGCTTTCTTCAAAACATATTTTTGTGTTCAACAGAAAAAAAGAAACTCAAACTGGTTTAAAACAAGATAAGAGTAAGTAAATGATGACAGAATTTGAAGTTTTGGATGAACTATCCATTTAACATTTTAATAGAAGTATAATGATTAAGTTAAGCTTTGTTCAAAGCTATTTGCATTAGTTCACCACAAGTACTTTGCGTCCTGGAGTAACAAAAAGTAGCTGGAGTAAGTGCTGGTAAGCAATAAATGCGACGTCGTGTCGAGTTAAAAAAAAGTTTTGTAGTTAAACGTGTGTGCTCTTAGGAGCTTCTTTAATTTCCTCTAATTCCACTCAATACTCTGGAGGTGAGTTCAGTGCCAGGCGATTGCCTTTTTTTTCCCCCCCGTCCGTGGTATCATCATCAATTATCTCAACAGGTTATTTGCTTACTCACTCGAGAAACAATTACTGAAGCTGAAAATGGAATAAATGAATGGACTTCTATTTTAATTAAAGGAGGTGAGCCTTTAACAGTGAGAGGGCCATTAAATTAGGAGCATTTCATTGCTACGCATTGTTGACACAGAACAATGGGGCGTGAAGGAAATGATGCGTTGGGGGCGAGCCGTCACGCTGTACCGAAGCTCCAGCGCGGGCACAATAGGGAGAGAGGGTTTTTCATTTTGAATAACATCTTTTCCACAGGCTCAGATCGCAACACGTCCAGTTATTTATTTGCTCTGTTTAGCATGCTATAGCGCTGAGAAGATACGATCTGAAGTGAGTTCAACATTTTAGTTCAGCGCTCACTAATCGACAAACCCTTTAGTGGAATTTATTTATTTTGTGTTGGATTTAATATCTTCGGCCACAAAATAATGCATGCAGACTACTGACAATGTGCGGCACAGTAAATGAAAAAAGAGCAATACATCAAAATTCTCAACAGCAACATCAGGCAGTCAGCAGATAAACTTGGCCTTGGGCACCAGAGGACATTTCAGCATGAAAATGACCCAAAACACATAGCAAAAGTGGTAAAGAAATGGTTAGCAGACAAAAACATTAACGCTTTGGAGTGGCCCAGCCAGAGTACTGACATAAACCCAATTGAGAATCTATGGAGGGAGTTAAATATCATGGTTCAGAGAGCTTAAGATCAAAAGTTGGAGCTCATTGATAAAGAAAAATGGGCAAAAATACCAGTGGAGACATGCAAAAAGCTGGTCAGCAATTATAGGATGTGTTTGTTTTTTGTAATAGCTAATAAAGGCTTTTCCATTGATTATTGAGAAGGGTCTGAATAATTTTGGACATGCCACTTTTTGTTCAAAAGTAAATAAAAGCTGAGAAATAAATATATTTTTTCCACAATGATGCCTATTGTACATCGTCTTACTATCTTTTGGGAGAAACCGGAGTCATTTATGGTAAAAAAAACTAACAAACAAAAAAACTTGCTGGCTGAATAAAAGTAACTTTAAGTCAGAATATGCAAGGGGTATAAATAATTTCGGGTTTGAGTGCATAGATAGATAGATGAAGTCAAAATTTCTAACCCTTTTGTGAATTTTTTAATTATATTTTTATATACATTTCTTAGATTTCGTTTAACAAAGAAAAGTATTTTTTCAAAACTAACAACCATTGTCTTAGACATGATGACAGAGCATATTCAATATTTATTTAATAATTTATTTAATATTACTTTTACATTTTAAGGTAATTTAAGTGTTTTCAAGTATTTACATGGAATATTTAATATTGATCTATTGTCATTTTCCGCAAATACATCATTATGTAATTTAAGACTTCAATTAGTAGTATACCCTGAATACAATGTAAGTTGATTTTGAATAAAAATATCTGCCTAAAAATGTAAGATGAACATAAGAAGTGGCATATATGGACAGAGTCATGACCTACCGGACTTGAATGGCAGTGTGTGGAAGGACCTCTCCGTCACAGTTCCAGTTGCTCTGGGACGACATGCAGCCACAGGCTCTGTGTTCCCTGCAGATCTGACAGAAGAAGCGTTTGCCTCTCACCCTGCTCTCTCTCAGGTCCATTTCTGAGCCACACTCCTGAAACCTGGGGGTGAAGCGGAACTGCTTGACTCGGTACACCTCCACAAAAGAGTAATCGAACTGTAGAAAAATAGAGAAAAAGATTCATGTTTACTGAATTCATTCATTTTCCTTCAGCTTACTCCTTTATTTATCAGGGGTCGCCACAGCAGAATGAACTGAGCTGCAACCCAGTACTGGGAAACACCCATACACACTCACTTTCACACTATGGCCAATTTAGCTTACCCAATTCACCTATAGCGCATGTCTTTGGACTGTGGGGGACCCGGAGGAAACCCACTCGAACACAGAGAGAACATGCAAACTCCACACAGAAATGCCAACTTGCCCAGCCAGGGACTCGAACCAGCAACCTTCTTGCTATGAGGCAACAGTGCTAACCACTGAGCCACAGTGCCACCCTTTTTACTGAATTCTATTGCAGAAGTACTACATTTTGGGGTAAACTACTGGTAAGAACTCTATTTATAAAGAGAGGAATCATGATGTATTTAGATTGAAAAAAATAACTATTCCAAAAATATTAATCACTTCAACACCAGTAATAATGAAAAATATATATTTCAGAATCATCATTTTACACTAAATAATAGTGTAATGGCTGTTGAAAATACAGCAGTTGTTTTAAAATCGCACACGTATTTAAGACATTAATGTTTTGGCTATTTCTGTATAGGGCAGCACAGTGGCACAGTGGGTAGCGCTCTCGCCTCACAGCAAGAAGGTCGTGGGTTTGAGTCTCGGCTGGGTCAGTTGGCATTTCTGTGTGGAGTTTGCATGTTCTCCCTGTGTTGGCGTGGGTTTCCTCCGGGTGCTCCGGTTTCCCCCACAGTCCAAAGACATGCAGTACAGGTGAATTGGGTAAGCTAAATTGTCCGTAGTGTATGTGTGTGAATGAAAGTGTATGGGTGTTTCCCAGTGATGGGTTGCAGCTGGAAGGGCATCCGCTGCGTAAAACATATGCTGGATAAGTTGGCGGTTCATTCCGCTGTGGCGACCCCAGATAAATAAAGGGACTAAGCCGAAAAGAAAATGAATGAATGAATATTTCTGTATAAATATCAGATATTTATTTCAAGATCATAAAAAAACCTTCTAAACAGTAGCATACTGTAAGTATATACTGCAAAAAATGCAGGGTTCCACACAATTCATATTGTCCCAACACAAACCGATTCAGTTAACTATTAATGATAAAGTGGATTGAACCTAAAATGATTAAGAATTAATATTGCGTTGTTTCAGCTCATTTTAAATAAATCATTAAAACAAGCAAAATTATTATTATTATTTTTTAAAGGATTCAGTTTGTTTAGAAAATGTGAATGAAATTATGAATGGGACCAAATTTCATGAACCAAGTTAATTAGATTTTTTTAAATATTATATTATGTTATATTATATTATATTATATTATATTAACATTATTATTTTTAAAATAATATAAAATAATCACAGAATAAAAGAATATAATGAAAATAAAAATAGTAAAGAAAAGAATAAAATAAAAATAAAATCAGTTCACTGGTTTTCCATTGTTAGAAATCAGTTTCAATATTTCTGATTTGCCCTTAAAATTATATTTGGATCCTTTTTAATGTGGACTTTTACAAGGTTGCTTACTTTTGTGACATATCCAAATATTTGTAATTACTAAGATTATATATTCACAGAGACTGCTCTCAGAAGGAGGCATTTCTATTTAATTAAATGTTTTAGGAGTTAAGCAAAAAAACCCCAACAAAACCAGAAATATTCCCATGACTTTGAAGTTCTTAATGAACAGGAACCCCTGCTGTGACTTCACACTTCAAAGAACAAGATTTGCAGCTCATTTTCTTAAAAAAACAAACAAAATTAACTTACAGTTAATTAAAAATAGATATGAATTGATACTATTATAAAATATACAGTAACCACATGCTGGTTAGCCGTGATGCTTTTTGAACTTTCGTGGTTGCCATAGAGATCGTAAACATTCCTATCATCGACACAAAAAATTAGTTTTTTTTTCTGTTGAGATAAAAACCTGGTCCTTCTTGTTGGTGTGTCGTAGCAGGTGGCGCAAGAAGTCGATTCTGGAGCACTTTCTGACGAGGATGAGGTCAGTCGTTCCATCTGCTAGGTGTGCGGACGGCGACAGCCCTTTAGAACTACGAGGACATGCACAACTCATGTTGGCGGCATTGATGGCCAAGAACTTTCCTCTGATGACCGTCCAGGTGTCCCGACAATCTTAAACACAACAACAACAACATCGCATGAACACTAGTAAACCAATGCGCAGCAAAGTTTACTACTCTCTGGCCATCTGGATAAGTAATTCATTTCCATTCATTACATTAGAGTTTTGTAGATCTTATTAGAATCTAGTTATAATAAAAGAAGTGAGGTAAATCTCAAAGCCCTCGACGATAAATGGGGCTCGACTTACTTTCGTGTTTACATCATTTTAGTCTGTTTTTTATGCCCTACATTCTAAAAGTGTTCAGAAATGACTGGTAAACTACTGCACAGCGCAGTGTACTCTCTGACCATCTGGATGGGTAATTCATGTTTATTAATTATGTAAAGGCTTCTAGTAAATGAACACATGTGGTAAACCTTGTGTTCAGACCTTAAAGGTGGCGTAGAATGTAAATCTGGATATATACCTGTAAACATAGCTGAATATTAAAGAGTGTTTTTGTAAAATCCTGGTGAAAAACAGGCTGATCGGAATAAAAACTAGACTGTGACAATCCACATGGGATCATTTATATGCACGTCCCAGGCTATAATGTTTCCTAGTGAGATTACTACAATTCTCTATTAGTTTTCCTAAGCTTGTGTCATGCTTCATACACAGCAAAAACTGGGAAGTTGAAATTTCGATGTTAAATTTACCTCTCAAAATGTTATTTTAACACATATAATGTAAAATTGTGTCAAGTGTTGGAGTCATTTAAAAGAGTTGATTATCAGAGTTGCTTTAACTCCTACGAGGAGTTATGATGATACTCCGCCCAAGCACTCAGCCCCCCACACATTTCAAGTTAGTCTGTCTTCGAGAGAAATCGTTAACAGCATGGTGTAGTTTTTGGCGGTAAGTACATTTTAAGCTATTATATTTATTCAATTATGATATATGTATAACAGTTGTTTAAACACTTTTTGGGAGTCAAAAAACAACAACTCTACCTTTAGTGTTATATTTTTATGTATTTCTATAATGTTAATTTAACTCCAGAAAGTGTGGAGCTATATAAACTCATAAAAAGCGTTGAAATCAACTCTGTGAGAGTTAATTCAACACTCGTCTTTTTGCTGTGTTTTCATGTTGGACTCTTATTTTGAAAACGGCTTTAAGGAAGTGCAAAGGAGTCGTTTTGGGAAGCAGACAACCATGCATGACCACAAAATGCAGGATATTTGTATTAGAAATGTATTCAATGCCACCCCAAAGAGGCATAAGGTCTAACTGCATGTTTTGTTAGTTTAACGTGTATATTGTGAACTTTGCTGTGTATGTTTGTAATAAGGCAACAAACACATGTAAACGACCGAATTTAAGTGATCTATGCACATTTATGTGGGCTACTTCATACATAACACAACTCAAAAGCAAACTAGGTTACTCTGTATGCATAAAAATAGCTCACTCACTCCATCTAGCTAAAATAAACCTTTCTAGCACTTCAGTTGAAAGGATCGTCATTTAAACAATGAATCTACTCAATTTGTTCAAATATTTTTTGACAACTGATGTATGATTATTTAGCACTTGTCTATTTCAGATGAGTGTGTTTGTGTGAGCATCAGTCACTGACATGAGCTGTGGTAGTGTCAGAGTAGAGCTCATTAATACTCATGACCCTTTCAAATAGGGTCAAAACCACATTCCTAGGGTTGAAAATTGACCTGTAAAAGTATTTCTGGATAATGTTTTGCACTTACCTAAGGCAAATATATTCTATAAAGATTTCAGAGGGCAATTTAATATGTCTCAATGCATTCTATGGCATTCTCAAACTGCTGATATGTGTGGAAATAGTTTCTTATACTTCTCATCCAAGAGCTGTTGCTTTGCTTTGATTTGATTTTTGGCTTCAAATCAGAAGCAAGCATTCAACAGCCCCATAGTATAAATAGTATTATACTGTGAGGCAGTAGAATGCTTGCTTCTGATTCAAAAAAAGCCAAAGCCAAAAAATGAGGGAAAAAACAACAACAACAACAACAACATCAACATAAACAACAACAACAACAACAACAACAAACACTAGATGCAACGAGTAGGAAACTAGTCAATACTTTGTGTCATCTGCATCACTATCACGGAAAGGGGGAGTTTGGGTGGATCAGAAGACCAAGACCCCACTGACAAGGTCCAGAATTTGTCTCCTAAATGAGCTTATTTGTCCTATTTTTGACTGCTTACCATCATAAATTGTGAAAATAACCACTCGAATAAGGCATCGATGGATTTGCTCTTCAGTGTTTGGACTTTCAGCAGTGAAAAAGTAAACCAGACTGAACTTCAACTCTAAAAACTGGACTGACACAGTTTAAATTTACTAGAACTTCTATGTTAAGCTGCTTTGACACAATCTACATTGTAAAAGCACTAATAAAGATGAACTCAATTGAATTGAAAGCTTTAAGACCATTATTATGATTATTATATATTTTTTATTATTATTATTCAAATGGCCAAATTCTTACTGAGGAAAGTTGAATGAGCTGGCCAGTTTATTATTTGCCTATAGGCTACAGGTTTTAACAGATTACATTTCATGATAGATGATAATACCATGATAGATGATATAATAAATTTGTATTTAATTTTTTTATTTGTAGTTTTTTTTTATATTTCTTTATTCAAAAAGGTTTCATTAAAAATGCTAATCTTAAAACAATATTAATAAAATGGTAATATAAAACATACTGTTTAAATGCACATTTGTAAATGAATAATTGCAAAAAGATCCACCTTTTGAAAAAAGAGCTAACCCTTTCAATGGGCTGGCTACAGGCTTGATGGATGTGGATTGTTCTCTAATAATTCGCCCGTCGTCACTTATTATACGTAAAATAATTCCCATAAATCGAAAAGCACGAATAGTTGTGCTGCTCCCTCGCCGATGAAGGCGCTTCCACTTTCTTCCTCATTTACATCATTCTTCCCCTTATTCTTCCCACAAGACTCTATTTATGCCGCACAGTCTAAAAGCGTTCAGGAAATCATCATCATGCACAAATGCCAATTTGGGACTGTGAGGGGCAGAGAGTGTGTCTCTGTAAACAGCACTTATCAGTGCTCAGGGTAAACACACAGAATGCTGGGTAACGGAGGTGCCAGTTGTTCGAAGGGTGCTGAGAGGCAGAGATAATATGCTGTGCGTGTTTGTGTGTGTGTGTGTGCACTCTCTAAATGATCAGCCGGGCGGCAGCTTGAACCATTTGGCCTAATGTTCACAAACAGCGTGCCAGTGGAGCCGACAGATGGGGGTATTACGAATCATGGCTGGAAATGCACTTTGTTGGCCTGTATTGTAGGTGGGCGCATTTACCACAGAGCAGAAACGAGACTTCCTGTTATGGCCCGAGCTCGGTTAAACAGTGGCACACAGAGGATTTTCGAAAAGCTTCTTACCGACATCAGAAACGCTGGCTTCGTCGTCTTTGCTGAGGAGTTTGTCGGGTGTGGATCGACGGCAGATGCTGCACCTGACAAATCAAATGTTGACTTGTTAATGACCAATGATCAAAATTAGTTTTATGTCAGTATTTCTGTGCTTACTCTGAAGATTACAGTGATATGCCATTCGGTTAATGGAGAAAGCTAGATAATGTCATGTTTAGCAGACAGAAATATGTAGTGTAGAAGTATTGAGACTGAAACTGAAAATTTAAACTGAAAAATAGGCTATGCGAAAACATTTGGGCACCTTCTCTTTTGTGTGGATTTCAAAACCTGCAGTTACTTAATGCTGACTGATTACAACACAAAATTGATTTGAATGATTCAGTGAACCTTAACAATGCTAACACATGTGCAAACAATCATGGAAAAGGATATTTAAGATAGCTGATTGCTAGTTGTGCTTCGCCTTATTGTCAACCTGAAAGTAGCAACATGGGAACCTCTCTTTCTAATGACCTAAAAACTAGGATAATTCATCAACATGAATTAGGAGAAGGATGCAAAAATCTATCTCAAAGGTTTAAAGACTCTATCTCCACAGTCAGAAATATAATAAGAAAATGGAAGGTCACAGGAACAGTTCTTGTGCAGGAAAGATGTGCTAGACCAAGAAAAATATCTGAAAGGCAAAGACGAAGAATGGTTAGAATGGTCACAGACAAACCACAGACCACCTCCAAAGAGCTCCAGGAACATCTTGCTGCTAATAATGTCATTGTACATTGTTTCACAGTCAGGCGCACTCTTCACAAAGAACAGCTCAATGGAAGGTTGATGAAGAAGAAGCCTTTTCTGCTTTCTGCCAACAAGAAGAGTTGTTTGAGGTATGCAAAGGTTCATCTGGACAAGCCTAAATCATTTAGGAAAAATATACTGTGGACTTATGCCACAACCATAGCAGCTTTGCATGGCGGAAGAAGAACACAGCATTCCAGGAGAACAACCTGCTCCCTACTGTAAAATATGGTGGAGGGTCCATTATAGTGTGCGGATGTGTGGCAAGCACAGGTACTAGAAACCTTGTCATAGTTAAAGGTCACATGGATTCCACCCAGTATCAGCACATTCTGAAGGACAATGTTCAGGAATCAGTCAAGAGGCTGAAGTTACGGCAGGGTTGGATGTTAAAGCAGGACAATGACCCAAAGCACAGTTCCATATCTACCAAGTAATTCATCCTAAGACATGATACAATGATCTAGAATGGATATCTCAGTCCCCAGCCTTGAACATCATTGAAAATCTCTGGATTCATTTGAAAAGGATCGTTCACGCTTTGCACCCATCAAACCTGACTAAACTGGAGAAATTTTGCAAGCAAGAATGGCCCAAAATGCTTTCAGCAATAATTCAGGGACTTATCCTTGGCTATAAGACTTATCCTTGGCTATATGTCTACAGGCTGTTATTTCAGCAAAAGGTGGCTGTACAAAAGACTGATGTCATTATTATGTTGGGGTGCCCAAATTTTTACTAGTTTTGTTATGACTGAAATTGCATTGCATCTGTTGATTAAATAAACGTCAGTTGGCATTTCTGTGTGGAGTTTGCATGTTCTCCCCGTGTTCACATGGGATTCGTCCAGGTGCACGGTTTCCCCCACAGTCCAAAGACATGGGCTATAGGTGAATTGGGTAAGCTAAATTGTCCGTAGTGTATGTGTGTGAATGAGAGTGTGTGGATGTTTCCCAGTGATGGGTTGCAGCTGGAAGGGCATCCGCTGCATAAAACATATGCTGGATAAGTTGGCAGTTCATTCCGCTGTGGCGACCCCAGATTAATAAAGGGACTAAGCCGAAATGAAAATGAATGAACAAATTGTCCGTAGTGTATGTGTGTGAATAAGAGTGTATAGGTGTTTTTCAGTGATAAGTTGTGGCTGGAAGGGCTTCCGCTGCATAAAACATATGCTGGATAAGTTGGTGGTTCATTCCACTGTGGCGGCCGCTGATTAATAAAGGGACTAAGCCGAAAAGAAAATGAATGAATGTATATATCTTTAGTTTACAGTATAATCAAAACATATCATATGCCTTACCTATATTTTTATAGATTTGTGCTAATGTTTGCTCACAGATTCATATTTTTTGCAAAAAACATTACTGTGATCATATTATGACTAAACATCTAACAAAATAAAGAATTTACCCAAATCGACACTGCGCTTTGTCTCTTGGAGTTCCCAAGTTCTCTTCAGCAGGTAAGAAGGACACGGTTCCCTCATAATAGCGATGCGACAGAAACGTTTTAATCCCTGATAAATGACAATAACAAAAAATTAAAGAAGAATCGCAGGCACTCTAAAAATCAGCAGTTTGATTTTTCTAGACATTTTATGAGACCTGAGATATCGTAACGAGCAGGACCCATCCAGTGCTTCCTCTCGCTGTCTATTAGCATGTCTCCATAGAATCCGTAACCCAACAGCGACACAGAGTAACGCAGGAAACGCTTATCGCTGTGCACTGAGCAGACGTCCATGGGCTGAGAATCACCTGTGAAAAACGACAGAATGGATTTATGGAAAACATAAAACAAGATAATGCAAATTAAAGCAATCAAAGCAAAAAACAAACAAACAAAAAAACCCAAAACAAAAACAAACAAACAAACAAACACTCGAAACAAGATAAAACTGAAAAAACACAAAACAAAACAATATAAAACCAAACAAAACACAAAACAAAATAAAACAAAACGCAAAACAAAATAAAAAAATTAAAACACACCACAAAAAACAAGATAAAAAAACAAAAAAAAAAACAAGATAAAATAAAACAAAACAAAACAAGATAAAATAAAACAAAACAAAAACAAAACAAGATAAAATAAAATAAAACAAAACAAGATAAAATAAAACAAAACAAGATAAAATAAAATAAAACAAAACAAAAACAAAACAAGATAAAATAATAAAACCACAAAACTAAACAAAAAAACTAAACTAAAAATTAAATAAAACAAAACAAACAAAACAAACAAAGAAAAACAAGATAAAAAAAACAAAAACAACTTGATTAAATAAAACGAAACAACACAACAAAACAAACAAAACAAGACAAAATAATTGAATAAAAAAAAGAAAATCATCCTGAAATTTGTACAAATTATGATCTTAGCAATGCATAACAAGGCAAAACAAAACAAGATAAAAGAAAATAAGCTAAAAGAAAACAAAACAAAAAACTAAATTTAAAACGAGACAAAGCAAAACAAAAAACACAAAACAAACTGAGACAAAACAAAAAAACAGCAATATAAAACAAAACAAGATCAAACAAAACAACTGAATTAAAATATAGAGAAAATTGTCCTAAAAGTTGTCCACATTATGTTCTTAGCAATGCATACAAAACAAGACAAAGTAAAACAAAAAACACAAAACAAACCAAGACGAAACAAACAAGATAAAACAAAACAAAACAGCAATATAAAACAAAACAAGATCAAACAAAACAACTGAATTAAAATAGAGAAAATTTTCCTGAAAGTTGTTCAATTTGAGTTCCTAGCAATGCATATTAATACTAAAAATATTTTTGTTTAAAAATCAATACTTCTGACCCATACAATGTACACCCGTGCAGCATGAGACTTTCCCAAACATACATACAGTTGCTAAACACACATCTAACACTGCTGATATGAAAACTCTCACTTACCCACGACCATGTGCAGCGCTGAGGTGACGGGGTCATTTGAGCCAACCGTGGTGTAGCATATACAGTCAGTGGAGCCTGTTTTCGAAAAACACATTTCACGGGTCAGGGGTTCAGAAATGGCCCACGTCTATCTCTTCATAATTCGCTCCGAAAAGGTTAACGTATGAAAATCACACTTTCATTTTCAATTTCACTGGCGTACGGGGAGCCGCCGCAATCTAACCTTCAATTGTGAGCGCTAACCAAACATACCGGGGCCAATGGAGTTTTCGCTCCTTGTGAGAATAAAAAAAAGTTTTTCTTTCTTTTTTTTAACTTAAAAATGACTGAAGCATTGTTATATAGAGAGATGAGATTTCAGATGAGTTCAGCCCTCCTTCTATCTCTTATTCGCTGTCTGCTAATCTAATTCCTCATCCTCAAATTGCTTATTTAACAGCAGAAGGTTGAAGGTTTAAAAACATACTGACAGGACAGACTTATTGTTTCACAGTTACACTACTGTTTGTTAAATGACCGTTCTTTTCTGTGGTGGTTATACGTTTATGATACGGTGATGATATTTAGATGCCGTGGCACTTTAGGATTTAATATGGTACTGCATAATTTTTGTATGTGAGTCTAAAGTGTTTTTTTTGTTTGTTTTTTTTTTGTAAAATTGAGATTTATATGTCACCCCCAAAAAATTTATGAATTAGTCTTCAACTGGTGAATAGTGCGTTAGGATTGGACCATTTTTTAAAATATAAAATAAAATAATGTGTTTATAAAATAAAGTAAAAAATAAAATAAAGTAAAAACAAAAATTAAATTAAATTAAATTATGCAGAGATGCCACTATTTAAAAAAATCTGGAATCTAAGGGTTCAAAAAAATTATAAATAAATAAAAATAAATTAATTAATAAATACATAAATAAATGAACAAAATTTGGCAGTGATGTCACTACTTGAATATAACATAAAACAAAATAAAATAAAATAGGACAAAATTTGGCAGAGATGCCATTATTTAATAAATAAATAAATAAATAAATAAATAAATAAATAAATAAATAAATAAATACATAGATAAATAAATAATAATTTAAAGAGATGCCACTATTTGAAATTCTGGAATATAAGCATTCCAAAAGAATAAAATTAAATAAAATTAAATAAAATTAAGTTAAACATTTCTTCATGGGCCATGATCTTTACTTAATATTCTAAAAAATAAAAATGTAATCTTTATTCTAATTACACATAATTCAAGACCACGTTCCAAGACCAATTCAAGACCATGAATGTGTATTACAAAACCTTGGCAATGTAATGTTACTTTTAAAAAATATATTAGTATAAACGTATCAATTAAATAAAATGAATTATGTATGTAATGATTCATTAAAATGTTTGAAAGGATGTATAATATAAATAATTAAACCAGGAAATTTTTTTTAAATAAAAGACCATGGTATATAATGAATTAATAACATGGTGTAGATAAAAAAAAAAGATTATTGTAATACATCAAATATTCTGTCGTATTATAGCCTATCCAATTAATTATTATTATTATTATTATTATTATTATTATTATTATTATTAGTATTATTATTATCTAATATAAAAATAATAACTATTATTATTATTATCATCATCATTAAATAAAATTATTAATGATTATTAATAATAAAATAATAATAATAATAGTTATTAACAACAATTATTATTATTATTATTATTATTATTATTATTATTATTAATAATAATAAATTAATTAATTAAATAAAAAACAACAACAACAATTACAATAATAACAATAATTTTAATTACCATTATTTTTTATTATTATACATTGTTTAAAAGCAAGGTAGGAGCTTTGCAGCTTTTAATTTGTCAGTGGTTTCAGATCCTTTCATATGCAGAATTAAGTTAGCATATCAAATATGATAAACATCACATAATAAAAACATGCACAATTATGCAAAACAGACTAAAATGAAAGTGGGTATTTGTTACATGACTAAAAAAAGGTATTACTACGATTCTTATTGGTCAGTAGTTTCTAATGCTTTCATCTATTGCACACTGGAGTCAAAGAAGTCTCTCAAATCTCAGATCAGATGTCATTCAGGAATGAGATAAAGGAGCAGAAGCTGTTCTCTGGGATCTGTCACTTGTCCTTGTGTGTCTGGACAACGTGAGATAAGGCCATAAATGGACAGAATTACCCACGCCGATAATGTAACTGATAGCAACATGCACTCTTAAAGGTTTGCCATTGTCAGGTTTATATGGCAAACAGTAATATCAGAAAACACCATTTGATAAGCTAAAGTCATTAAGTCATCAATTGTAAAGCAATTGTAGAGCTCTTGTTAAGAGCACTCTGCAAAGCATGTCTGACGTTGACTATTTATTATTAGTGTCTTTACCCAAATGCTGAATGCTTTTCTTTCACATTCTTTGCACGGATGGGTGGATGAAAAAAACAAAAAACAAATAAACATAAA
>CAIGQW010055277.1:1146809-1171584 GCA_903798125.1 Danio choprae | reverse complement strand
AATGTTTAGGCCCACCAAAACATCTTAGTGTTATATTGTTATACACTTAACTTTTTCAAGATTTTTTATTTTTTTTGCCTGACTTGAAACTAGACACAATAATCTGTTTATAATAAATAATCTATATCATGATGAATATAACATTATTGCGCATCAAAGACATGTTTATCATAAATTGCTTAAATTTGCAGCAATTTAAAGCCCACTTTTGATTGCTTGTAGTCATTAATAGTTGATTGGGGTAAAGTTGCTTTTATATTCGCACATTCAGACTTTTAATATAATTTCAGAAAAGCAATCTTTGCAAATTCTAAATAAATAAATCATATTAACAGCCAGTGACTATCAAAATACAACATATTGTCAGTAAATAAATAGTGCTAGTGTTGTTTTGAAGTCATACTTACATGCGGTTCCAGACTGAATATTCAAAGTAGTGGTAAACAATATACCTTAGGGACCGTGTCACAAGTTGTCAGGCTGTGCTCATAACAACAATACCCCATTATAATTGATCTCAATTATCCTTTTTAATATCTGCTTTACTATTTTAATGAACGCCAAAGTATGAATGTGCAAATATATAACCAACTTTACCTCAATTCAAAGTTGGGTTTCTTGTTAGAATCTTTCTAGAGTATCACAAGCATCTTTTATAAAGCACAGACATGTTTGGAGTCTAAAATATTTCAAAAAGTTCTGAGGCAGCAGTGTTTTATGCCATTTTACGCGTCATTCAAGTTGGCAGCGATTTATTGCGTCATAAATGGTGTTCAGTACACGTTCTGAGTAAGCGAAAACGACTGCGTTGTGATCCCTTGTACATGCGATGCCCACGACTGATGTCTACTAGGTAGACAGCTCGTTCTGTTTTGAGACACTCAAACCTTTTGAACGAACAACAAGCAGCGAAAGGCGTTGTGTAGCAGCAATAGTGGTATTATTGTATTAAAAATGTAACTCACCCGCTTTGACAGCTCCATATATGGCGCGTCCGGTGTGTTTTTTGGCGTTTTGTACGTCTTTCCACGCGAGAATCGCGCAGTTTAATGTGACCTCATACAGTCTGCGCTGAACTCTCAGCTCAGAACACAACAGAGGCGACTGCTTCTCCATTTCTGCCCTTAACAACTAATGCGCACTAGTTATCTCACTTTCATCTTCAAAACGGGTTTATGCTATACCACCCGACGCTTTAAATGACTGTGAAATAAATATAATAGCTACAACGATGCTCGTTCTCTCCTAAGCACTCTGGCTACATAGCGGTTTCTCTCTTGGTAAAGTAGGAGGAGACACGGAATATGCGTCACGCGTAATCCTATTGCAGGAAGTGCTTTTTTTGTGTGTACTGTCAACAATAATTAGAAGACACCGTTTATTAGAGGGTTTTGGTTTCATGTTTTGAAAACTTCAACTCCCTTACTATTTGCTTTATTTATCATTTATTTTATTTGCTATTATTTTATTTAATCATATATATTTTTATTGTGTTATTATTAATATGGATGAAAATATTATGAATGTAAATTTATCAAAATTATTAATGCCTTTCTGTTATTGGTGAAGCATTGACAATAATAGTACAAAATAGAATACACTGCTATCTATTATATTATATTATATTATATTATAGTATATTATATTATATTATAGGCCTCACAGTGGCGCAGTGGGTAGCACGTTCGCCTCACAGCAAGAAGGTCGCTGGTTCGAGCCTCGGCTGGGTCAGTTGGCGTTTCTGTGTGGAGTTTGCATATTCTCCCTGTGTTGGCGTGGGTTTCCTCCGGCTGCTCCGGTTTCCCCCACAAGTCCAAAGACATGCGGTACAGGTGAATTGGGTAGACTAAATTGCCCATAGTGTATGAGTGTGAATAGGTGTGTATGGATGCTCCCCAGAGATGGGTTGCAGCTGGAAGGGCATCCGCTGCGTAAAACATATGCTGGATAAGTTGGCGGTTCATTCCGCTGTGGCGACCCCAGATTAATAAAGGGACTAAGCCGAAGTGAAAATGAATGAATGAATGAATATTATATTATGTGAACTGTCATAAAATATTAGAATGCTGTAAATACAATATTTTGGAATGAACTTTCTTGCTATTCGTCATCTTAAGTATGTAATGTTGGGATTAATGTAACGTGAAGACCGATTGTTTTTTATAAAGTCACAATACAGTCGTAAGTAAATGAAATTGTAGGTTTGGGATCGGAACGTAATTATTTTGAAATTCTTGCAAATAACATATTAAAACATTTATTCAGTTCTTATAATATAATAATATACAATATGTTCTTGCCACATTCTTTCTGGAATTCATTTTTGAATCACGTAAATTATACCATATCCAAAACAGCAATTTTCATCCAGTGAAAAAGTATAGTATGCATGACATTTAATAATGTTAATCGTTGTCCATTTCTGTAAAACACTTGTCATATTAAATGTTTGGCTTTGCTAGGCAGACAACAGCAACAATCTAAGAAACATATAAATAATAATCTACATTACATTGATACAAACATGTACTCTTTAGAACATGGTTTCTATATATAGTAAATTGTTTTGTTTCATCTATTGTTTTACCGAATTCCCTTGCAGAAAATAACAACAACTTTAAAAAACGAAAGAAGTCGTATAGAGATTTCCACTCGTGATTGGCTGTTCAGCAGCCACTCATGAGTCCCTTTAACCAATCTCTAGTGCGCTTATGTGCGGTAGGCGGTACCAACATGGCGGCTCTCTGAGTTTGCGAAGAGAAATTGATGTGTAAATAAACTCTTCGTGCACGACTTGCGAAACGTATCAGCCCCTTTCTCTAAATTAATATATGAGCGAGTGCTCCGAAGCCAAACGATGTCAAGTGACGGCAACAAAAAGCAGTTCTGGAAGAGAAACACAGCCAAGGTTCCTGGGAAGTGAGTGACGTGTTCATGCTAATGTCTCTGTGTTAGCTATGTGTCTGTATTTATGTCTGTTCAATTACATATGCAACAAATTAAACAATCCCTTTCAACGCTAGATTTCAACAGAGGATATCTGTATATTCGTTACGACACGTGTCACTCAAATCTGATCTTTTTTAGGCATGTGATTGTGTGCTAGCTTCATGTTTTCATTGAAGTTATTGATGGACTATATTTGTATTGATCGTAATTATATTCTTCTTACACTGACGTGTGAGGTCTGACCTGCGTAGTTTGTGACGATGATATCTGTTATCAAAGCTCAGTGGTTATATTCTAGTTCATAAATCAGGTGTTAGCCTACTAGCTATAGGATGCTAGGCCCTCTTTTGACAAGTCTTAAGTTATGAAAGTTTTATTATTATTTGTTTTATTTGTAAAACGTCTTCGTTGTTTTGAAGTCATTCTTATGTGTGATTTCATATTTAGTTATTTAGCAGATGCTTTTGTACAAAACGACTTACAATTGAGGAGAGGAGGCAGTACACACAAGAAGTGATTTTTTTATTTTATTTTATAAAGGAACTATTAGTGCTCAGAGAATTAAGTGCTGGAGTAAGGAGGGGGAGTGTTTTTGTTTTTTTTAAATATAGAGAAGAGTGTTTCTATAGGTGGATTGTCAAGCCCACTCTCGTGTGTGTGAGGCACACTTCATAAATGTATTTACTTACTTTTTGATTGCAAGACACTGTCTGGTGCAAAACTGGTGGAAGTGTCTGTTAAAGTGTCTGTAAGATGTAAGTGTCTGTAAGACAATTAAGTTGTCCCCCCCAAAAAACTCAAGATTCGTGTTGTTTCAGCTCATCTAATATAAGTAGTTTGAGCAAACAGCAAGCGTAATTTTTTTTGAGTGTACGATCACGATCAAAGAAAAAAATATTAAGGCAACTGTTAGTATGGTGGTATATACTCAACTATTAATACATTACTATAGTCTCTGCTGTCAACTAGGAAAATAATGCTTCGTGGATAACAGAACTGCAATATTTTCAGTTCCTTTTTTTTTATTCTGCTGCAGTAACGGATCATTTCAAAACATAATGTCACAATTTACTTTATTTTGCTATATTCAGTTATAGAACTAACTTAAGGGTCCTGCATCTATTAGTAAAAAAAAATAAAAATAAAAAAATATATATATATATATAAAACATCTGAATTGTACAACAAGAATTGTACAAACCTTTCAAGAGTTTTAGATTTGAAATATATATTTTTAAAGAAGCCTCTTCTGCTTGCCAAGTTTTATTTATTTATTTGCATTTATTTGATCCAAAACAGTAAAAAAACTGTAATATTTTTTTAAGTAAATATTTTCTTAATTAAATATTTTTATAGTCTAATTTATTGCAGTGATTTTAAAGCTGAATTTTTAGCATCATTAATCTAGTCTCTTGATCCTTCAGAAAGCATCTTCATATGCTGATTTGATGCTCAAAAATGTATTATTTATAATAATATAATTATTATTATTATAAAAGAAGTAGAAGAAGGAGAATGTTGAAAATAATAATAACAGTGTTTATTAAGAGTTGAGTAATTTATTTTTTTTTCAGGATTTTTTGAAGAATAGAAGGAAAAAAAAAACATTATATTTTTAACACCTGAAATAGAAAGCTAACATTATACACTGTATTCAAAAGCTTGGAGTCAGTATCATCTTTTTGAAATGTTTTTATTCATTTTTATTTATGTATTAATTTATTTTAGTTAAATGAATTATAGAAATTTATACTTTCATTTAGCAAAGATGCTTTTAATTGATCGAAGTTGATGATAAAGAAATTTATAATGTCACAAAAGTTCTGTGTTTCAGATAAATGCTGTTCTTCGGAACTCTATTCATCAGAGAAAGCTGAAAAAATGACTCTGCTGTTTTCAATATTAAATTATTATTTTTTTAACAGCAAATCAACATATTGGAATGATTTCTGAAAGATCATGCGACTAGAGTAACGATGCAAAAATTTTACTTTGAAATGACAGAAATTAATGTCAAATTAAATATATATTTAAATAGAAATGTAAATATTTTAAATGTAAAAATATATATATATTTTATTTTGGCTGCCCTTTTGATAAAAAAAAAAACAGGATTGGTGAGCAGAAAAAAACTGCTCGTCTTTAAAAATGTTACAAATCTTACCATTATAAATCTTTTGACCTGTAGTGTAGTTGTAAATCTAACATGTTTATACGTCTTTTAAATGAAGCATAGTTGTGTTTGATTGAAAAGGAGAATTGCTTCATTACTTCCTGAATTGTCAAACTGTCTTATTATTTTCACATTATATAATAGAAATAGAATAAATGAATAGAGATTTTTTTCTTCTTTATCTAAAAAGTGTCTTAACACTTTTTTATCTTCTTTTTCACAGTATCCAACATGTTTATGGAGCCCAACATCCCCCATTTGATCCTCTGCTACATGCCAGGTAAGAGTTGTATTGAAAATAAATGATGTGTTTGTAAATCTAAACAAATGTTGGTTTTTAGTGTATTTTTACTGACTAAGGGTTTTTTAATTGCTGAATCAGCATTCAAACCTTCTAAAATAAAGAACATACAAATAAATCCTTTTACGTCCTTTTGCTTTACTTTTTTAAGTAGGTCTTAGTCAAATATATTACTTTTTAATTAAAGATAACATTTCCACCCTTTGCAATAAAGTGCACAGAATAATCATTCACAGTAAACCCATAAACAACATATAATAATGTGAGGGTCACTTATGACGTTGACTTAGCATTGTATAAAAAAAATGGAAGTGCTGTAACCATTATTGTCAGTTCACACTTGTTGTCGTGTTCTTTGTAACAACAGCAGATGTTACTACGATGAATCAGCAAATCCTACCCATTAAAGTGCCACGTGAAACTACATGCCTGAGCTCGGCCAGAAGCAGCGGCCTTTGTTGTTATTAGAATGAGATAATTAGCATGGGTACTGCTGGAGGAAATATGATTTTTAAAATGCACTAGCTGTGGTGAAAATGCAACACACAGTTAGTAAGATAAATGTATTAGCCCTCCTGTGAATTTAATTCTGTTCTTAAATGAGTAATTTCTTAAAAAGTAAAGTCATTTCTTAAAGAAACAACCCATTTAAAAAAAAAATAGGCTCATTTTACAAATCACCTAGAGTTAAACAGTTGAGTTTGACCATCATTGAATCCATTCAGCTGATCTCCAGCTCTCGCAGGAGCACTTTTAGCTTAGCATAGATTCAATTCAATTCAATTCAATTCAAGTTTATTTATATAGCGTTTTTTACAGTGTACATTGTGTCAAAGCAGCTTAACATGTTCTAGTAAATGTTCATGTTCTGGATTGTTATAGATGAAAATAGCAGTTATATAAACAAACATGTAAAGCATATGAGAGGTTCTAACACAATGTCTGGTGCATTAAGACAGGAGGAGTGTGTTCTACAGGTGGTTGTCAAACCAGCTCACCTGTGTGGAGCACACTCATGCATCATACCATTGATGCATTGAGTGTATGCTTTACTAAAAAGATTGGTCTTTAATCTAGTTTTAAACTGAGAGAGTGTGTCTGAGCCTCGGACATTATCAGGAAGGCTATTTCAGAGTTTAGGAGCTATAAATGAGAAGGCTCGACCTCCTTTACTTGACTTTGCTATTCTAGGTACTACCAGAAGCCCTGAGTTTTGAGATCTTAAAGAGCGGGTTGGATTGTAGTGAGACAGAAGGTTGGTTGGATAAACAGGACCTCGATTATTTAAAGCTTTATAGGTAAGAAGCAATATTTTGTAATCAATACGGAACTTAACAGGCAGCCAGTGTAAGGAGGATAAAATTGGGGTGATATGATCATATTTTCTAGACCTGGTAAGAACTCTGGCAGCTGCATTTTGTGCTAGCTGAAGTTTATTAATAGAGGATGCTGGGCAACCAGTGAACAGAGCATTACAGTAATCCAGCCTAGAAGTCCTAAAAGCATGAACTAGCTTTTCTGAATCTGAGATGGATAGCATATTTCTTAACTTAGCGATATTTCTCAGATGAAAGAAGGCAGTTTTTGTGACATGGGAGATATGATTTTCAATAGTTAAATTGCTGTCTAATATAACGTCCAGATCTTTTACAGTAAAGCTTTTACAGTAGAGCATAGATCATTGAATTGGATTAGACCATTAGCATCTTGTTCCAGAATTAGCAATTTTGATAATTTTCTTATTTAAAGCTTGACTCTTTTGTAGTTACTTCATGTACGAAGACTGATGGAAAAATTAAAAGTTGCTATTTTCTAGACAGATATGGCTAGGAAGTATATTGTCAAAATGTAATTGGGGATACTGGCAGTGCGTGAAGTTACACAGACAGAAAAAAGACAGACATTCTTACACGGAATGTACATTTTCAAAAGAGGAAAAAAACTGAAACATTGAATTGGATTAGACATTAGTATCTCGCTAAAAAAAATGCTAATGGTCTAATTCAATTAAAAGCTAAAAGTGCTCCCGCCAGACACAGAATAGATTCAAAAATGGTAAAAGTCAACTTTATAACTCTGTGACTTGCAAAATGTTTGGCATGTTTTTAAAAGAAAGAAGTGTTCCTTGAATAATATTCCCATATACTAGTCCACATCTCAATTTGAGTGGCTTACATCACTACTTATGATTTATTAATCCAAATTCTGCCAAATCCTCTGAACTCATTATACAGCTTATACATTCCTTGTAATACAGCTAACTATTTATATGCCTGCATTCTGGAGTTCCATCCAAATATTGGGGGTGTCAGAGAAACCAGAATGATGAATTAATTAATAATCGAGTAAATGTATAAAGTCCTCCTTGTCAAGATTACTTGAGTCAAAGTGCAAAAGTTCTTGATTTTTACTTTAAAGTACTCACTGATGAATGTTATTTTGCAAGAAAAATTAATGTCCAATACTTGTCGTACTCTAATAACCACACAGATAATTGTTGATGATTCAAGTGAAAACCACATTCACATGCTGAACCCCATTCAGATCATGTTGTATAGATAGATCATTTGAATCAGATCGAATCATTGAGTTGTTTACTGGAGACTCACTTTGAATGGATCATCTGGATCAGTGAATCATTTATTTGAGACTCACTTTGAGTGTATCAATTGAATCATTGAGTTTTTTACTGACAACTCACTCTGAACGGATCAATTGAATCATTGAATTGGTTACTAGAGACTCACTATGAATGGATCATTTGAATCAGTGAATCATTTGTTGGAGACTCACTTTTAATACATCACTTAAATCAGTGAGAGTTTTTTTACTGGAGACTCACTCTTAATAGATCATTGCAATCAGTGAACCGTTTATTGGAGACTCACTCTCAACAGATCAAATGGATTAGTGAATTGTTTACTGAAGACTCAATCCAAACTGATCATTTGAATCAGTGAGTTGGTTACTGGAGGCTCAGTCTAAATTGATTATTTTAATCAGTGAATAATTTGTTGAATACTCGCTTTGAATGGATCACTTGAATTAGTGAGTTGCTTACTGATAACTCACTCTGAACGCATCAATTGAATCAATGAGTTGGTTACTGGAGACTGAATAGTTGAAGACTGAATGGATTATTTGAATCAGTGAGTTACTGGAGACTCACTCTGAATGAATCACTTGAACCAGTGAGTTGCTTACTGACAACTCACTCTGAATAAATCAGTTGACTCAGTGAGTGGTTAACTGGAGACTCGCTCTGAACGGATCATTTGTATCAGTGAATCATTTTTGGAGACTCACTTTTAATGATGACTTAAATCAGTGATTTGTTTACTGAATACTCATTCTGAACTGCTTATTTTAATCAGTGAGTTGTTTACTGGAGACTCACACTAAATTTGACTCACTCTGAATCATTTGAATAAGTAAATCATTTATTGGTGACTCAAACTGTACAGCTCACTTGAGTCAGTGAGTTGTTTACTCATGAACAGATGTCAGTTCAATTCACAAATTAATTGTTCAGTGCAACTCTTTTACAATTCGTGAACTGATTTACAACTGATTATTGTTCATTTATTATTTGATTATTGGTTAACAAGTTAAAGCTTGTTCACAAATTAAATGCCAATTTCTTTTTTTCACTTTTTACTCAACTTTATTCAAGAAATCGAGTACTGTATTTTGTTTTGGAATGTAGAGAAATAAATGTTTCCTAAAATAATAGTAATACTCCAATAAAATACGTATACTTAAAATATTACTTAAAATATTACTTAAGTACTAAAAGTAAAAAAAAAAAAAACTTACTGTCCACCATTGATGATTTTTGGGTTCTGTATGATTTGTATTTGTGTATATGTAGCATATTAATAGAAGTTATACACAGAACACCAGCACTCTGTGTAAGATTGATATATTAATAAAATCCAAATTTTCTGTTGCAGTTTGATGAAAGCAGGAAACAAGCATCCATCCGCTTCTACTCCAGGCAAACCAAAGAAAGCCACCACCTTCCAGGAGTTTGAGAGCATCACCAGTGACGCCTGGGACGTGGGAGACGATGACGACGAACTTCTTGCCTTGGCAGCCCAAAATCTCAACATCGAGGTTGTCATGGAGACAGCCAATAAGGTGATTGAGAACCACAGCAAGCTTCAGGAAAGACGACAGCAGCAGATGGAGAAGATGACTGAGCCTGATGAAAAGTATGGAGAGGAGGTACACGAGGATGAGGAGGAGGAGCCGGAGGAAGAGGAGGAGCGAGAGGAAGGGGTGGAGACAACAGACTTGTCGTTCAGTTCAGACGCTCTTCCACTCGGCGACAATAGACTGGTGAAGTCACACAGTGAAGCTCCTATTGGCTCACCTAAAGGTCAGTCAAACATCAACATACAACTGGCTTTCCTGTCTCTGTTTACTGTTTTCGACTGGTTTGGGTGGGGGTTCATGTTTGGTGTAATAAAAACTGACATTACTACTAGGTTGTTGTTATTGTAAACTAAACATATTGAAAAATGTAAAAGTCAATTTTGGACAGTCATTGAGTAAAACAAATATACATTTTATGTGGAAAACTTTTAGGGCTGGAACAAATAATTGATAAAATCGATAATGAAATTCGTTGTCAGCAAATGTCGTTCTCGATTCGTTGAGGTGCTCATGCGACAACACAGCTGTTCGCGCAATGGAGGGTACAGAGCCGGTGTTGTGTCGAATTCAGTTTCCTCTATGTTCCCCTCAGTTTTGTGTTCCCGCTATGTAAACTGTATTCACGTACAGACCGCGGCCTCATGGAAGCCGGGGGTTATCATTTGCGAAAACGTGCCAGTGCTCTGTACGCGAATAAAGTTTGCGTAGCGGAAATGCTAGAAAACATAGTTTACCTGTTCTTCTGCCTCTGTTTCAAAAATAAATATTTACTGTTTTATTATTTATAATATTAACAAATTCTGTTGCTTATCTTACTGCCATCGTGTTTATGTCCTAATTTTATAGTGTAAATATAGTAGGAGTACAACACTTGTTTTAGCTTTTTGTTTATTTATATTTTAGATATTTAGAGAAATTTTTCTGTTCAAAAACAAACGTTGTTTTTCATTTATGGTTTAAAATGTCAAAATTAAAGATCTTTAAATTCAATACGTGGCTTTTTAAAGTATAGTTTTGTACTTCGATAAGACCCTGATTTATAGTTTTATATAGTTATAATAAGCAAAATGGCTGTTTTGTTTTTATCCAATTAATTGAAAAATTAATCACCCAACTAATCGATTGTCAAAAAAATGAATGGCATTTGAAAATATATGTTAAAAACAAAATACTTTAATCTTATACAAATACTGAAGTAATCCAAAGTTATGATATTATTAATCATAATAATAATAATAATAATAATAATAATAATAATAATAATAATAATAATAATAATAATAACCAAATAAATACTAGTAGATCTTCACAACTGAAGAGGATTAGGGCCAAGCAATAAATAAAAAAAAGAACCATGTCAATAATAAAGTCATTATAATGCAAGATTAAACTTTTCTGTCTATTTATGCTTTTTTTGTACGTTTTTCTCTGAATTAAATGATTTTATTCCTGACATATTGTTTAAATTACATTTTAAAGTTTAATCTGACATCATAATGACTTTAATCACAATTTTACATTTTTGTATTAATGCTTGGTCCTAATCCTATTCTATTTTTCACCCACAAGATATGCAATAAAACGTTTAGTTTTGATTATTACATTTCTAGTGTCATGTTAAGGCATTGATTGTCGCCAAGTGTCAAGACATTTGTAGCAAAGATCAACCAATGTTCAGTATACAAGAGTTTGTCTATTAAATTATACATACGATCAAAAAATCGAGCAGTAGCTTTCTGCTTTCTACTCTTCTTAGCTAATTAGCATGACCTTCATTAAATGGTTTAATCTAACTTGCGATAATTAACTGGAGGCTGTAACGTATAAACCTTTTGAGGCCCAGGCAAACTGGCATGAGTGGAATACCAATGTTTATTATGATAATATATAGGATTTGTTTTTGGACTTACTTATGACTCAGACTTTCAGTATAATTCTTCTGTAGGAGAGCAAATCAAATGAACACATCCTAATTTCAATACCATTACAGTCTCAGATCTTCATTGCACTGCAGTGACCTGAAGGGCTACTTTCAATGGAAGAATAGAAGAACAACTTAAAAGTTAAATTTATTCATTGGTCAATGAGGATTATATAATAGGTGGATATGGTCTGAAGCTTCTTTTGAGGATAACATCTTTTTAGGTCTCATTAAATTGATAGTTCAACCAAAAAATTGAAAATTCTGTCATTTACTTACCCTTCACTTGTTCAAAACCTATTTGAGTTTCTTTCTTCTGTTGAACACAGAAGAAGATATTTCGAAAAATGATTACTATGGGTTAACTTTTTTCCCCAATGGGTTCCAGCTACTAGCATATTTCAAAATATCTTCTATTTTGACGGTTTAAAGTCCATGTGAAATCAAACTTTGCAATGTTTATTTTGCTAGCGCACTTAGTTATTCTTTAGGTGAACAATTAATCCATGCAAATCCACAAAAAAAAAAAATCTTCAATCAAATCCTGACCATTTGCTTTTGCACTTGGAGTGGCTGTTCTTCTTTTTTGACATCAGTTTGATGGATCCAGCTACAGTATTCTTAACCACGCCCCTCTTACTGTTATTTTTTTATGAGTGAATGATGCGCAAAAAGAAAGCCCCGCCCCCTACTCAAGATTCAGTTTCAGTTGGAAGTACGTCAACATGCTGAAATAAAAGTCCTAGCAACTAGCGATTCACTCAGACTTTACAACCACATAAGGGACAGTAGGCAAGGCAAGTTTATTTATTTAGCACATTTCATACACAGTGGTAATTCAAAGTGCTTTACGTAAACAAGAATAAAAGAAACAAACAAAAAACAAGAATAAAAATATTAAAAACAGATAAAAATGTGCTAAAATGTGTTAAAACAGGTTTTAAAAGATTGAAAAAGAATTTATTCAGTAAAGGCACAGCTAAACAGATGTGTTTTAAGTCTTGATTTGAATGTGCCTAATGTTGGAGCACGTCTGATCATTTCTGGAAGCTGATTCCAAAAGCGGGGGGGCGTAGTAGCTGGAGGCGGATTCACCCTGCTTTGACTGAACTCTTGGAATTTCTAGTTTATATGATCCTAAAGATCTGAGTTATCTATTAGGTTTGTATTCAGTGAGCATATCTAATGTTTTGAGGTCCTAGGCCATTTAGTGATTTATAGACAAGTACTACTTTAAAACCTATTCTGAATGTAACTGGGAGCCAGTACAAAGACCTGAGGACAGGTGTGATATGCTTGGATTTTCTGGTGCTGGTCAGAATCCTGGCAGCAGCGTTCTAGATAAGCTGCAACTGTCTCACTGTCTTTTTGGAAAGGCCAATGAGGAGCCCATTACAGTAATCCACCCTGCTGCTGATAAAAGCATGAACAAGTTTCCCTAAATCCTCACTGGAAACAAAGCATTTAATTCTTGCAATGTTTTTGAGATGATAGTATGCTGATTTAGTTACTGTTTTGACATTGGCTACTGAAACTTAGATCTGATTCCAGAATCACACCAAGATTCTTGACTTTATTTTTTTGTTGTTTAACCCCTAGAGTGAAGGTGCGCATTCACCTTGAGAACCTCATCTTTGCTCCCAAATGCAATGACTTCAGTTTTCTCTTTGTTTAACTAAAGAAAGTTTTGGCACATGCGACTGTTAATTTCATCAATGCATTGGAAGTGGGTGTCAATGGGGCTGTAGTCATTACGCAATAATGCTAAGTATATCTGAACAATAATAAGGTCATTTAAAATTTTCGGTGAAGTAACCTTAATATGAATGTATAAATGCAATTACTTATGTACTACAGTGTATATCAGACAAGGAGCGTCTGTTTTCACCAACATGCCCGCACTGACTGACAGTTCTTCCGTTCTTTTGTTTACCAACCTGATTGGTGGCGAATGACTATTAATGGACTTCCCGTTGACGTGTTCTGCCTCTGCTCTAATGGCACTTTGTGTTGACACTGTCAGCAGCCGTCACGCACTGTCTAATTTCTGCAGGGATTACACAAACATCGTTAAATGCGGATGTTATGATGCTTAATGCGAGAATAATCTCTCAAAGTCACACAGAGACACATTCAATGCCTCTAACAGGCATACAATCACATTTTATAGTGACACTCAGTGTTTGGGCAGCATGATTATTAAGTGTTAAAAAAGCACAAAAAATGGCTTCACCGAGGCATTGCGATTTCTTTGTAACATGCGTGCACTGAAAAAACAGCAGCATTTATACAGTAGAATGTTTTCAATTAGTCACAACTCTCACCCACTAAGTGGCATTAAATAAGAGTGTGTAAATACAGTAGAACCATTACAATTATACATGCCCTTGATTTTTCCCCTATATTTATGTTGTTGGCTTATGTTAAGAGCTTTAAATTTGAAAAAAAAAAATTCCAACACCAGTTTATACTTCAGCCCTACCAAAAAACAACAACAATAATAATAATAAAGAAACTGTTCCACGACATGTTCAAAAAACGACATGTTACGTATACACTTGAATCAGTACTTGGTTACAGTGATTACAGCCTCAAGTCGCTTTGGTTATAATGTGACAAGCTTTGCATATCTGCATTTGCAGCCATTCGTCTCTGTAGATCCTTTCAAGCCATGTCAGGTTGGACTGGGATTGTTATTTATCAGCCATTTTTGGGTTTCTCCAGAGATGTTCCATTGGATTTAAATCTTAGCTCTGGCTTGGCCACTCAAGGAGGGTTTCTCAAGCCCCTATTGTGCTGTCTTGGCTGTGTGCTTACTAAGGTGACTGTGCTATTGGAGGGTGACATTTTAACCTAGTCTGCGGCTCTGAGCACTCTGGACCAAGTTTTATTAAGGATATCTTTGCATTTTGCTGCATTCAGCTTTCTTTCTACCATGATGAATCTTCTAGTCCAAGGGTGTCAAACTTGGGCCACTTCAGCATTATGGCTGCTCTCAAAGGGCAGGTATAAATCTTGTTACTCCTTAACATATTTAAATAGGTGTCTCTTTATTTCATTGTAACGTGTTAAAGTAACCAATTTTACATAAATGTAAAATGAATTGGATTTTTTTTAACATGAATCTGTTTATCAGGTTAAGAATCCCTCATTGCTTCATAAAATAGCGAAGTAAATAACAGACAAATATCATCATTGCATTTCTCCACAACTTTGTCACATATGAGAGAAGCAGAACAACAAATATTTTGAGCTGCTAATAAATGACAGATGGGACATTTGCAAATGTCAAACAAATGCTGCGAAGCACTCGTCACTAGCTCTAAATTGCTCGCGGAATGCTTCTCGCCTCACGTGAATTTTTAGCTCAAGTTGAATATCTTGAACTTGCACGGAAGATGTGGTTGAAGTGAATTCTGTGCATTTGTGGCAAACGTGTCACGCATTCCGTGTCATTAATGCTGGCCAGTTTACATTGACTTTGTATGCAATCAACTAGTGATGGGCATTTTGAATGAATCTTTAATGTGACTTGGCAATGATGAGTTCTCACATGAATTGATTCTTTTATCCGAGCATGCACACATTGTGCAGGTGGGAGAGAAGATTAGTTCTTTTTTCGAGTATCAGGTTTGAGTTGTTTGTTCATCACGTGAAAGACATGAGCCAGTCATACAGTGCATCCGGAAAGTATTCATAGCGCTTCACTTTTTCCACATTTTTTTCTGTTACAGCCTTATTCCAAAATGGATTAAATTCATTTATTTGTTCTACACACCATACCCCATAATGACAATGTGAAAAAGATGTTTTGAAATTGTTGCAAATTTATTAAAAATAAGAAACCTGAAAAATCACATGTACATAAGTATTCACAGCCTTTGCTCAATACTTTGTTGATGCACCTTTGGCAGCAATTACAGCCTCAAATATTTTTGAATATGATGTCACAAGCTTGGCACACCTGTCTTTGGAAATATTTTGCCCATTCCTTTTTGCAGTACCTCTCAAGCTCTATCAGGTTGGATGGGAAGCGACGGTGTACAGCCATTTTCAGATCTCTCCGGAGATGTTCAATAGGATTTAGATCTGGGCACTGGCTGGGCCACTCAAGGACATTCACCGAGTTGTTGTGAAGCCAGTCCATTGACATTTTGGCGGTGTGCTTTGGGTCATTGTCCTGCTGGAAGATGAACCGTCGCCTCAGTCTGAGGTCAAGAGCACTCTGAAGCAGGTTTTCATTCATGATGTCTGTGTACATTGCTGCATTCATCCTTCCCTCTATCCTGACTAGTCTTCTAGTTCCTGCTGCTGAAAAACATTCCCACAGCATGATGCTGCCACCACCATGCTTCACTGTAGGGATGGTATTAGCCTGGTGATGAGTGGCGCCTGGTTTTCTCCAAACATAACGCCTGACATTCACTCCAAAGAGACCAGAGAATTTTGTTTCTTATGGTCTGAGAGTCCTTCAGATGCCTTTTGTCAAATTCCAGGCACACTGCTATTTACCCTTTACTAAGGAGTGGCTTCTATCTGGCCACTCTACCATTCAGGCCTGATTGATGGGTTGCTGCATAGATGGTAAGGTTCTCCTCTTTTCACAGAAGAACGCTGGAGCTCAGACAGAGTGACCATCGGGTTATTGATCACCTCCCTGACTAAGGCCCTTCTCCCCTGATCACTCAGCTTAAATGGCCAGCCAGCTCTATGATTGAGTCCTGATGCTTTTAAACATCTTCCACTTACGGATGATGGAGGCCACTGTGCTCATTGGAACTTTCAGAGCAGCAGAAATTTTTCTGTAACCTTCCCCAGCTTTGTGCCTTGACAGTCCTGTCTCGGAGGTCTACAGACAATTCCTTTGTCTTCATGTTTGGTTTGTGCTTTGACATGCACTGTCAACCCTGAGACCTTATATAGACAGGTGTATGCCTTTTCAAATCATGTCCAATCAACAGAATTTACCACAGGTGAACTCCAATTAAGCTGCTGAAATCTCAAGAATGATCAGTAGAAACGGAATGTACCTGAGCTCAATTTAGAGCTTCACGGCAAAGGCTGTGAATACTTATGTAGATTTGATTTTTTTTTTTCAGCTATTTTAATTAAAAAAAAAAATAATAATAATTAATTAAAAAAAATATTTTTTCACATTATCATTATAGGGTATTGTGTGTAGAATTTTGAGGAAATACATGAATTTAATCCATTTAGTAATAAGGCTGTAACATAAAAAATGTGAAAAAGTAAAGCGCTATGAATACTGTCCAGATGCACTCTATATAGTCCGAGCCGGAAAAAGATTTGATCCATTAATTTCTTGAGTCTTCGGGTTGGAGTCATCTCTTTAAATGCCGTCACATGATGAACGAACAACTAAAAACTCGAAGACTCGAAAGGTGAACTAATCATGGGTCTTTCCCACTCATACTATGTGCATTGTTTAAACTTATATGGGACTGCTGTGTCAGGTGAACGAACGACTCAAACTTGAAGACTAATCATAGACAAAAGTCCCAGGTATACGATTAATGATTATTTTCTCTTTCTTATAGCATTCTAGTTATAACTTGTTTGTAGGGCTAGTTGTAGATGTATTTGGAAGCAACTCATAACAATTGAACAATATTTTGACAAATTGAATAAAGTCACACTGAAAGATACTCAAGGGTCCGAGTCAGTAAAATAATCTGAACTTCCCATCACGACAATCTACTTGCACCAAATCTATTTGGATTTGGTGTTAATCATATGCTGGCCATATGAAGTGATACGACTGGCTGAATTTGACTTGGGACTGCTGCATGGAGACATGAGGACAACAGATGTGGCCAGAGCAATAAATTACACCATCCATACTGTGAGATGTCACTACAGGGAGACAGGAAGGACAGCTGATTTTCCTCACCGCGGGAGACCACGTGTAACAACACCGGCACAAGATCAGGACATCTGAATATCACACCTGCGGGACAGGTACAGGATGACAATAACATCTGCCCAAGTCACACCAGGAACATACCATCCATCCATCAGTGATGAAGCTATCCACAGTAGGCTGGAGTCAAGCCTCTTGTAGAGCAGGTCCTTACCAAACATAATTGGGAACAACATCTTCTGTAAGCTCATATCTATCTTCACTGGACCAGGCATGACTTTTGAAAAGTTCTGGTGACAAAAGTACAATTTGGATTTCCATTGGTATTGGTCAGATTCATGTTTAATGTGAAAAGAACGAGTGTGCTGCACTCTGGAGTAGTAGGTCAGTAGGGCATCTAGCCAACATCTTTGGGGTTTGGCATCACAATGGCTTTGTTTCTAGGTAGACCATCAAAGAGATTGTAACAAGCCCACTTTTCCCCAATCGTAAATTAATATTGAGTGCCTATAGAGTAGTACTGCATCCATTTGTTTCTGAAAAGTATTTAGTTTTTGAATACTTTTAAGACAGAGTTTCAGCTTTTAGATTCTCTCTGGAAGAAAATGAGCGCCTGGAGGCGTGCCGTGGTTGGAGATACTGAGTCAAAAGTGCACAAGTGCAGAAGCTTCACAGACACAAATCAGAACTCAAATCAGCCCTCGCAATGGCTGGAGCTGAGCCAAAGAGAGAAAGTCTTTTCAATGAAATAGCGTTTACTTTGGTTTAATACACAAGATTACTAGCTAAAAAGGTGCTTTATAAAGTGCATTCTGATGTCTATGGAGTACAGCAACAATAATCATTGTGCGCATACTTTTACACTGTGTTATTCACAACAGATTCACATTGTTCAGATAACTAGCATGTTTACTCTATTCTTCTCCTACTTAAACAGCCACTTTAGTGTAGTTTAGCAGACATTGATTGATGTGTCCTAGCTAAATCCAGCAGCTCTAATCTCTGCAGTGAATGGTGCTGCATCATGTCAAAAACCAGCCGTGTTGCCATGGAAATTATTGAAGTGATGAGTTCTAAATAACCCCTTGAAGGAGAGTTCAGCTAAAGTATTACAATTTACATGTGAATGGGATTAGGTCAAGTATGGTTAAGCAAGATCAGCTTCCCCTCGCATCCAAAAGCAAACTTTTTAGGTCTCATACTTACCCAAGCACTGTAGTCAGGTGATGGTGCAGGATGGCACGCTCGCTCCAGTCACATACTCGCTTTTCCAGGGGAAATGCCCCTACAAGGATTTCAGCTCTTAGTTACATAAGATAGAGCAAGAATCTGAAAAAACCTGGTTAACACTCAGAAGTAATATTTTTGGCAAATAAAAACTTGAACCATATTTGATTCCAACTCGTTAACAGTGTAAATAACTCCGCATTAGACCACCCCTTTATGAATGTGACACACATCTCTTGAAAATCATGAAGAATTTCAGATGAGGACTTTTGAATCGACGTAAAAGAACAGACTTTGTAGACTTTAACAGACACCTCAAACACCATTTCAGAGCTGCATCGATCAGTCGATCCATTAGGGGTTCGGTCCTATGTCAGCTCATAGACAAATCAGCTGATCAACGTGGCTTTGAAAAGCTCCCGCGTTCATGTATCTGTGTTTGCACTTGGTGAACTGTGTTTAAGACTGGTAAACTGATGACCTTCACAGCCAATCACAGTCATATCTGTTGAGCACGTGGACACAAAGGCCAATCAGTGGTGTTTAAGAATGCAGTCATTCATTCATTCATTTTCTTTTTGGCTTAGTCCCTTTATTAATCTGGGGTCGCCACAGCGGAATGAACAGCCAACTTATCCAGCATATGTTTTATGCAGCGGATGCCCTTCCAGCTGCAACCCATCACTGGGAAACATCCATACACACTCATTCACACACATGCACTACGGACAATTTAGCTTATCCAATTCACCTATACCGGAGCACCCGGAGGAAACCCACGCCCGAGGCTTGAACCAGCGACCTTCTTGCTGTGAGGCGATTGTGCTACCAACTGCGCAACCGAGAGGCAGAATGCAGTCAACAGCATGCAAATGTTAGAGGTAAATTGACATTTTAAAAAATTTCAGTACCGAATGGTTCTGAAGACAATACTTTTGACAACTTTTAGCTGCATGTAATGTCTCGTCTGGGGCAAGAAGCTGTGTGTGAACACACCAACACATATTTTTTCAAAACATAGTACTTTGTCGAATGCCACTTAAGGATTTGCTCCTTTTCTGATAATATGTCTGATAATCTGATAATCCACTGCTGCAGTCGTGAACCTGGTGAGAGGCAACGTAAGGAACACACCAAACAAACTATACCAACAGCTGCTCGCAGACAGCCTATCAGCTTAAGCCTTTGCTCACACTATGCGATTTCAGCCATGATTTGGTCGTCTGAGACAAATTTGAGAAATTCTGAAAGATTCCAGTAATCCTAGGCTAAAATCTGTGGTCTTTGACCATTGGTTTGACATGATAACTGACAGATGTGTAATGGCCGTCCAATTTTCCCTCCGATGAAGTCCTGACAGTGTCAGAAGGTTTCAGAATCTTACCTGCAGCGTGACTTCAGTTGCGACCAGTCTCAAACCAAGAATCAGTAGGAGCACAGAATATGATCAGACATTCAGCACGACAACTTCAAACCAGCACTGGCAAATGTCAAAAAAAGAGAGTAAAAAGTGTCAGAAAGATAGTAAAAGTGTCGCGAATAGATGACGTCAAACTAGGGCTGCACAATATATCACAATTACGTATTCCCAATAAATGTACGTATTCCCAATAATCGCATTGCAGGATGTGCAATGTTGAGTCTCAATTATAGTTGACCAAGAGTCACAGAACGTGATTTATAGAGTAACTGCTTATCCACAATAGTTTATCCACAATAGAATGAACGTTTATCATCTCCGTGTGTTTTAAGGACTGTGACTGTGTGAGCATTTTAAGAGAGTTCAAAACATTTGGGCACAAGAAAATTATGACATTTGGAGGTGTAACATAGATTAATTATGTTTATTTATTTATATGATGAAGACTATATACAGTGCTCAGCATATAGGAGTACACCCCATTTTGAAAATGAATATTTTTATCAATTTCTCAGTGAATATTGGTAATATATATTGGTGCATTTGCACAAAACAGATTTATTAAACCGATATATTTATTAAAATACTATTTGTCACAGAACATCTTTAGAAATGGAAAGATAATACATTTAAATTAATGCAAAACATTGCAAAAAAAAAATTCAACAAAATTTTTGATTTTATGTTTCTCTTGATTTTTGCTATTTTTAAAAAATATTTTATTTAATATTTTTCCCTAACATATACATTTGGGCTACTAATTTTTGAACCATTATTGTAAGTTATTTTGTTAGATTAGCTCCAGATTTGGCTTCAGTACTGACTAAACTAATGTATATGCACAAATACAATATTGTAAAGCTTCCTATAGAAACTATTCATTTCAATGAGAGATTTGTGGGGGGTGTACTCATATATGCTGAGCACTGTGGCGTTATTTTACATTTGCACAGCAACAATCATTTTCTTACTTGGAATTTGTTAGAATTTGTCTTGTTTTTATTTCAAACTGAAAACAAGATTATTTTACTCACCTCGTTGGCAAATTATTTAGCTTGTTTTAAGGAAAAGCTCACTTGATGTTGACTTATTTCTTCTGAAAATGAAAACAAAACAATATTTTTTATTTTAAGTCAGAAAATAAATTTTCCATTGTGAATATGCAATTTCTGTCCCCGAACACTGTTAGACCCCAGAAAAAACATCTGGTGAAACTGTATTATTATCGCAATAATTATCGCAGAAAAATAGAATATCAGATTTTTCAATATTGTGCAGCCCTATGTCAAACTCGGTGTGAGTTTTCTTCAGTGTTCATTTTTTGTGCATCTTGATTGAAGTTCAGTCTGTCATTATGACAATTATGAGATATTACAGCATGACTTAGGAATCATGTTTGTGCAAACTGAAAGGCTGCAATCATTCAGGATTGTTCAAAATTGCACAGTGTGAGATGCATAACAGACAGTGTACTGTCTGTTATGCATCAGATGTTCAGCCAGTAGTTAGTTGACATGACGTCTGAGGCTGAATTTACTCTGGAGCGAGGTCTATTTGGAGGTAGAGGTTCTGTCATAGACTGAGGCTGTATGCCATCGCATCATAGGTCTGAGCTTTTGCTGTCACTACAGGCAATGACAACGCTGTGCATTACAGGAAAGACATTCTCCTTCGTCATGTTGCATTCTTTCTGCAGGCTCATTCTGACACGACTCTCTAGCATGACAATGCCGCTAGCAATACTGGTCATTCTGTGAGAGATTTCCTACAAGACATGATTGTCTGTGTTCTGACATAGCCAGCGAAGAGACCAGATCTCATCAAGCATGTCTGGGACCAGTTGAATCAGAGGTTGGGGGTTATGGCCAATCCCCCCAACACCTTTACCACCCATATATTCACTTCTTACATTTGTCTGTAACAATTTGTATAGTAAGTATTTTGTATATATGCATATCTCATCTGCAAATTTTCCCAAAAATCAATACAATGCTGCTAAAACGCAATTACTTTGCAGTTACAAAAATTGGGATGTGCCCGGTTTAACTGAAAAGATCGGCTCCTGAGCAATATATACACATTGAGAATGGTGTAATCTCATCGTGATTCCCTAAATTTAAATTAAAATGAAATCTAATCAAAATGAATTGAATCCTCTGGCGCTAAAAGATTCCCACTCCTAATGATGATGGTATCTTGAATGAGGTTCATCTGTCCGAGCTCTATAATGGATTTAGTTTGACAGAAGAGTTTCATTACCACTAGCTGTAATCTTAGGGTAACTGCCTTGTCTGACCTTTGGGCAAACTGATGTCCTGATAGTCTATGTGACCATGAATTTTCCGTAATTACAACCGATGGGTGTGTGAGAGAGAAAACGCTGGTTTGTATAAAAGACTATAGATATACAAAGACTATATACTGATATACTGATGAATTTGAGTTTTGAAATCAAGCATTTCTCTTTCATACTGTTGTTTTAGTGGGGCGACACGGTGGCTCAGTGGTTAGCACTGTGGCCTCACAGCAAGAAGGTCGCTTGTTTGATTCCGGCTGGGACAGTTGGCATTTCTGTGAGGAGTTTGCATGTTCTCCCTGTGTTGGCGTGTGTTATTTCCGGGTGCTCCGGTTTCCCCCACAGTCTAAAGACAGGCGATATAGGTGAATTGAATAAACTAAATTGGCCGACGAGTGTGTATGGATGTTTCCCAGTACTCGGTTGCAGCTAATGGGCATCTGCTGTTTAAAACATATGCCGGATAAGTTGGCGGTTCATTCCTCCTATGCCGACCCCTGATGAATAAAGGGACTAAGACGAAGGAAAATTAATGAATGACTGTTGTTTTAGTAACTCTACGTGCTAGTGTTTGTAGTTAGTTTACGCTTTTTATACTAGTTTGTAGTTCGTATATTTATATAAAATAATAGAATACGGACAGTACTACACTTTGAATTTCTGCCAGAAATAGTACACCATCAAGGGACCTTTGGCATACTTTTTTTTTTTTTTTTTTTTACCGTACTTTGGGACACACTAATTCTATTTTCGAATTTTAGGATGGATAGTATGTGAATTGGGATGCAGCAAAATTGTTTCTAAATGTGTCTTCTTGTTAACATTTGAAAAGATGTTTGATGCCATGACAACCTTTGACTGACTCAAACTGGAAATTACATGTTTTAAACGTAATTAGGGCTTAAGCAACAACAATAAAGGGTCAGGTCAGTTCAGATTTTGTTGTTGAGAGTTCAGCCAGTGGTTTTTGAGATTTCATGATTCCCCCATTCATTTAGATGGGATTTGGCATTGCAAATATGGCCGCAGAGTGAACAGATTCCTTGCAAGGGACTTTGTTGCCAGTAGCTTAGTGGTTAATGCATTGACACATATCACTGAGGTGCTCACGGCGACCTGAGTTCGATTCCCGACTTCAGGTCCTTTGCCTATCCTTTCCCCAACATTTTCCTGTCTGTAAATCTCTATTGTCCTATAACAATATTATATACAAAAAAGAGAAAGGTATTTTGTTTGTATATTCTCATTAATAGGGTGTTTTCTTTTCTGTTTGTGGGTCAGAAGTGGGTGTTGAACAGGCAGCACTACACAGACAGCAGTCACTCCCGCACAGACCTGTGATTCCATTGGTGGCCCGAATGGCAGATCAGAACACATCTGGGACTCCAGCCATGACCGAGAGAGAGGCATCAAGACTTGACAAATTCAGACAGGTCCTGGCTGGGCCTAATACTGATCTAGGTAAGATGCTGTTCTGTAATCTTTTAACTTGATTTCTAAACTTGTAGAGAATCCTATCACATGGTGTGTTTTATTTTTGTGTGTTTAACTATGCACAGTGTCATGTAGTTTAATGTTGTTTTAATGTAGTTATGTAGTAAAGTAGTTTTTCTGTGCAAATTAGCAAGTTTTTAAAAGTAGGATGAATTAAGATGAACAGATGAGTTTTCTAAACAAAAAGCTTTTCATGATTACAAGTAGCTCGCCAAGACATGCATTTCATCCATTCAGGAAATGAACACAAACAGTTGTCTTACCTACTCCACTTCAAATTTAGTTTAAAATATCATTGTAGTTATTTATTTAGATTTAGAAACGTGCAAATATGATTTCAGTATTTAACAGCTAAACCCAACCAACAGAACAAAATCAGCATGCTTTGATACATGTGTATGGAACTATATTTTTGTGCTGACAACTTCATTATTGTATTATACCAATTGCTGTTTTCTATTAAAAATAAATATTGATTCTGAAAAATATAGATTTTCAAAATATTGAAATAAAGATTGATTGAGCCATTGATTCTATTCTGCAATTTAAAAGGCAACATCGAAAACCAGGGGCATGTAACAGTTTGGATTTGTTCATTTGAGATTTGATCCATTTTCAATATGATGTATATAATGAGTTACCAGTGGAATCAGTGAACATGACATGAGTTGATCGTGGTCACTTTTAGTTTTTGTTTTCTTTTTTAAAGTAACTTGCATGTGAAAGGAGTTTGGAGACTCTGCTTTTAGAGGGTTATAAATTATTGTTAAAAAAAAATCTATGGTCCTATGTGGAAGAAGAAAAAAAAAAAAGAGTAGTAGTTTTTCTTCTTGTACATGGCTGCAATAACACACTGTATGAGACACCAGCGCTGTATTTGGTAGCTGCACATGTAATATTAATATTGCAAGCTTGTCTTTTAGGAATAGTCTCTTATCTTTTTGTCTACTTCACA